>CM074956.1:15673091-15697315 GCA_037577455.1 Pangasius macronema | reverse complement strand
TTTACAGTATATTTTTTGTGAATCCATTTATTTCTGTAAAGCTGCTTTGTGACAATGTGCATTGTTAAAAGTGCTGTCCAAATAAAATAGAATAGAATTAAATAATAATAATAATAATAATAATAATAATAATTATTATTATTATTATTATTATTATTATACATACAATTGCTACTTGGACCAAGATTAATTATATTGTACTCGAAGGTAGGGTATAATAAATTTCTTAAAATATGCGATACGAGTCATTTAAATATAAGGTCAACTGCCGTAAAACCCATTTAATCCACAAGTGGAGTGTGGCTGAATGCTAATGTACTATTAATATACTATTCTAATAACACACCATTCTGCACTAGAAGACAGATGAGTGGATTTTTTCCGGTTATATCCTGTTGAAGGCTGACTCTACATGGAACACGTCCCTTCAGGCAACATGTTTAATTGGCTAATTTAGGGATATGCATAAGTGTAAGAGCGATGGAAGGAGCAGTTTGTGGGGTATTTAGCAGGCAAGTGCATCAAGTCTGCTGTGTGTTGTGTTTTGGGGAGGTGTGTGTTCCCAACCATGATAAAAAGGCATGCTTTTGTCAGTGGTGAAGGCCATGAAGGAGCACTGCTGTCAGTGATTAATGGCTGGCAGGGTTTACTGTTCTCTGGGTTATGGATTTCCTGTCTTGCGCTCTCTGCAGTGGCTGCCTCTCATTAAACACCGCAATCAAAGGAGGCCCGGCAAAGACCTGCGGCCGGCGAGGGGTGGGGAGGTGCACTGCTCACACAAGGTCTGTGCATAGCCAGTGATGAGGAGAGGAATGAGTTAACAAGTATCCTGCATTAAACGACCCACTTCACGCAGTTGACCAATGTGCTTAGAGATAAAGAAATGAACAGGAGTCGATTAGGAGCTGACTGTAGTCCAGCAAGACCAAAAAAACCATCCTGTCATGTACATGTGGTATATTGACTGAAAAAGCATTTCTCAATCTAATGAAGTTATCAGATACTCCATAGACAGGCAAGGCATGGAGAGACAGGAAATGACTACTAACACATTTGAGTGACAGATAGTGTCCCATGACAGCCAAAGGCCCACACTTTATAGTCTTGTCAGCATTAGACAGCAAAAGAAGGATGATTCTTCTGTACACACTGGGTGAAATGTAATAGAAAAGATAGAAAAAAGATGTCCTTTCAAGCAACCATACAATATTCTCAAGGTCGAACATTGTAGATGCTGCTTTCTCTCCACTGATTTTTTTTTTTTTACTTAAACATAGCATCAAATATTCAATTCTATATTGCAAAAATTGCTTCTATTTTGCATTCCTTTCCAATTCAATACAAAAATCCATTACAAATTCAAATATCAGCATAACAACTTGAGTGAAAAGTAGAACCTTTGAAAACATGAATGTACAATTAACATTTTTTTGTATTGGGTACGCCCCCCTTTTGCTTTAATGACATCATGCACTGACATGGACTCCACATGTTTGTCCAAAACCTGATGTTTAATGTGAGTGCTGAATCCATGTGAGTGCTGTCTGAACATGCTTCAGTGGATAAGCAAGGAACAATCTGACCCTTTGTACAACAGAGTTAACGTGGCCAATGTCGCAAATTTAAATTTGTACCGTAACCTAGAAATAGTGTCAAATGTAGAATATTTTTTATTCATTTTACATTTCTCTTTAAACTTTTTCAAAATTCTAAAACTTTCTGTTTATTTTTAGTTTTAAATGAACTAAAATCCCAGATTGTCAATGTGAACTCATATTCAGAGGCAGTTTACACAGATGCACAGGTTAGGTCCTTAACTTTACCTAATAGTAGTCCACAGCTCTGAGGTTGCCAGATATTCCTTGAGACAAGTTGTGTGAGACGGGTTTTTTAGTCTAGACTACCAGCTTTACACACAACCACTTGCCTTTAAGCCCAAAAAAACAGAAATGAAGAATCAGATTGCATTTTTGACTGTGTTGTCAACTGCAATGTGATTTAACATGCTGTATATAATGTGTGACAATTAAAAATAAAGAAATAGAAAGAAAGACTAACAGGATGATATACACTCACCATCCACTTTATCAGTAACACCTGTACACTTGCTCATTTATGCAGCTGTCCAATCAGCCAATCATGTAGCAGCAGCACAATGCATAAAATCATGCAGATGCAGGTCGAAAGCTTCAGTGAATATTCACATCAAACATCAGAATGGAGAAAAAGTATGAACTCTGTGAATTTAACTGTGGCATGGTTGTTGGTGCCAGATGGGCTGGTTTGAGTATTTCAGAAGCTGCTGATCTTCTGAGATTTTCACACACAGCAGTCTCTAGAGTTTACACAGAATGGTGCGGAAAACAAAAAACATCCTGTGTGTGGAGGGTCTGTAGACTGAAACCCCTTGTTGATGAGAGAAATCCAAAAAGACCAAATGAATATTATATTTCTTCAGGACCATCAAGTTCATGCAAGTATGAGAGTAAAAATCTCCTGCTCGCGTTCCTTTTTTCAGGTTTCAGCTTATAGTATACAACTTTTATTTAGCCATATATTAAAGCCTGCAACAAAACCCACTAAAACTACTCGCATCAAGCTGCTGCACAGCCATAATGATACAAGAATTTTTAAAAATGTACAAGAATAACCAGAAGCAGGTTGGAAACATAATCCTTTCATTACTTTCACTGTACACCCAATGTTAAACACTTGTTGATGAGAGAGAGGAGAGGAGAATGACCAGACTGGTTTGAGCTGACAGGAAGTCTATAGTTTCTCAAATAATCACTCTTTACAACAATGGTGAGCAAAAAAGCACCTCAGTGTGCACAAAACATCAAACCTTGAGGTGGATGGGCTACAACAGAAGAAGACCACACTGGGTTCCACTCCTGTCAGCCAAGAACAGGAATCTGAGGCTGTCACTGGCACAGGCTCTCCAAAACTGGATAGTTGAAGACTGGAAAAAGACTAGGTGATTTTTTAATTCTATACTATCCAGTTTCGATGAGTCACTCAATGTTTATTTGTTTTTCGCACCATTCTGTGTAAACTCTAGAGACTGCTGTGTGTGAAAATCCCAGGAGATCAGCAGTTTCTGAANGGCACCAACATCCATGCCACGATCAGTCACAGAGATCACACGTTTTCCCCATTCTCATGTTCGATGTGAATATTCACTGAAGCTCTTGACCTGTATCTGCATGATTTTCTGCTTTGTGCTGCTGCCACATGATTGGCTGATTCGATAACTGCATGAATGTGCACCTGTACAGTTGTTCCTGTTAAAGTGGATGGTGAGTATATGAACGAGAAGATGACAAGCATTGAAATAAACATCTAGTAGGAGCCTAGTGTATTGCCACTACATTGCTGCATGACTAGTCTTTGTTTAATCATCACATTAATCACTGCAAATTTGGTTTAATTTAACGATATGGCTTCCACCATCATCATATTCAGCAGCTCATGAAATAGTCCTTTTTTCCATTTTTTTATCTGTACTATAACAGTTAGTAGTATTTCCTTCTATATCCTACTATTCTCTAAAACCTCCACTATATTGTGATATCATTATCTAAAAATAAAAGCATCTGGGTTTACTCGGTGATTGAATAAAAGCGTTTATAGCACTGCAAAGTGGTACTATTAAACATTCATAGTGACACTGTTATAAAGCTACTGTGCTCAGACAGATTCATTTTGAAACTTGCTATAGAATATACTGTATGTTTATATGGAAATATTAAGGCTATTTGATTAAAATATGAACAGCATTGCAAATCATAGCAGTGGTAAATACATTTTATATCCATGGATGCCTCTTCCAAGTCACCACATAACATCCTTGACATTTTAATGAAGCTGTTCAGATGCCAGTGAATTTATACATCAGTAAGCACAGATAAATTAGATGTATTCCCATGTTGCTGTGCTGTCTAGTAGATTTAATTGTTTATAAATATGTAAATAGTAAATAAAGCACCCTATTTGAACATGCAGGGTGCCTATTATCCGAATAGCCATCAAACCATTTTTGTCTATGTGCCAGTCTGGTCTATTTTAACAGCGATGAATGAATAAAAATGAATAGAAATGTGCTAGTGGCATGCGGAATTAATTTTAAAGATCAAAGAATGTCCTTTAGCAAATATGACTTTAATAGCCTTAACAGGTCCACCGAAAATAGGAAAAGAAGTGAAAGGTATTGTTCGACATAAATACGACTTTTTTTCTCTTCGATCAGTATGTTTGGCCATGGGTGCTTGAATAAACATGCATAAGCACTTTAGAAAAAAAGGCAAATCAAGTTCATGGTTTTAAGAGATGTGTGCATGCTATTTATAATAGTTTCATCTTTATTATAAAGAGCTTATTCAGTTCCTGAACTTCTACAGTTTCTCAGCTACAATTATTCGAGTTTATAACTGACCTTAACCAGACTCTCTGTGGACCTTTCTGGCAAGCTATTGTGAATGAGTAAGCTAGGTAACTAACTATCAAATCAAGACAGCAATGTCTTTCCCAAATAAAAGAACTGTTTTCTTTAGATCCTGGGTTTGTTACATTCCAGAAAGATTAGAAACGTTTGCTGGACAGATGATCAGAATCTACAATAAAGCTGTTATGCAGTGTTACTGCTAGTCAGAATGGGGTCTTTTAAGCAGTATTTCATTAAATTGCTTTGTATGAATTTCTGGGAGGAATTTCTTTTAATAACAATGGAGAATGTTCTTTTAAAAATGACATTTTTAATATTTTTTAAAAAATGACTTAAATGATTATTTTGAAGATCCCAGCAGAGATATACTGCCCTCTGCACTGCTCGGCCCTACATGGAGTGGCAGATCTATAAAGAAAAGCATATTTCATTTGTGAATTTCAGACCAGTTTGTACCACTGACACTTATAGAAGAAGAAGAAGAAGAAGAAGGAGGAGGAGGAGGAGGAGGAGGAGGAGGAGGAGAAGAAGAAGAAGAAGAAGAAGAAGAAGAAGAAGAAGAGTGAACCTCCTAATCGTATCATGTAAATGAATATTATATTTCTTCAGGACCATCAAGTTTGTGCAAGTATGAAAGTAAAAATCTCCTGCTCATGTTCCTTTTTCAGCTTTCAGCCCAATCCAAACACAAACCGGAACCTTTCTGGTAAGCTTTCTAAAAAAAAAAAAAAAAGAGCTTTCTAAAAAAGAGAGTGCATATCCTACTTGTATATTTATTGGTCTCATTTAGAACACATTATCCGATCAATCAGAATAATGTATTTGTGTCCAGTTACATCCGTAATGCACATAATAAAACTTATACAACTTTTATTTAGCCATATATTTATCGGACTTTGTTTTGGGTGATATCCACCTTTACGTTATCGTGTCGACGTGTTTCTTTACATCACTTGGTATGTTATTGCAGCTCTTACTCGCATCAAGCTGCTGCACAGCCATAAAGATACAAGAATTTTTAAAAATGTACAAGAAGCAGGTTGGAAACATAATCCTTTGCTTACTTTCAGTGTGCACCCAATGTTATACACTTTAACCACTAGAGCACTGGAGCATGGGAATTTCTTATTGAATATTGCACTAACCGATAATATAGTAACATGACTCAAAAGACTATTTTTTCTACGAACTCACTGTATACCATAATTAAGGAAAAAGCAAAACAAAAGAGATACTGAAAACCTGCATCCTTGGATGCATCACCTGCCTCAGCAGACCACCTCCTAACACTGCTCATCCTCATACAGAAGCATGGTCCCAGGAGCCTTTCCTTTCCTAACCTTGACTGCTTCTGGGTTGCATGCAAAGTATCCAGTTCTTTAGTAGAGGTCACTCTGTGCTGGCAGTAACCAAAACCCTACAGCATTGCAACCTGGAGAAAAAGATTCAGTTTGAGTATGAGTTTGCCAGACTTAGAAAAGTATGACTAGCACATAGATGATATTGATAATGCAGTTGCTGTAATGGGAGAGAGATGACGATACAGCTCTTCACAATGATCAATACAGCACTGACACAGACCAACACCAAGGCGTAAACCTTAAATAAATGTGCAGATAGTGTGCCACTATATTACTTAACTTTAGAGTAAACCTTAAAGATTCATACTTTGTGCCAGTTTTGTAAGTATTAGTTATAAGTAAAGTGGCACGTTTCACAAAGAAAGACAAGCAAACATATACAAATACATAGTGCACTAAAAAGAAATCTGAATTCTCCTGATATCATGAAATTCAATATATGCATTCAGCTGGTAATTTTAAGTTCAAATGTTACGTCAATATTTATGGGGGGACTGTTTTTCATATTCAGAGACAGTTTAGATAGGTGCAGGTAGATCATTAAAACTATCTGCTAGTGGTTCACACCACTGAGGCCCAATTTTTCTGAGGGTATTTCAGTAGCATCTAGATCACTAAACATTTGCCTTTAAGCTAAAAAAAAAATGGGGATAGAAAATATGGACTGAAGAAGATCAAGTTATTATGGTGATATCTGAATGAGTATATTACCAATATATTGCTGTATGAATGGTCCTAGTCCCACTGAAAATTTGACTTAATTTAACAATATGCCTTTCACCCTCATTATCATAAAATAGCACTCAATTCAATACATCCTATTATTTTTACAGCAGCATAAAGAATGAAGCTTAGGCAAGGCTGAAAAACGCTGTCCTATTAGCACATAAAACGATCTAGTGTGTCAGAAGTGTGTCATATTTGCTGTTATCATTAATCAGTGTGTGTTTGGTTCATAATAACAACCACAAATAGTAGATTTTTTTTAAATTATTTGAAATTTGCAGTTATGCAGGTCTGAAAGTAAAGGTTGTTGTGGTACCTTCAGTGCCCAAAGTACCTATGTCCCTGGCCAGAACATAAAAAAAATCTGCACTGTGAGCTGCAACCCTCAAGGACTAGTCATCTCTCAGAAGTAGGAAATTATGTAGAACTTCCTAATGAGGAGAGGTCCATAGTCTGTTTGTTTTGGGGTTTTTTTTCCCTACAAGACATTAGCAGTCAGGTGAGAATTCTGTATTAATGGTCCGAATGGAAATGCTGTAAGATGACATAAAGTCAATACAACTCATTGTTATGAACAAAGGCCCTTGTGCTTCTGATCAGATTAACAGGGACATTTATATCTCTTCAGTAATCGTTGGTGTTCGTGCAACAGACCGAGTAACAAACAGTCATGGTCCCCGACAAAAGTAAATACTCACAATTTCTAAGATATCCTAGTCTAACATTTGGTTGAACAGGTTTTATATTGATTGCAGATACTGTCCCAAGTGTTAAAAACAAGGATGACCCAACTGATGATCAAGAGACTCCTTCTTTTGTGGTAGATGGATGCAAATATGATGATGTGCTTTTTTCTGGACAACCAATAGAGAATTAGAGATTTCTGGCATCTGTTAAGTTGGTTGGGAGAATGATCAAATATCAAGGTCTAAGTACTATACATACATAGATTATGGACCTCTTAACCATTAGCAGCCCTAAGGTGTAGATCAAATCAAGCTCTGGTTTGGTTATCGGTATAGTACTACTCCAAATCGTTTAGTTATATTTCGACTGGGGTGTTTTAATGAAAGACCCGAAAGGCCCTGTTTACCAGGGAGTGTTGGTTTCTCAATACCCCAAGTTCCTAACTCAGCCCAAACCCCCTTCTACCAATGCACTTGGGCAGCAGCCAACTCCCATGTGTGAGGAATAAAATCTGGCTATGTGACCTGGCTGATCTCAGGGCAGACAGATGGGCCTGCCACTAGCCTGGAACCAGTAGGGCCTGTGACAGTGACCATGGAGGAGTAGTTGTATGAGTGGAACCCAGTTGTCCTAAAATAGCATTACACTCATCCACCATCTCTGCCCTAGAGTCACAAGAATAAATTCAGGTCATTAAAGCAGACATTTGCTTAACGTTGTACCCAACAAATGGCCTTGCTAATAGTGAGGTATGAAGACCTAACTAACTGTCTGAGTGCTGGTTGTAGCACTCCACCCCTCAACTAATTTTGTACAAGCCCATAAGGGTTAAGTGCACCATGTGGCTCACTACATTTTATAGCCTATATCAAAGGTAACATAGATAGACACGAACCAGTATTTTGGTTTTGTTTGGATTTGGTTTGTCTCTGTTGGCTTGAGGCCACACCTATTCCCACTTTTTCTCCATCTAAATGATCATACAAAACCAGGGCATGCTAAAACATATTCAGTGCATCCAAGCACCTATGGACCTGCTCAACTGGTAAGAAATTTGTGGTATTTCAAGAAAACCTAGGGCACTAGGACACAAATAAACATAATGTTCAGGCCAACCAAGGACTGGAGGTGTTGCATGTGGTAATGAAGCAATCTTAACCAAGCAACATCAGCTTCCTATTGTTGGACACTGACAAACGATTCACTCAAGAATTCATTCTAGAGTTCCAAATACTGCTATCCACACCTGACACTTCACCATAGCATTCCAGATTTGGTCTGATGGTCTTTGTTTTAGGTTCAAAAAGGTGTATAAAAAAGACCTCCCCACTAGCAATTATACCAATGTTTATATTTCCTGAAGTGAAAAAAGACATTACTGTACCTTGACACCAAGTGGGTTCTAATGTTCACTGATTTATATAAAAAAAAAAAGATGATGATGATAAGCTGAAAGTTAAAAGGAGAAAGGAGAAAAACACAAACAAAGGTTGGATAAAAAATAATCCCATGGTGAGTCAGTAGCTAAGCGTACAGTATTCCTATTTGTCCAGCAGTGTTTTCTGTGTGGTTTTCTTATATTACTCTCACATTTATACTTGTGTATGATGAGTATACTTTGATTACTGAGCATGGCTATGGGCTCTCAAGCAGTGTCGCTATCTTCAGGGAGCACAGAGTCCCAGAGCCAAGTCTTCAGGCTAAAACTCACAAAACTCTCTCATGTGCTCCTGACCTAAAGACCCATAAAGAGTCTAAAATCTTACTTAAAGTTTTCAACTGAAGGCATTCAGATTGTTTAAGATATAATGGGATAAACCCCACTTTATGGTGGAGTTCACTGCCTCAGGAATGAATGGGTTTTTAGTCGGGTAAATCAAAATTCATTTTTCATAATAATTTTTCAAAACAAAAATTAGAACAGAATGCATGCCACCACTTTTGTTACATTTCTAATATTTCTATATCCTATTATGAGAGAAGACCAGAATGATATAAAGACTTCAGTCATGAGAAATGTTTCCATGACCTCTTTGCATGGTGAGCTCTGCTTGATTTCTGTCACTGTCACGAATGGCTTCTTAAGAAAATGTCACAAATATGATATGCACCGATATGATGATGTGATATGATTTGCATCATGTGTCAGGCTATGTCATATGGTGAATGTCTGTAAACAGCTTCATCATCATGCCTATCTGTCTTATATCATGAGCCACCCATGATATGGATCAAAGCATGCATAATTCAACTATCCATGATAGATGAAAACAGGAATATGCGTGGCAGTTCACAATTTCCATGGTTTTATGGGTGCAGTATTGGGGCAATGATTGGGACAGTTGTTCCATTATCATAGAACAAATCATTGGCTTAATGTATTGACCAGGCATGCAATTAATTGCATTAAGCTTTCTATGAGAAAGTTGTAATCTTATAGAACAAGGCAAAAACAAAAAACAAAAAAAAAAAAACAGCCATACAGGCCACAGTAAGAATACTAGAGACACCTAAGTACATTGTCACATATATAAACAAGGTCAGAAGAAGAAAGGTAAAATGGAAATAGGCAAGGCTCAGACTGCACGTGAACTTCAAAAGACTTACAAAGTGTGACAACACAGACTATATATAGTGGTGTAACTGGGATATGTGGAGCAGGTGAGCAGAACAGGTGCCGGTGCTTGGCAATGGCCAGTACAGAGGGAGGAGTGGCTAGGGGCATGCCACCTGTCACTAGGACTAGTTCTTGATTTGGTCTTTAAATCTATAGCTTTACCATTTTAATATTTATGGCTTTATTTAAGAAAAAAAACTGCATAAATTTAAGATTAGATGTATGGTATGAAAATGAATTACCATACCTCTAGATGTTTCCATAATTGTTACTGAGTTGTCAAAGGTGAATAATAGTTGGTCATGGTGATAAAGATTAATTCAACTGCTCAGTCACAGGACATGTCAACTTCTAACCTCTTAATATAGCATAAGTAGTAAACTCTACATTTTACTAAATCCATACTAATCCTCATCCAACAACCAAAAAGCACATGCATGTATTTCCCACACATTTCCACATAACATAACACTATTAATTTCATTTGTTCATTCATCTTGAGTAACATCTTTATCATGGATGGGACACCAGTCCATTAGAGGGTATCACACATACCACACATACCACACACACACACACACACACATTTGTACATTCATTTATAGCTAGGGGCAATTTAGAAAATTCACCTGTCAGCATATTTTTAGACAGTGGGAGGAAACCAAAGTGCCTGGAGAAAAACATGTGAAACTTCACACAGGCAGTAACCAGACATCAAGACCAAACTTAAGACCCTGGAGCTGTGAGGCAGCAGCTCTTCCTGGTGCACCACTGTGCTGCATGCTACTTCCAATGAACTATTTTTTTCTATTAAAACGTTAATATTTGGGGAAGGTTTATTATAGATTAGACAAATGGTTTAGTGAAAAGTGTGATGTAAGGCAGACGGGTGGCTCAATAAGAGGATGTGTTACGTTTTGCTAGATTTACACTTCAGTATGTCACACACCACCTGCTCATGCTGTCATTGTTAATCTGCTCAGAAATATTACATGGAATCATCAACATGATTTATAAGTGGCATCATGGAGTAGATAATTGCAGGTACCTCCTCAAATATGTCATATAAAAAGAAGGACAAGGTAGTGGTTTGCAACCCCACCTGAAAATAGAGAAGGTTTCATCATTATTACTGCATTAATACACACAGTTTTGATCCCACATAGACACAGAAGCAAAGTCATACTGCCAGGCTAAGTATTCTCTGGACTGCATGTCACCATGGAGTTATAGCAGTGACAGGTTTGAGCAATGCCAGCCGGCTGCGCTCGTGTCCTGAGGCAGTCATCCACTGCTACTTTAACATATGGTCATGAACCAAAAAAAAAAGCATCTGCTTTCCATCATGACTTCCTATCAGGCCACCAAACCACTTTAGTGCATAATGAATCCTTAAACAATACATTGTGTGCATCTCTGATTGAACTTTAATCTACTTTCTGCTCCTTGTTCCCTTAAGCTGGGTGCAAATAGCATTGGTCAGCTTTGTAAAGGAGCCAAATGATCTCCTTGTGTAAAACAGACACACTGCACACAAAAATCAGATGAGGAGTCACACACAAACATGCACCCACATAAGCCTCCACCCTCCTCGTCATAATGCAATCTGGAAAATGTGAGCATAATTCTTGCAGTATCCGCCTGGACAGCTATCATTAGACTGGGAGGTTTCTAATTGCCTGGTTTGACTCGGAGAGCACATGATGCTCAGTGGTAATTAATCTTGCACCGAGTCAGAGGGAGCAGAGGATTGTATCATGGCTTCAGCACTTTCCCAAACCCTGATGATATGCTTTCATCTTTTGTTTTTTATACCACATGTGATCATGTCACTCCATCTCTCTACCCTTACTAATAACACTGCTGTAAACAGACAGTGAAAGACATCACAGAGCATTTAGTATCGAGTCTCAAAGGAATAATAAGCAAAGCAAGGTTTGCTGCTGCCACTTCTGGCCAGGATGAGGAAATGATCTTTGGTCCTGGTGACAAAATGGATTCTTTCTATAGTCGCTTCTTCCAAATACATATTGAAGGCTAAATAATGTCAGTTACCTGACAACCACCAATATCATATTTATTTCTATATACTGTATGATATATCCATATATTCACATTAGCTGTAAAGAAGCAATGAAAGAGCATGATATGAATTTATCACAAAAGAGAGTTAATGTTGATTTTAGTACAGGTTGTATGTATAATGTATGGACATTTAAAAGTCTGTAATATTAATTATGCTTATTTTGTGTTACCCTGTATGTCATCATTTAATTAGGAACTGTCGCAACGCATGCACTTAATCAAAGGTCATTGTCCATTCCCAAAGACTTTATTCCTCTTATACCACAGCCATCTGCCAATGATTACAATTGACAAATAAAGGCTTAAAAGCAAAATCCTCTGCTCGCTGATGGAAAACAGACTGACTGTTACAAAAAGCTGAACCCAAGTCAGTCCATAGATCATCAAAATATAAACGAGTATATGTTTTTGTCTTTCTTAAAATACATTTTTTTTAATCTGTTTACTTTCAAGCTTAGGTTATGTAGAGCATCGACCACACAGTACCTGTGAAGACTCTGTGAATGAGTTATTACTACAGAAACTCTAATGTAACAGAAGGAGTGCACTAATATAAACCTATCGTTTGAATTACAACCAGAACTTGACAGTCTCGACGACAATAGTTTTTACTTAACTTTGGAAGACTGGTCGAACTCTTAGTTGTTGTGTAACCATATTTAAATGAAACCTTTAATGCACATCGTGTGACAGAATGCTTTTGCAGAGTGGTAAATTTATGCAAAAGCAGGATTGACAGATTTATCACCAACCCTAAGAATACAATTGGTTGCCAGCACCAGTTAAGTGTAGAGCGGCAGCAGCAGTTTTCTACCACTGCCACCACAAAGCGCCTCATCCCCAGAGAATTTTCAAGAGTCAGCAAAGAGCAATCCTACCAGCACTGTAAGGAACCCAAAATAAACTCACACACTTCTCTTATATTATTCTGAAAAAGGAGGAAAATATTCTAAGTTAGGGTATTTGGATGGCTGGCCAAAAGCAGGGAGGTGATAATACAGTGCAATTAGCCCAAACATGGAGGGTTGCTGGAGCAAGGGGAGGATTTACAGCCTGCAGGTCAGCTCTTATCGGCTTGGGGCTTTTTCCAATGCAGGATTAATGTGGAAATGGCTTTTACGTGCCTCACTGGCTCTCTGAATTAACTGAATGATGTATTATAAAGAGGACAAATTAACAGAAAACAGATTAAATTGCCTTCATGTTCAGCAGTGACATGCTGTTGAAAGAGGCATCAAATGAAATGGTTGGTACTTTTTTGTTCTTGTTCTTGTTTTTGTTTTTTTTGCCTGATCTCTCTTCAGACACACAAGTGGATCTTCATCTGATTGAAAGTTGTGGACAGGACGGCTTATTGCAACAAGCATCTTGGCATGAACATTACCGGGTTTTGATTCCTGCACTGGAAATGAACATCCTGCAGAGTCGCATGTATTATAGTCTCCTCACGAGCACTGTGCATTATGCATTGTGCGGGTGAAAAATTCATCTCATGACACATTTCACAAATAACACCTCATTTCCTCCGTTTCTATTTATCTGTGTGATTCTGCTTTGTAAGTCTTTGAGCAGAATGAGGCATAGATTTCTTAAAGGACAGCTATGGGTCTGAAAGGTTAATGATATTTTGATCCTCCAATGCCTTTTTTTTCAAGGCCCATGCTATTAATATGACCTTTGATCTTTTGCAACATGCTGGGGGAAAAAAAATCCATACACCTATTTTAATCACAATATAAATAGCTGTGCAATTTCACTCTGAGGCAAGAAAATGTCATTTTGCGCCTTTGTTATTGAAAATCACAACAAAATATATGGTTCAGTCAACTGCGCCGAATCTCATGAAAGATTCATTTTCATTCATCATGCTTCCTCACAAAGGACCCTCAGGACATTCCCAGAATATGATTCCTTAATGCCGAGTAAAGGAAGCACAATGCACTCAGCCACAAGCTGAGCCTCATTTAAACTATTGTTACCAGACTTCTGAATATAATTTCTCTTAGTTTGGCAGCGTTTTTGCTTTCTCAGGCTTTGGATTATCCTTATCAGAGATTCTAAAATGTCACCAATTATACAGTCAAACCACTGAATCCATCAGCATGCAAGCACTACACACACATTAATATTCATCATAAGTCTGTTTGCACTTTCCAGATTCTGCAATGATATGTCTAGCACAGGACTTGGAACAGTATTGTAAACTTTGAGCGCAGCGTATCAGTGTATCTGATCAGTCTGTATGCTCTCCTAGAATGGCTGTAAAACAGAGTATGCTTCCAGGAACACACATCCTGTTCTTCTGGCCGTCTGCAGTAATGATTTAAATCCCCGTTAGAGATGCGGGGGGTGGGGTGGGGGGGTAATTAAGCCTTGACAGCAACGAGTGGAGCTATAAAACATTGACAGAAAAGTCCATCAGAGTCAGTTTAGAGAGTGAGAAACAGCTTAACATGAATCCATCCTTAGACTTACTGATGTGGAAGAATTCAGGCATGTTGTGTTATTCACTTTGCATAAAATTCTGACAAGAGCAAACAATAAGCCAAAGGAGTGTATGCTGCTTCAGCAATAACCTGAGCAAAGATAAAGACATTAATAATGTGACATGCAGAATAACTGAATTCTTCTCAGGTGAATGACATTTAACTGCATTAAGGTTCAGGCAATGTGATGCTATTTTGAAAAATACTGTAGTTTCTGAATCAACTAAATAACACAGTTTCGAGATCTTTCTGGGCCAAGATAAGTTATTTATTGCAATGGTAAGTGTGTTGAGAAACAAAACTGGCTCAACTATAAGCAGTCACATTTAAAGTTTTTATGGCATTCAGAATCGTGGTCAAAAGTGGCCTGAATGCAACCAACCATTTCTACTTCTCGTGCATCATTTCAGTTTGGGGTTGAATGTAACCAGTTTGGGGTTAAATGGATCATTTACATTTATTCATAACCGTCTGTAAAAACAGGTTTCTTTCAATGTTAACTATGTCTTGTATCAGGTTCTCCAACTTTCACTTCCGGGAACTTCAAGCACAAGATTAGAACTCACAACCTTCCCTTCTGATGTTTTGGCAAATTTAGATTGAGTTAAATGGGCTATCATTTATTCACTATCAAGAAAACATGTATTTACTCATCTCACACTGTGTAATGTGTAGTTCAAGAAGAAGGGAAATGCTAGAAATCATAATCAGAGGTCAAGACAGGGGTCAAAACAGGCAGACAGGCTCAAGATAGGGCAATTCATAATTGTAAATGAAAATAAACAGAATTTAAACTTAACCACTTAGCAAAACAAAGCAGAATAAGAATTTAGAAAGTTTCACAGAGACAACAGGGTACAAATGGGCAGACTAATCAAGAACTACTACAATACAGGTGTGTGCAATCGGGCAATAAGCAAATGTAGAACAGGGGCAGAGGCAGGACCAAAACAAACGTGAACACATGGCACTTTTCACCATGGGAAAGCTGATGCAAAGGGACAATCCTTAACAATACACCCAGATGAGGATGGGTTTTCCTTTTGAGCCTGGTTCCTCTCAAGGTTTCTTCCTCATATCATCTCAGGGAGTNNNGCTATACAAATAAACTGAACTGAACTGAACTGAACTGAACAATAATAAGACCTTTTAATAAAATAAGACATTTTAACACTAGCTTATTAATCATTTAGTCATCTTAAAGCATGTTGTTCAGCATACTATGAGTTAAACATTGTTTTTATTATTATTATTATTATTTTTTTTTTTTTCAAATTACAAGCTTCAGGAAAGTAGCATATGTCTGGACCAGCTGAGACATCCTGGCAATGTCAAGGGTAAAAATAGTCAATAAGACCTCACAAAGTATTGGGGAACATGATGTTCACAAATCTTATACAAACTGCGAAAAGGCTTTGAGGACATACACTGCAGCCAACCTAGTAATAGGCAAATATATATAGCTATTGATTATCCATAATTGGTCTGTCCTTTTTTAATGGGAATATGAAGCATGTTATGTTATGCTTTTGCCTCCCCTATTCTGAACTATAAAACTCTTTCCTATTGTCTTCTGTCTGACTTCCTGGCATCTATTTTGTCCTTCTTCTCTCTGTAGCAGTGTAACATGAAGGGTGGTGTTTGACACAGCTTCTGAGTCATTGCTAAATCAATTCAAATGCATGCTTCATGGTTGTAAGGTGCACACTGTAAAAAACAGAAACAGTGCTTGACCATGTGCGTTTTTCCCCCATTTCCATTTACACACATAATCTCAAAATCAATTTCAATTGATTCTGATTTCTGTAGGTAGGGGAAGGAAGTCGAGTGGACAGTCTCTGAGAGGGGGACATGTGTGGTTCTCTGCAAGCAGCAACAAACCAATGTACTAGCTCAGGTCTTTTTATTAGCCAATACATCATTTTGCTTAGCCAATAACACAGTCCCTCACACAAAAGATAATGGATGTTTCTGCTAGGTTTCTGCTGGAGTCGCTGCAGTGGTAATGTAGATTAATTTACTGCAAACAGATTGATTTTCTCCTTTTTGGTAGGACTCATTTGTTGTTGTTTTTTTTTTCCTTACTGTGGTGGCATGTACAGTAACTGCCCACCTGTGTGAAGTGGTATCGGCTTCTCTAGTAAATCTGTAACCAGAAGCATTCAAATTTCTGTTCCACAACAATTCCCTTTCCTACTACTCTGTTTACCGTTTTCAGACTTCTATAAAAAAAAATGTGAGTTGATTACATGGGGTATCATTAATGACATTAAGCAAGCCAGCCAAAACCTTTTTATAATACTGCCATATAGAAAACGGTACCAAAGCATCCAGTTCATTCACTACTTACCCAGTGTATTAACTAGTCTTCATCTGGAACTCCCACATCCACCAAAATGTCATTTTTTTTATTGTCCATACTATATTTGATTTCTGTTGGCCACATGGACTGTAAAATGGGCTTTGACTTTCCTCCATCTTTTTATCCTTCCATTAAAAAAGCTCACATTTCTTTTTTATTTCATCCACCACTTTTTTTCTCCCACATGCTCCCGTTCTCCTCTAATCCCACACTCACTGTCTTACACTTTCTCCACACATACTCTGTATGACAAGCAGTATCGGAGGCTGATGGAGACAGCAGCGACCCATGTCAACCCCACCCTCGCTGTACAGTCAGCACTTCTGAGGTCAAGCCTGATGCATTGCTGCCTGTAGAGCTGCACATTAAATATGAGGCCAAATAAAGCAGTGAGAGGAGGAGAGGAGCCTACACACCCCCATGCATGCACTGTGCTGCCTATAGTGTGCCTGGATATCAGGAGAGAGAGAGAGAGAGAGAGAGAGAGAGAGAGAGAGAGAGACTTTTTCCTGGAGGGACGGTTTTCTTAAAGCAAGCATTGGCATCAGAGTGGACTCCTAAATGCCCTGTATATTGTTTCATCTTAGCAATTATGTCCCTTATTGCCACATACTGACAAGCAGCATGAAAGAACAGAGCAGGAAAGTGAATACATCACACAAATGAGTTCAGAGAACGGTATTCCATTGCCCAGTTATCACCCAGCATGGAGCTCTGTGTGAACTTGCTTTAAAATACAGACAGTTAAAACAGGCTGAATGCGAAATAGGGCTTAATAAACCCAGACTCTATTTGAGATTGGAAACAATGAGCACATGTCTACTTAACAATGGCTGACAGGCACTGATGTATACTGCCCATCAAAAGTTTGGGCAACTTGTCTTTTTTATGTTTTTGGAGGCATGGAGGTGCAGTGGGTAGCATTGCCATCTCACAGCTCCAGGGGTCCTGGGTTCGATCCGGAGTTGGATTACTGGCTGAATGGAGTGTTGTTCTCTCCATGTGGGTTTTTATTTTTTGTATGTGAATGTTGTGAGTCCTACCTTGTACCCTGTGTTATTGGGATAGGCTCTGGATACACTGCACCCCTGACCAGGATAAAGTAGTTACTGTTAGTGAGAATAAAAAATAAAATAAACTATTACACAATACACTCAGTGGCAATTCAAACACTTTCCTTCATCAGTGTTAGTTTCCGACCATATATCTTTCTTAGCTACATATTAATAAAGCTTAGTACCTTTCTTTCTGAGAGTCTGGACCATTTCATTACAGAAAGCACTACCTCCTTCCTCTTCAATATCTTTTACACATCCTTACAGTGTGTTTTGAATGGTTGAAATATTTTTTCACAATTTTTTTTTCAAGTCAAGGCCTCCCCAAACTTTCATTGAGTAGTGTATATGTGAGTAACATATTTTGGTGAGCCTTATTACAGATTCACTTCCTTTATGCAGTACACATAGGTAAGACAAAGTAATCACAATAGCGCAATCAGTAGTTTTGCACTATGATTTTCATTTGCCATATTTTTCACTTTTCCCTTCTGCCACATTTTCCTTTTCTCAAAGAATGGTTTGTTTTTTTTTTCATCTAAAGACAGCAAGCAGAGGCCATCCACACTGGATCTGCCAAAAATCATTTCAACAAAACTTCGACAAAGCTATGTTTAACATGGCAAACATTCAGCTTGTTCGTTGTGTTGAGTGCAGGATGTTTAGTCATTTTAACTGCATCATTAGTAGTAGCTTTCTTTGTGGTAAGTGTATATTAGTTAGCTCTCTAATGGAGAAGATTGCAGCATTAGTGGTGTGCATTCAGACTCTAGAGAAGGTTAGCAAGAGTGAGAACAGCATGCAGGTTCTGTAGGGGCAAGTCTGGATGCCTTAGGCAAAGTTAGCAATCCCCCAACTTTGGCATTAGAGCCCTCACAGCGGGGCTAATGGGTGATGACTCGGCGGCATAAACGCAAAGCCAAAGCTAATATTAAGGCTCGCCCATGGGAACACCACTCCTCTCCACTTCATGTGTCAAACAGGTTTGCTCTCCTCAGTGAAGCACCTGCTGAGAAGCCTGTTGAAAGTACTCTAGTTATAGGAGACTCTATTTTACGGCATGTGAAATTAGTCTCAGAGCAGGCCTAGTTAATCAGTGACAGTCCAGAGCAAAAGCCAAGGAGCAGACAGGCAGGCTAAACCGTCTGCTAACTGCCTTGAGTTGTCACTCAGATTCCACCATATTGAGATTGTGTGATTAAACCAAATGAGTATGCAGCATTAAATGAAGCTAGTCCCCCCAGATACAGTTATATACATCACCCTCGTCGAACTGGCAGAGGAGGAGTTCTTGGAATTCTTTATACTATTAAGGTAAAGTTTGGTGTTTCACAAGGTTGTGTTTTAGGCCCACTGTTTTTTCTTTCTTTTTATATATATATGTATATAAACATGCTATTAGCTTCCACTGTTATGCTGATCACCAAAAAATTACAGACACCAGCTTAATTCAATTTTATTTGTACAGCACTTTTAACATTGTCACAATGCAGCTTTACAGAAATAGCCACAGGTGTTGGTAGCAAGGAAAAACTCACTGAGACAATATAAGTAAGAAAGCTTGAAAGGAACCAGACTCAAAAGAGAACCCATCCTCATCTGATTATAAATTATAAATTATAAATAATTTCCCTTCTATAACTGCAATTTTGTAACCAGGAACTTATGAGCGTATAGGCAACTTGTGAATATGAGCATCATAAATAAAGTTGAGGAATGTGTAAAGGACCTTAGACACTGGATGCTGAATAACTTCCTCCTGCTTAATTCTGACAAGACAGAAGCACTTCTACTAGGAGTAAGCACCTAGAAGTAAGCTTTCTGATTATATAATATCTCTGGATGGCCTTTCAGTTTCATCATGTGCAGCAGTAAAAGACCTTGGTGTGATTATTGACTCCAGTCTCTGATTTGAAGCTCATGTAGATAATATTACTAGGATAGTCTTCTTTCATCTCAGAAATATTTCTAAGATAAGAAATATAATGTCACTACATGATGCAGAAAAAAACACTTCATGCATTTGTTGCCTTTAGGTTGGTTTACTGCAATGCCTTTCTGTCTGGGTGTATAAACAAACTCCAGTTAGTCCAGAATGTCCTTACTAGGATGAGAAGATATGACCTCATCACCCCTATCTTATCCACCCTGCAATGTCTCCCAGTAAAATTTTGCATCAGTTATAAAATACTACTATTGAGCTATAAAGCACTGAATAGTCTTGTGCTGCAGTACTTCCATGAACTTATGATCATGTATGATCCACCACACCTGCTTCAATCAAAAGATGCAGGCTCTTTGTTGGTGCCTGGAACAATGACAGCTACAGCATTCTGCAGAGCTTTCTCTTACAAAGCTCATCATTGTTTAAGTCTAGGCTGAAAAAATATTTGATTAGTTAGGCATTTTGTTAATAAGCTTTTCTCTTAGGTAAAAGCAATGATCAGTAGGGTTCATGAGTGTTTCGGTAAACTGGGCTGTTTGGATGCAGTCTGTTTCCTCTCAAGGTTTGTTCCTTATGTTGTCGTCACCTCTGGCTTGCTCAATGGCGATAAATTAAAAAAATGTAATTTAAATTTTAGATCCAAATTTCTGTAAAGCTGCTTTGTGACAATGTCCATTGTTAAAGGCACTTTATAAATAAACTGAATTGAATTGAACATTAATACAGGAAATTAAAAACATTTATTATGCTAGATATTTCTAGTTTTGTGTCTGTATGCGCTTAGCCCTTACCATGATGTCTGCTTCAGTCCCAATGGATGTCCCATTGCTGCTGCATTGTTTATGAGATTGCCATGGCAATACAGAGATGCCTGCAGCACACTAATAAGGCTGAGAGAGTGCTGGAGCCAGTCAGAGTGGCCCCAGAGTGCCGGCCCCCGATGAGCACCGCTCTGATAAGGTCAATGAAGATAATACATGCCTGTTGATGTTTGCTGAGAGCATTGAGACTCTGTCTCACTCCTTTTCTCCCTCTCCATGCTAGCCTGCAGATTACAAATTCATGCATAGCCTTGAGGACTCCATACATGTCACATATACACAATGACACGGTCATGTTTTCAGTTTCGTGGCACCTTTAGTGGTGAGAACTCATAAGAAAAGCTTACGGCATGGAAAATATTCAGCCTGAAAGTAATAAGTACTTTGTTGTAAACAAAGTGCTTCTGATTAACCTTCTAACCTTTATGTGCGTGTATGTGGTTTATAGGGAAGATCAGGTACGTCACGTATACATGTCTGTGATTGACAGAGCTTCGTTTGGTCACATTGCTTGTGGAATATTGAGCCTAGTGTCATAAACATTCAGTGTCAGGAAAATATGAGATCAAAATTTTAATAACTTTCTTTTTAAAGCATCCATCACAAATTACTAAAAAAACACCTAGCAAAATAGAGCACTGATATTACATTAACAATAACAGTGGTAAAAGTAGACATTGTTTTAATGGAAGCACTAAAGCCAACTGCTGAAATGAGTTTGGGGCTTCTAATATTTATTACTGTAAATCCAGTGAGACTTTCACTTCTGAAAACCTTTCACTCTATTTCTCTGTTCTGTAATAGTAAGAAGATTTTCTTTGGAATGAATACTATATTTGCAAAAGCTGAAAAGCTTTACGGAGGCACAGGAAACTGGAAAGGTTAAATATGTAACACGCTTTTAATGGGCTCCATAGTATCTTAAATGCTTCATAATTTTCCATGCCAATATAACATGTACGTTATGCACCAGTCAATTTGAGAAAAATGGTCTAGCATTAATGATGTTCTCCATCGGTGCACAACCTGAGCTGCCATCATTTAAAGACAATCATAAAATCCATGGGTTTGTTGGAGAACTCTTTACCATTTAACATAATCATTACAGCAAGCATCAGTGATCTTGATTGACTAACTGCATAAGTGTGTGCATATGTATGTACATACATGCACCCACATACTAAACAGGATGTAAACCAGTTTTATGCATTCTTATCTGTCCAAACTACTGAGAATTACAAACTTTAATGTCTCTTTTCAATACCATTGTATTCACATTTATTTGTACAGTGCTTTTAACAGCAGATATTGTCACAAAGCAGCTTTACAGAAATCCAGATGTTGATCTAGATTCCAAATGAAGAAGCCAGGAGCGACGGTGGCAAGGGAAACTGCCCAAAATGAGATGAGGAAGAAACAGAAACCTTGAGAGGAACCAGACTCAAAATGGAACCTATTCATTTTTGTGTATAGTGGAATTACAAATATATAATGTATATAGTTGTAGTGTAAAGTGTAAAGGCAAACAGTAAGTGTGTTGAAAGGATGTTCGGTATGAGCATATTGTGAATAAGAGTCCTGAGATAAGGAGAAGTAATTTGTTATGATTACATCAGCAGTTCTTAGGTATAATTCTACAGTATCCAAGTGAGAATATCAGCTAAAGAAAGGGTGGGACTTGAGCATAAATCGATTTTGAAAAGTGCAGCTCTTTACAGTACCCAGGTAGGATCATCCACAGCAGCAGAAAGTTTCGGATGAAGAAGCAGGAGGAGCAGAGTAGAAATCCAGAAGGTGAGAGGAGCCAAGGCAAAAGTGTGTTGCAATCTGGTGTGGCTCAGCAGTGCAAGCATAGCTGTACAGAGAGAGGGGGAACAGATTATTATGTATGCTCTTATCCTACAGTGGTTTAAAAAGATGCACATCATGAGTCACTCTGTCAGGTCTAGCTATGACAGCCTAACTAAAAGGGAGAGTCAGAACGTAATCCAGGCATTAGAAAACCCTGGGACATAAAGCGGCCAGCCATTCCACCGTCAACAAACCTGAGTGATCACATGGCAGAAGGGGGGCAACAGCAAGAAACATCCCAATTTACAATAATTCTCTACGCCAAGCAACCCCCAAATCTGTACCTGTACCTAAGAGAAAATCTATTTAACAAAATGTCTGACTCAACAAATAAAGTTTTCAACCTAGACCTAATGACTAGAACTACATCTGAGTCCCAAGCAGAAAGGTTATTCCATAGCTGGGAAGCTTTGTCTGAAAGTGATCTGCCAACTTCTGTAAACTTTATTATTCTTGGTGCTGATAAATACCCTGCACCTTTTGGATAAAGCAGTCATGATAGACCAAACGTTTTTTCTCAGTACGGCAAGACCACTGTACGGCAAGACCATTCATTGCTTTATAGTTCATTAGTAATGTTTTGTAATGAATTTGAAATTTTCCTGGGAGCCAATGTCATGTGCATAAGATATGGGTAACATCAAGACAATCATGCGTAAAGATAGTCCAACATAGATGTAATAAGCATTAGCATTTGTTTCTACATCATGTAAATCCTTTACAGTGCATAGCTTAGAATGTTTCTGAGCTGAATAAAACCAGGTTCATGATCTTTAGTTGAGAAACTGGACTCAATAATCACACCAAGGTCTTTCACTTCTGTACTGAAAGGCCATCAATCATTAATTCGTAACCAGAAAGCTTACTTCTAGCTGCCCATAGTGTTAGTAGATGTACTTTTGTCTTGTCAGATTTAAGTAGGAGGAAGGTACTCAGGATCCAACTCGGCTCGTTACTGAGCTGGTGTCTGTTATCTGGCTTTGCTGAAATATATAGCTGTGTGTCATCAGCATAGCAGTGGAAGATAATACCATGTCTATGAATAATATGTCTGTACCCAGACATAGCATATATAGGGAAACAAAACAGTGGCTCCAGAGCAGAGCCTTGTGAAAATCTAACTTTTGCAAGCAGTAGAAGTAAGACCTAGAGCGAAGTGGGGATTTTAAAAATGTAAAGCTTATAACTTAAGGTATTTCAAATACTACGACCTTCATTATCCCTGGGATGATATTATGTGAGATTTTTTTTTTTTTTTTTTTTTTTTTTTTAACAAAAGTTGAAATCAGCTATGAATTCCATCATATACCCTGATCCTGGTATCACAGAAGGCTGAAGCAAATCTTGTCTATTATCAACATTATAAAAGGCCTTTGTTAGTTATTCTGTATGCCTGTTGACAATTGCTGAGTAGGAGACAAGTCAGCTATGATTGGGCTTGCTGATGAAAGAGTGAGACAACTGTGTGTGTGTGTGTGTGTGTGTGTGTGTGTGTGTGTGTGTGTGTGTGTGTGTGCGCGCGCATGTCTGATGACAATCCTTACACTCAGGAAGGGGCCAGGCATCATGTCAGAATTAAAGGTGAGGCCTGCAAGTATGATTGCCACTTTCTAAAGTGACAACAATAGCACCTAATGTGTCAGGCTCTTGGCCACAGTGAACAGTGAACAGTTCAAACCTTAGAAGAGAAGGCAAATCCTTGTGAGGATTATTCAATTCAATTCAATTCATTTTTATTTGTATAGCGCTTTTTACAAAGGTCATTGTCTCAAAGCAGCTTTACA
>CM074956.1:15653476-15664747 GCA_037577455.1 Pangasius macronema | reverse complement strand
TTACCATCTAATTAAAGGCAGAAACACACATAAAACATTTTTTATATACAGCTATATAAATTCAGGCGTTAAGGGGTAAAATTGTAAATATTCCCCGCTTCTATATAATTACTATGGTTTCAGGAAAAGTGCAGGCTAATTATTGATTAGTAGCCTGAGTGACACTCTATTTGCACTCTTAATCCACCATCTCAATGCTTTCGCACAAGACATGTAAACAGGCAATACTTTATGAATGACTTTTCTTACTTATATGTGTTCATTAAAAAAAGCTGTGTATTTTACAGTGGAACTCCAAACTCAAGCAGGTGGTGACAAAAATGAAGTAAACCATGTGTAAATATATTAAAAGATTAAAAGATTTCAATTACATGTGCATATTTCCCAAACAACTCAAATGTTGTTACTGCTTTATTCTCACTGACAGACTGAACTGAGAGCTGAGGTGGTGACTTACAGCCATGTGTCCACTTCCTGGTTGGCTAAAACTAAAACCTGTAACAGGCACATCCCCCTGGACAGAAACCCAGGGGCAGACCCAGGACCTGCTGGAGAGAGTTTATATCTTGGGAAAATCTGGGGATCACTCAGGTGCTGCTGCAATCTGTGCAAGGGATAGAGAAGTCTGGGCTGAGCTTCTCAGCCTGTTGCCACCGTGACCTACATCAGAAAAAGTGAAAGGGAAATTAACAAAATAAAAGACTTTATATTAAGGGACACATACACATCGAGAAATAGTATGTATTAAGGAGAAGCAGGTAATGCCTACAATATAAGAGTTGGTGACTTAAGTTCAAAAGATGAGTCAACATTTAGGCAGTGGGAATCCTTCTTATTCAGAGTCAGGAAGATATTTTGTTAAAATTAGATTGTTAAAATTGCATGCTTTCTGCTCACTCCTCCAAGGTTCCAGAGTTTTCATGAATAGAGATGTTAGAGATTTTTTTTTTTAATAGCATTTTCTTTTAAAAATATCCTAACTTGAATGCTTGAACACAAACATTTTTATTATGCTTTTAATTCACTATATAGTCTTACTTAATAAAGTAATGCTAGATACTTAATAAAGTAATGTTGTTTAATGTTAATTCAATGTGCACTCCTGTAAATGAAGACACGGGTACGAAATTTCCTATTCGACTGGAGATTATAAAAATGTCGATATCAAATAAAGTACAGGTATCACATGGTAAGTCAAGTAACAACTCTCTTTCCTAATGCAGCCCTATGTTACACACATCCATTTCCCTTGGATGATTTTCTTTGTGCCCTTAATCTCAGTTGTGCCATATGTTCGATAAGAGAAGTGGCTTGGTGTGAAGAGACCAGCTCGGTTAAAAGGAAAGGTTAATAAACAGGCCATGCCTGTGCATCCATTCAGTGTCAAAGCCTGGGAAATTCTCTATCTCTGTGAGAAATGCTCAGCTCAGACATTTTAACGCACACAATCATAGTAAGAGACAGAGAGAGAGGTATAGTAAGAGAGACAAACAAATAGGCACAGAGAAGGAATTAGAAACCAGCTGTATCTGTTGAAAAGAAAGTCTGTTAATAGATAGCACCTTTAGAGGAATTAAGCCTTTTTAGTTCTCCAGTGGGTGTGTAATATCACAATGGGTGTGGCTTATGAAAAATACATCACTTAAAAACTCCAATCTGCTACATAAGTTTGCCATAGCTCACTGCAGTGGACTTAAAAACTCACATCCAGAATTTACGTGTAAAAACATGCAAAAAATGTGCTAATGCTAATATCCTTAGATGGTCTACAGAGGACTGTGTTATTCACATGAGCAAAAAAGCTTGCCTTTTTTAAGGGCTTGGCTTTGGGACCTAAGATTTCAACCTAAAATGCAAAATACAGGGTGGTGTAAGTGCAAGTGGATTAATTTAGTACCCACAGTTTGGCTTACTAAGCCTGTCACTGTGGGAATGGTGAGTGTGTACACATATTAGTGCAACCATAAGGCAAGTACTCATTTTTTATTTTTTTGCATAAATCTGTTTCTGCCAGCTCCATTCACTAGAATTTAGTAATGAGAAGGTTTGTCATAATTATGCCTCAGTATCTCAACATTTTCAGAATCTTAATATTAATATTAGCACCATAAAGAGCAGAGCACACACACTGCATTCATATTGTATTTATGCAATGCATTTCACTGCCTATTCAATATTGTGCAATTGTGTGTGTGTGTGTGGCAATTTTAAGTTTGTTGTGTGGAGAAAATTTTGACGTTCAGATTTTAAAAATCTGAACTCATCACAGCTCGTAAGAACAAATAATATATACAAAAACCTCATTTCTTTCTGATTCTTCCTCCTACTTTGGACATGATATAGGGTGGACACAATTTATCCCACTGTACATGCAGACTGTAATTTTTTTATCTTGGTAAATCAGGGCCTTGTTATGTAAAATGGCATCAGAAAAAGTAGAAATACTAAGAAAATGACAAGCAATAAAGATAAGCATGAATTGAAGAAGAATATGTGAGGAATAAAACACTTTGGGATGCCATGTTGAAAGAAAATAATCAGCAAAAGGGTGGTGTCATTCCACCCAGAAGTTGATTACTTTCTATTTCAATTAATTTATAGTATCTTATTCCATCCATCTATCCATTTTCCATACCACCTATCCTACACAGGGGTACAGAGGAAGCCTGGGGCCTATCCTAGGGAACTCGGGGTATGAGGCGGGGGACACCCTGGATGGGGAATGTCTTATTCTGAGACATATGAGACTTTGTCATGCTTTGGTTGAAAGGTCATAGACATATCCATACACACGTATAGACAGTACTTGCTTGTGTTAATTGTTGTAGTTTTTTTAATGAATCATGTTTCCTAGGAGCTTATTAGCAAGTGATCAAAGTGAGTAAACAAGTGAAAATACACTAGCACACACATGCACGTACACATACTGTACATACACACAGTAAAACACAGCAGCTCATCAGTTAGAAACACACCTTGCTGCAGGTTGGAAGCCCTGCGGTCTTTATTATAAAATGTGCTCATCATTACCATAACAACAGCATTACTGGCATAATCCTCTCCAGGCACAGACATGAAGATCTTTTCCTAATCTGTGTGGGTTTGACGTATCTACTACTGCTTCTCCAAACTTTACATTTCTTCTATCCTAATGAACCTGCCACTTTTAAAGCAGAAATTAATGGGCTGGATCTAGTTTCTCTCTATTATTGAGGAGTATTTATTAGGAATGAAGGCATTCCACAAGGCAATGCAACATGCAAAGCAGAAGAGAGCAGAGCTTTGCACCTTATACACTGCATGAAAACACTGCGAAAGAGGCCTGATACAGCAACAGCAGGTCTACAGACCCATGTGGATATATATAAGTAACCCCACAGCATATAATTTTTTTATTTTTTTGCAATAAATGGGTGCTGTGTTTCAAGTGTCTGTCTTAATTAGGCATAGAAATGGCTTCCTAAGCTCTTTCAGCAGCAGCCGTCACACAGGGCCGTGGGGGAAAATCAACAAATGAGAAAGTAATGAAAGTGTGAGCTCCGCGTTTCTCTCGCAACCCAGGCATATAAGCACAATCACCCGCACTGAGCTGCACCAGCAGACAGAATGCAACAGTGCAAGAGTATTTACTTTAAAAAGCTTAATTAGGTCCAAACTCAGCCAACCAGCACAGCAAAGCTAGTGTCAGGGGAATGTGGCATATGCATATGTGATTCCATTGTGAACTAATGCACACATGCATGGTCTCTATAGACAAGAGGTGAGAAGCTAAAGAAATTCGTTCAAACCTCAGGCATAACTATGCAACAGTTACACACACAGGATGGAGCTCAACTGAACAAAGGTGAGTTTCATTTACATGCTATTCTGACCTTGGATTAGTGCACAATTTTTGTGCACCACTATCTGATTGTTTTATGTAACCACAGTATGTCAAGCTGAAATTCATGTTTTGGGCATCGTAAATACAAAAATAAATAAATAAAAATGCAAACTTACAGATGTGCTGGATCAAGTGCTATTTTATGAGCTGCTGAGAGTAAAATCAGAGTAAAAGCCATATTATTAAGTTAAACCAAATCTGCAGTGATGAATGAATTACAACTAGATGTTTATTTCAGTGCTTTCCATTTTCTCATTTGCATATCAATGTGTTACATTTTTTTATTCTTCGTTTCTGAATTGTCTCTTGCTTTAATGTTTTAGTCTGCATTTTCTACCCGTGATTTTTCTGGGTTTCAAGGTATGTCTTTGTGTTTAATGGTCATGTCTAGTGTGTATTGAAAAACCCAGCCTTGGACACTTAACACTCAAACAAATATTTGCCAACTGGAGGCGTGAACTCGGAAGGTCTGAATAGGGTGTAGAGAAAACTGACTTAAGGATGTGAATAACCCATGTCTGAGGTATGAGCAACATTTTATGTAGCTCTTGGACTCTGAATACACATTTGTTGTGCTATCACTGGGTACTATAGAGAAAAACAACCTGTAAATGCTACCACCCTTATTATGAGGTGTCAAAACCACATAAGGCACTGAAAAAGAGGGACATTTTCTGTATTACTGCCTGTGAAGATAACTGAAGAGAACAGCCACTACAGTAGCATCGTTGCCTCCTCAACCTCCCCCACCTTCTGAACCGAGGTAACATTCCATTAATCACATTTAGTTAGATCACTTCCCCAGAGCACTGCCAAATTCGAGGCCATTGAAGCACAAGAGCAAAGGTGCAGATCCACTAGAAACCCTAAGTGAGTGTAATTATGGTTTAATTATAGCATGTATTTAAAATGGCTGATTATTATAACCAGCATATTGAACTGCGGCAAATGAAAATAGCTAGTGTCTTTTTTGCTAGTTGCGCATTACTTTTTTTTTTTCTCTCAGAATGGGGTTATTTGTTGATATGGTTCTGGGAATAAATTGTGGTTAAAGGCAAAGAGGCAACCTGAGACCTGTGAGTTATACATGTCGAGGTAATTTGCAGGATGAAAGTGAAAATACAGGGCAGAGAGAAGGCTATCGCTCCTCCCTGAGCTCTGCTCACAGTGTGGATCAGGTGTTTGGCATCCTCTAGAGGTGCAACTCCATATGCTGCAAAATCTCTAAGGTACACGCACACACACACACACACCACACACACACACACACACACACCACACATGCTCTCACATATGCAAACACACAAAACCCTCAGACACAAGCATTCAAAAAGTTCTCAAATGCTAACCCGAAGCACAAAAATAGCTGAATGCAGAAACTCCCACATGCAATGTCTCACAAGCACATCACACAAAGCTCAGTGGGTAAGACGCACCGTTTGGATTGCTTCTAGTCAGAGAGGTTCGTACAGAAATGTCAGCGTTCTCACTTCCCCCAGATAATGCAGCATGCCGAGATAATAGAACCCCCTCCCTTCCCCGATCTGAACTGCTGCTACTTTCTCTCAGCTTCAAACAGCAGTGTGGCCCCTGCAGAGGATACGTGTGGCCCCTGTATGTCTGTGCTGCTGAAGCTGTCTGTGCCCTGCTGGCCTGTCTAGCCCTGCCAGCACAACACTCTACACTGCATCACACTGTGCTTTCTCAGGAACACAGCATCACAACAGCCAAATACACCAACACACCAATTACTGAACAACATGCCAGGGCTCTAATTTAAACATTAGCAGGATGGAAGATTTGATTTTTCACACCATTTTCTCTCTCATAATTCCACATGGTTTCATCTCAAACTCCTTTCATTGCACACTGCCTCCTTAAGTCCTGCATTAGTATTTAGGGTTTATAAAGTAAATGCCAAATTTAGCCTGTCACATTAGTCAGGCCAACTGTTCTAAGGTTTGTTCTTAAAAAGAAGAAATAGCAGAAGTGTTTTCACTTGTGATTATATAAGTAATATGTCATTGGGAAAATATATCTACATGCCCTACATGTATAACATTAACACTAATAAACAAAATGAACATGCATAAAAAAAGGAATCATGTGAAAAATACACGTGTATATCTCACACAAATCTGTTAAACATTACTGGATAAAATACGCACATGATCACATGATTATTCATGTGACGTTTCTGTTAGGGATATGCATTTCTGTGGTGTAGATAATCTGAGTAATTAGATGTTTTGCTGGCACAGTCAGAATGCATCCCGCAATCCAGATGAGTCAATTTCACTTCATTTTCATTCACTTTTTTTTTTTTTTTTTTGGTCTGTTATGTACTTCAATCATATTTAGCTGCAATAGGCTGTGAAGAATTTTAATTGGGCTAGCATTACTCCTGTGCAAATGGCAGTGGTAAAAAAATGAATTAGCACAGCTAGCTTTTAGCTTCATTAATTAAAAAAATGAAATGCTTAATGCAAAGCGCACAATTTGTTAAAGACAAATGCACATACTGTTCTATGCACTTTCGCTCAGAACTAATACAGCTGACATTGCAAGAAAGATCAAGACGGAAGAAAGGAGATAAATACCCTTTCCGGCTGGCCCTCATTTTGCTACACATGCACTGTTTGTCTCTCTCTGTAGACTGTAGCAGACTGCCAGGCTTTTCAGAGCAGTGATAAAAGTTAAAATAAAAACAATAAAGGTTAATTTAGCAGGTGGCAGATATTCAGCATGTGAGTAGTACAAGTATTTCAGCATGTTTGGCATGTTCACTGAATGTTGCAAAAAGACACTTTAAAAATCTTTAGAATAGACAGAATGATGATGCACAGTGAACCCTGAAATGAATGGCACCCCCTTCAAGAGAACAGGCAAAAATAATTGTATGGAATAACATTAAACACAATCCATGTATGACTGTTCTACAACCCAATGATGTTCTTCTCCCCAAAATTAAGATTAACCCATTGCAGGTATTATATATCAGTACACAGTATATACATTTGTGCTCATTTTCATAAAGAGTGCTTGTAATTGTGAAGTTGACTGTATGTAAGTCTACATACTGCTGCCTGTTTATCTAAAGTTGTATAGATATATATCTAGTTTTAGCTTACAGATATCTGAGAGCTGACTTGTCTCAGAGCAGCCATTTTGAAAGCACGTTCCCTTTAGTAGCTATCGCAGTCCTCTCTTTCTCACTCGCTGTGTGTGTGTCTCTCTCTCATTAGAGTACTTGTGCTCTATGATGTTTGCCATCCACACTGCTGCCGTGGCAACGTCTCAATAGCTCCTCTCCCCAATGATCAATGCTGTGTCAGAATGACTAACTGAATTAGCTGAGGAGGTATGCCATGTTAATCTCCATCAAAAGGTCACTTTGGGTACGAGCATAATGTGATCTTGGCGTCACGGTGCGATGGCTGAATCATGGCTCTATCACTCTCCCCTTTAGAGGAATACTCCAGTGTTTTTCAGCCTAATGTCTTTCCACTGTGTCTGTAGCGTACATGTGATTACCACAAATTTCAACATATTTTCTTGTACTGAGGGGAAGGAAACAAAGAACCTGAACTCAAAATGTACATACCCTCCAACGACATTTGTTGAATTCCATCAGTAAGCATAAGAAATACACAATTGCATGCTGATGAATCAAAACTGCAACTGTTATATTTTAATAAGGTATTAGGATAAGACAGGCATGAGCTAAAGTCTTAGCAAAGCTGATATTATGTAGTAAAATCTATCCAATTTTTGAACACTGGTGTATATATAGCAATACAATAAGAGTTTATCACATTATAGGGCACTATATACACACACATTCACATTTAGAGGTAATTTAGAGTAGCCAATCCACCTTTGAGGGGTTGGGCTGAAACCAACCAAAAAAAAACTAGAAGAAACCACATAACCACAAATCTTTCCATCTGAAAAAGAAGAATTCACAACAATTATTCTTACATGTTTTTGTACTGCCTTTACAACTGCTCTTAGACTTTTACTATGAGTGAGTTTTCACTAATCAAAGTTATCCGTGCTGTAATTATTATCTCTGATAATCACACATATGCTACTGATGCAGTTCATAGCCAGCATTCAACAGTCCAAAGTCCACAGTCACAGTCAAAAACAGGCAAGTAGTGCAACAGAGAAATGTTCACCCTATCATCAGGAGATTGTTTGTGGAATTCAATGCCACATCTATTGTGGAATTCAATGCCACATCTATCCGTGGCTGGGAATCCATGACAGTGAAATTGGCTGTGCGCTCTGTGTGGGAGGGGTGGTGTTACTCTCCCTTACTAGCCAATTGTGTGTCTCTGAGAGCTCATGTATGCAGAAGATGGCAGTTAACACTTTCTTCTGAGTGTGTGAACTGTGTGCTAGCCCTCACCCTCCTCTCTTGGTCATGTATAATGAGGGGTCTCATCAGGTAGTACTGCAAGTGCACTGGCAGATTATCAATGCCACACCCATTGTTGTTGCCCAACCCACAAACAATGCAGTTGAGTAAGAACTGGGGGGAATGGTAATACGTGTCACAAATTCCCCTCCTCAGCGCATGTCGCAGTTCCTATTGCAATGAGATCTGCTTTGTGTTTTTGTTTCTGTTTTAGGCCTGTCTCCACCCAAGTCAAGTCAAGTCCACCTTGTCATGTCCTTGGTGGTGTTTTACCTGATTGTGTCCACCTGTTCATTGTTCCACGCTTGATTAGTTTGTCTATGTACGCGCTGTCAGGTCATAGTTCCTTTGCGAGGTCATAGTTCCTCATGTATTTATTGTCTTGTTAAATCCAAGCCATGTTCTGAGTGTTGTTATGTTGTTGTTCTTCATGGTTTTGACCTTTGCCTGTTCCCCCTATTGTAGTTTAATATTGTCTGCCTGTGTTTTGACGCCCTGTCATACCCACAAACAATGATAATTGGATTAGCCCAAACATAACCCACAAGCACAACTGTAACAGTAGTAGTAGTTATTGAATAGATTAATAAGTAAATAATAAGCTGAGACTTTGAAGGGGTTAAATTAAATAGCTGTATCTGAGTTATTACATCTAAAAGTAATCAAATCTCAAGGTTATCATTTCAGTTACACAGTGCTGTTCTGGTACTTTCTGCTGCATTGTCAAATTTTTATCACTCCAAGTTAACATTCAATTTAGCCTCTTAAATTACCAGAGCCTATTTTTCAAGATTGCTTTAGCATTCTTTACTCTCATAACTACATATCTTTTATTATTATTTTCACTGTTAAAAACTAACAGATAAATGCAGCTATTGTCAGCAGAATGACTTGAAAAAATTAGATTACTGCCTAAAATGGTTTAACACATTTTTGAATGGTTACATGCAGGTTTTCTTAAAAAGTTCAGTTTGAAAGGTTTAAACGTTTTGCTTAATTTCTTTTCTTAAGTTTTTTTAAGTTACAAGAGTCATATTAGTGTAGTTGTTCTTTATGTTACTGATAACTATCATAAACCTATAGGAAGGAAAAAAATCTCACAGCAAGGAACATGAGGAGTAAAGTGATTTAAGGTTATATATATATATATATATATATATATATATATATATATATAAAAATATAAATGGAAATTAATGACCATTCTTGTAGTTTTCTAGTGTGTGTGTGTGTGTGTGTGTGTGTGTGTGTGTGTGTGTGTGTGTGTGGAAATGGAAATTAATGACCATTCTTGTAGTTTTCTAGTGCTTGTACCTTGTAGTTTTATAATGCTTGTACCTTTGGGAACAAATATTGTACCAATAGAGCACCTGCCAGTGTGTGAGTAAGGAATTTGTTATTGCTCATGAAAGAACCATTCTTCTGATATTTCATTAGAGCTTCGTATTTCTTTTTTTACACATACATTATAGACCATTAAAGATGACTGGGGATTGGATAGATTGAATCTGATGTGTATATGAATGTGCATATGAAGCTGTTTGTGTGTGTGTGTGTGTGTGTGTGTGTGTGTGTGTGTGTGTGTGTGTGTGTGTGTGTGTGCGCGCGTGTGTGAGTGAAGCAGATTCAGAACTAATTTCATCAGTGAGAAGACTATTCTGAGACATTACACTAGAAATATATTTATGCATGGTTAGAATAAACAGTGGAGAAGTTTTTCTGCTTAACAGCAACTAAAAAAAATGTGGAATGTGGATTCCTAGGGAAGCATAATTAAAAAGTGGAAATGATGCAATTTGTAAACAGTTAAAGTAGTGCTGGGCTGATTGAATTGAATCTGCACAAAGTGTACAGATGTTGAGAATTAACATCTGCATTAATACAGTAGCTGATACAATCACACCTCTTCCACTGGTGAATGTTGTGCAACAGAGAATATTCACACTCACTCATGAATCATTATTTAAATAATTAAGGAAAATGTGCTAAAAAAAATTAAACATTTAGCAGCATACATACTTGCAGACAATCTGGGAAATTAGATCATTTTCTGGGAGCACTTTAGCAGTTGGAGGGGAAAGGGGGAGGTGAGGGGGGAGCTTGAATATTCACATTTCACACATAATGATACAAAGGAGGAATCAAGGAACAGTCTATTGGTTTGAAATTTCAGCCCTTCCCCATGCTGTGCAAATGTGTATGTTAAAGAGAGAAAGATCCTGCTTGTGTTAAGCTGTAAATAGGAGACTCATGATTACAATAAGGCATAACATACTTCATTAATTATATGCTAATTGTAATTTCTAATAACCTGCTGTAAGGAAGTGTATACAGAGACAACTTGCAATGGTCTCCCTTTTCCTCGTTCCGAAAAAAAGGACCGCAAAGCATCGTGTTGTCACTTTATTCACATGCTCATAGAATAGTATACATACCTACACACAAAAATAAACCAAGAATAAGAGAACTAGCAGAAGGTACTTCTTTATGCAAACATCGATGATGTTAAATACATGACAGTTGTGTCATATCAGGGGATTGCAGGCTTAGCATAAGTGTTGTATCTTGAGATTCATTCCTCTTTAATAGACAGACAGAAATTGAGTAGAATAAGAGAAGTCAGGAAAGGAAATATAGTGTGTATGTCCATGTATGACAAAGAAATAGATAGAGAGAGAAACTCCTGAGTGTTGTTGATGGTAGATTGGCAGGCGCAGTCTGTTGTGCTGCGTTCTTTTTCATGGTTTTTAATTAACAACCTGGGAATTTCCAAATTCCAGGGGAAAATATTGTGAATAAATGAACAGTCTGTGTGACGGCTCTTCTGTTATACTGTGAAATGAACAAGGTAAGTGAGGAAGTGAACTTGAGTATGTATATATATATATATATATATATATATATATATATATATATATATATATATAAGATATATATAAAAAAAAAAAAAAAGCTGAGAGAGAGA
>CM074956.1:15598378-15640313 GCA_037577455.1 Pangasius macronema | reverse complement strand
TTTTATACACCTGTGGCCAGGCCAAGTGATTAGGACACCTGATTCTGATCATTTGGATGGGTGACCGAATACTTTTGTAATATAGTGTGTATATATATATATATACATATATATACATACATATATATATATATATATATATATAGAGAGAGAGAGAGAGAGAGAGAGAGAGAGAGAGAGAGAGAGAGGGGGGGGGGCGGGGGGGAGTGGTAGCTCAGTGGTTAAGACTGAAGAGTCACATCAGATAATGTTTACAAAAAGCTGATATGCAGTAAGGCTGTTAAAATCTATATTATTTAATTACAGAATATATCATAGATAAAACCACAGCCAAACCACATCCTTTTAGTTAGTTAACATTTTGGCCCGTAAACTGACCTTAAAAACAAACAAAGTTGGGACATTTTTTACCCAGAGGCCTTTTTTACCCTGTCTTTTTATAACACACTTAGTGCTAAGTGGAATATTTTGTAGTTAATGTCAAACTACAACATGATATAAACCACTGAGTGCAGAAAAGCATAAAGAGGGAAATGGTGATTTGGTACCACATGAGTAAAAGGCCCTCTGGGAATCCAATAGAAAACAACAGATACTACTGATAAGCTGTCGAAACCTCACATCTCCACAAGCAGAGCTTTGCTCAGTTAAGCATTATGTCTTAAACAATTTCCCTAAACTCTGCATCATCAGACTATGAGAACCACATCATAAGCATGTCATGGAAGGCTTACCATGTCCAGTGATGCAATATAAGAGTGTCATATTTCCTTTAGCGGCATTTGTCGTGATAGGTGCCATAATGTTTAATGCAATAACAGCAGGAGTAATAGCTTAAACTTTACTAATTAGCGTGTGTTATGATGTAATTTATGAAAAATACCTAATGAAAACTATAATGATATACTGTAAGTAAGGAATAATACACAACAGACAGTACTTTTATGTGAAATAAACCAAGCCAGGGTGGTATGATACGCCCCAACGCGAAACAGAGGACCGCTACCACCCCAAAGTATTATTTATTAAGCAGAATGTATTATTTTCGTAGAACAGTGCAGTCCGAAGTGCGTTATTCCTCTTATGCCACAGGAAATTGTCAACAATTCAAATTTGTATTTCATTAATGAAGGACATGTTGTGGAACATCTGTGAGACAAGTTAGCTCCTGTTATCACTTACCTTATAGCAACAACTATAAACAGTCAATCCCTGAACAGTATTGCCTTTATATCTTTTGGAGTTGAAACAATATGAGACAAAAACAAAAACACAAAAACACAGCTTGTCATTTTACAGACAAACCAGAAAGCTTAAACTCCTCTGACCTGAAGATTTTCCCGTGCTGGGAAACTTTGTAAAGCATTGTAGCTGATCCAAAACCCTGACATCCGAGACTACTTCCGTAAATGTTACAAAAAAATTCACTAGGATGATTATAGGTTTTTCTTTGTTAAAGTATGGTACATGCTTTTAAATCTATTTTCAAATAAGGCTTGGATTATGAGGCGCATCTACCATACAAGTCTCTGTGTATGAGCTGTTACTATAGAAACAAAAATGTATTAGAAACAGCGCATTAATATGAACCTGTCATGTTACAGTCTGAATTACTGCCTGAGTCGTGATGTTATAAAGAATATAAAATTAATCCACACCTTCTGACCACTCCGATAAGATAATTTGATCCAACTGTGGTAAATAATGACATTTTATGTCATTGTTAAGATACTATACACCAGCATAACACATCTTTGCTGGTCTACCATAACAACAGTCACATATAATGGTCAAAATACTGTATATGTTATGACAAATGTCTTCACAAGCCCTTTATGATATCATTGAGCTCAAATGTCATGTTAGAACTCAATCTGCCACTTGATTGGATACTTCTTGTGAGGTCTAGGTGGATGTGGAATTGATTTAATTAAGCATTATGACAGTTGTCAGGAGATGTGTGTTATAAGACCTGACAAATAAGATGTAACAAAACATGCCAACTAGAGGACGACTTAGCAAACCCAGCCACTGTGACATGAAAGTGACATGGCAGATGTCATAAGCTGTTATTAGGTGTCATGTACATTTACGTCCATTTGTATACCAGTGTCATGCAACGATTATTAGTAATTGTTATTATATCTGCAAGAAGGTTTGATGTCATCGTACGTGATAACAGCTTATGACATTACATGTTTAGAAAATGGTCATATTTTGGACCCAGGTTTTATTGGCTTAGTAACTTTAATCACTCTCTTTAAGATGGGCCATCCCCTGTGGTGCATGTAGCTATTTTGGACAGCATGATCATGTTTCTTTAGGTCAGGGAGTTTTTAATAAATCTGACATTCAATTAGCACAAGCACACATTTTATGACTCAGAGGATGACATCAAAAGTAATTATCAAGTAGTGAGGAAAATGCATAGTCACAGCCCTAGAGCGAGAATGATTCCATCACGTTTGTGTATTTGCATGTGTGTGTGTGTGTGTGTGTGTGCGTGCGTGCGTGTGCGTGTGTGTGTGTGTGTGTGTGTGTGTGTGTGCATGTGATATAACCATGCTTTTCCGTCTTCTGACCTCCAGAACAGTTATTCATGTTTGATATGCTTGTATATATCTCCTTGTAAAAATAATGGAGATGTGTATCAGCTATAGGTGCAGCCCTACAGCCACTCACTTCACTCATTCTAAATTCAATAAAAGTCTAAATTTAGCAGGCTCTTTCTGAAAAAGTTGATGTGGTATTTGAACATGTCGTAAAATGTCTGCCAAAGTTCCCTGTATTCAACTTGTCTGTGTTTTGGGTTATTTTATATACTGTATCTATAGACGACTCAGTACACAAGAACCATTTGTTACCAGCAGCATAAAGAGACAGAAATAGAGCTTGAGCAATCACAATACACTGACGCATTAACTGTTCCAATTTAATTTTGGACTCACCCACACTTCTCCACTAATATTTCTCCTGCTCCTTCCTTTCTGTGCAGCACAACATACCCTCTTTGAAAAGCCATTGTGTGTGAGTACTGTATGTACAAACTTTAGGGAATGTTGGGGGAGGAGGGGGTTTGATAGAGCTGGGATTTGAGGTTGATTTCTCATATTTTATATATAAATCTTTGTTCAGTGACATAAATCATATTTTAAAATTATCTAATCTTAAATCAGCTATGTACAACTTTTGCAGAAAGGCAAAGTAAATAGACAAAATTACAACAACACTGCTTTTTTTAACAGTAAAACAGGCTTAAGTACCAGTTCAACCTTGTTCAACAAATCCATAACTAACAGTTATCATATACAGTATATACAGTATATCAGGAATGTCTGGAAATAGTGACTGACTGAACTTCCAATCATTCCTGCATTTTCATACACACTGTAAAAAAAAAATAAAAACAGAACTTGTAAACTGACAGTAACTCACTGGCAGGAAAGTTGCCAAGTAGTTATTGTAATCAACATTTAAGGCATTCATATTATATTGTTTGTTTTTCTATTTTTATACAAAGTGCAAAACTGTATTTGAGCTTTAAAGTCAGTATATTATTTTAGAAATCACAGAAATTCTTTACACTGCAGACTGGTAGAAAGTAGGCACATGGCAGATGGCAGCTTGTGTTTTTTGGCCTATCTTCCAAATTAGCCTATTGATTTTTTTTGTCATTGCCAAAGCAAAAAGACAACTTTCTCCAGATTTGAAAACGTGGGAGGTTTTTGTGGATGACTAAGCTGTTATTTTTATGAAAACCTGAATAAAATATTTGGATATCTCTTCCTTGATAAAAAATAAAAAATTCAGACGGTAAATGAATCCAGGACATGTACGTTTCTAACAGGAGGAGGTTAGTGCCAGAATTGAATGACAGGCTACCTATGAAATAGACATAAAAAAAATTACTTATCAATAAGATGCAATGACTAGATGCATGCTAGAACAGCATTAAGTTTTAGCAGAAGGTTGGCCAATAAACAACTAGCAGGAATATTGAATATTGTTTTGCTAGTTGACGAAGCTAATTTTCATGCTAACACAGATCATATGATCACCACGCACACCCTTTTAAGCCACTGTAGGTGAAGCGCATACTTAAGAACCTGTCTGAAGAGCTGTACGTGCACTCCTGCTGCCCGGCGCGATGCTAGTGCCAGAGTCTGACACGCTTCTATTGCCGTGACTCCTCTCATCCTCCAGACCTGCCTGATTCATTCTGATCCTCTTCTCCTGCTCTGTTCATCCTGCATCTTCAGCTAAAGCTTTCTGCACCTGTGACTCACCTGCTGTAGCAATACCCATTGCAATCTCAACAAGATGCTCTGGATACGTAAAGACCTGCTCTTTCCAAAAACTTGCTCTTTTCCAAAAATAGACACACTTTTCAGTTTAATGGAAATTGTCATGTGGATCCGGTAGACTTGCACCTTTTACGAATCATAAAGACTGCTGTATTTCTTCTACACATTTAGTCCTGTGTGCCTGTCCCACCTTGCACTGTCACCCAGGAGTGGATGGGATCCCTTTAGTGTCTGGTTCCTCTCAGGTTTTCTTCTTAATTTTTTGAGGAGGTTTTCCTCTGGCATCCAGATACATCCAGATTTCTGTAAAGCTGCTTTGTGACAATTTTGTTAAAATTGATATACAAATAAAAATGAATTGAATTGAATTGAATAGTAGCAGCATATTTTTTAGATCCAGTACCCTAGGTGGACTATTAATAACGGTCTTCTTGTATTAATAACGGTCTTCTTGTATTAATAACGGTCTTCTTGCATCAACAGTGATCAGTAAATTAACTGATGCTGTTGCCTTCAATCTGGTTAAACTTGCAAGATAATTAAGTTCAAAATGGACATGTTTTAGTTAGATGTGATTTTACATTTTATGAACTATTTTTCCATTTAATACGCATTTTCCTGAGGTTGTTAGCAAACTGAAAGAAACCATGTATACGGTCTCTTCTGAAAGACACATTATAGATAATAATGATTTAAGTACCATGTTATTTAGTTGTCACTAAAAATCAACCCATTTGTTTCTATTTGATATTGATACACTCACTGTCCTCTTTATTAGGAACACCTGTATTTGAGTTACTATATCCTTCCTGGCAGCTCGAACCAATCCGGCCATTTTCCAAGGTATTTCCACACAGGGAATTGTCGCTCACTTGATGTTTTGTTTTGGTTTTTTTTTTTGTTCTGTTTAAACTCCAGAGACTGCTTGTGTGAAATTCCCAGGAGAACAACAGTTTCTGAAATATTCAAACCAGCCCTTCTGGCACCAACAAGTACACCAAGGCTAAAGTCACTGAGATCACATTTTTTTCCCCATGATGTTGGATGTTAACATTTACTGAAGCTCATGACCTGTATCTGCATAATTTATGCATTTTGCTGCTGCCACATGATTGGCTGATTAGATAACTGTATGAATGTGCAGCTGTACGTGTTTTCCTTATAAATTGGACGGCGAGTGTATATTTCTTTTAAAAAAAAAATCCATGTAACATAAAAATATCTTGGCTATAGAGTACTCCATATGAAGCTTAAGGTTGGACTAATCCCAATAAGACAGTCCGTCAGCTCTACAGCATGTTTGTGAAATTGTTTAGCTGAGTGCTACTTGAGGATAAATAAACAGCAGTGGCGCATTAGACAGGCGGCCAGGAGTTGTAAGCAGATGTGTGGCTTGGCCAGGCGTAGCTGATTTTTCTCATAATTAGTGAGCCCTAACATAACACTGTTCAAGAGACTTCACTCCCCTCCCCAGACCTGAGCAAACAAAGCCCTGTAGCTTTACTCATAATGTAGCAACAGTAGTAATTCATGTCCAATTTCCTTTCCCAAATGCCACCGCTGCACATTCACTCATGATAATGCAATACTGAAATAGCTGTTAAATTATCTGACCTACCCACAGATTCTGACTGCTCTCTATATTCACGAAAGACAGAAGTTCCAGGTAAGCTCATTCTGTGGAATATCATTTACCTTTCAGTAGATCTCTTTCACAGATGTTCCATAAAACATCAGCAATTACTCCAGACTCACAGTGTTGCTTATAATCTAACACAGTATTTCTAAATGTTATGCCACAATATGTTATGATCACATCAGAACTGCAGTCTTTTTGAAACTATTTGAAATGTAAGGTGTGACTAGTTTGAAACACATGTACAGCCATGATTTTAAAGAAATCTCAGATGTACACCTTCTACAAAAAGAATAAATCAGAGTTTTGTAAGTTTTCTAATGTAAACAAAGCTGAGACATTTTGGAAAATATTATACCATCACACACACTTGCACTGGTTAAATATCTGATTTATAATAAGTATGTGATTGGTGCATGTTAAATGAAAATAGCAGAACAAGATAAAATAAGAAAAGAGATGAAATGCAAGCTCATCCTCAGTGTTATATAATAATGTGAGCATATGTTTTGTAAAATGTGAGACAAAGCCCCACTGCAGGAGTCCTTCATGTCAGCACTGACTGACTCTCCCCACTGCACAACTGGGCCATCTTTCCATCTGCATTTCATGCTCCTACACCCTTGCTTTATGTAATCTCCTTTATTTAATTTTGGCTCTAATTTGTCATCGCTGCTTCATCACTGCTTGCTCTGCTGCTTTGGCAGAATTGTTTTTCTTGCTTTGGTCGATAGAAAATGAGAATGACTTTTGGAGGCAGCCTGACATTAGCATCATTCAATATTCACCAAAGGTCTCGCTCCACAGGAGGGAGGGAACTGACTGAGAACACGGCTAACAAATTTCAGTCTTTATAATCACTTTCTTCCCTTATTTCTCTTTTCATGCTACATACTGACACAAAGCAGTGAGGAGCTTTAACCCCTTTTTACCAGTCAACAGAGATGCAATTCTGAGTTGTGGTTTCATGCCAAATTGATGGATTGATACTAAAATTGCTGCAGAAAGTCAAAGGCAAATTTTTTCTTCTTTATATTTATTTATGCAGGGTATGACACATTCTAATCTTTAACAACATGCTTTCATGTTTTTAAAGCACCATTTTGGTTTTGTCCTGATATTACCTGTTTCTCTCCCTGAAATATTCCTGAATGGTAAAACACAACCTCAAGTCAAGTCAAGTGGGCGTTGTCAACTCATCCATAGGACCATGCTGCATCACCCAGCATTATACCACAGCACAATACATAAGACTACAAAACTACAATGTGTAAGACTTATGTGTAGATACATGATCTACTGCTGTAGCTCCTCTCACCCTCTAGACCTGCCTGATTCATCCTGATGCTCTACTTCTTCTTGGAGCTTTTGAACTTGTCAGTCACCTTATACTGCTGTGGTTGTTCCCATACTGACACCCTAAAGACTGCACTTCCCACAATCAGTTTATGTCCAAGTCTCAACTTTGCTTCAGCGGATAATCCCACATGGATACTAAAGATTTGTACCTAAGAAATAATGCTGTAATCATAAATACTGTCCTGTGCTCATCCCAGGACTCTTATTCCCAATATGCTCAGACTGAACATCCTTTCAACACACTTAGTACTCTTTGACCTTATAATATACAGTTGTAGAAGAGTAATTATTTATAATCCCACTATCCAGTGTCACCCAGATGAGGATGGGTTCCCTTTTGAGTACGGTTCCTCTCAAGGTTTCTTCATCATGCCATCTCAGGGACTTTTTCATTGCCACCGTTGCCTCTGTCTTGTTCATTACATCTGGCTTTCTGCACAGCTCCTTTGTTACAACGGCTATTGTAAAAAGTGCTAGAGAAATAAAATTTAATTGATTTGAACTGAATTGAACAAATGCAGACATAGTGCAGGGAAACATTCTTTTGTAGGCTTTTACATACAACCTTTAAAGTTTCCCCCAGAGGGACAACCACAGAACCCTTAAGAGTTCTAAATGATCAATGAGCAAACATACTACCCATACAGGAAAACAGAAGCATCAGCATAGCTGCTGTAAGGACATGAGTCCTTCTGTGTTTGCTTATTCACAGTTTAGGAAATGAAGACACTGCTAGCCTTTTTTTGGTGAGGCAGTTTCCATGGTGGCACTGTTGATGTACAGTAGACAGTGATCACTGCAGGACTTCAACAGTCATTTCTTTTCTTTTGTCAACATTAAGGGACAGATTGTTATTTGCACACATTCCTGCAATCTGTTCCGCCATCCTTCTGTATGCTGACTCGTCATTATTGCTGATTAGCCCTACCACTGTTATGCCATTAGTAAACATCAGTGAACTCTTGATAGCACAGTTCCGAGTCTGCAGCATGAACTGCAGTGGGCTGATCGCACAGCCCTGAGGGATACCAGTGTTAAATAAAGGTGTTGCTGACCTTGATATAGCAGCAAGGTGAAGGCTAACTTGTGTCCTTCTTTTACATAATCTTGATTTTTTTTTTTTTCCAACAACACCTTGGTTAGTGAGAGAGAATTTGGGCTTAAGTGTCTTGCTCGTTTCGCACTTCAAAATCATGGCCTCAAGATTATTCTGAATTCATATGTCAACTATAAAGAAAATGTTTCACTGTGATTTTTGTGTTGTCACAGTAGTACAACTTTGATTTACTGCTAAGCCAGGGGTCAAGTACCTTTAGAAATTCTTGACCTCTACAGAGTTACCTTCTTGTTGTTGCTTTGATCAAGTTGGGTTCAAATCAATAATCAATAGTCAGGAGCTTAGCTGAATAGACACAGGAGGTCAAGTCAAGTCATTAAAATTTGCTGTAAATCAGTATTTAAAGCTATGGCTCTTGACCTTTAACAAAACAGAGCTGCTATCAATTAGAAGAGAAGTCTGAAACTGGAAATCTTATTATCATACAAATAAACTATAATTTCTTTGTTGAGGTTTAATTTAAAAAATCATAGTTTCTCTCAGAGCAGATGTAGTTGTTAAATTGAGGCATAATCAGTAATAATTAGCAGCCTCTATTTTCACAATCATGAATGCATCTGCAAATGTACGGCATTTGAAACGCATTAAAAGACATCAAATGAAGAGTAGTGCAATTTTAAAGTATGAGTTGAGTTAGAATGAAAAAATAATCTTTAAAAATATCACATGCAAACAGTGAAGTACAGCAATTTTACAACAATATTTTTATGTTAGGGTCAAGACTACCTCTAACGTGTGTATATACTCATATCTATATATCTATATCTAGTATGTGTGTGTAGATAGATAGATAGATAGATAGATAGATAGATAGATAGATAGATAGATATCTTGTGCATTATAATGAAAGGTTCATTAGATCAAATCTAATGATAGTGATCAAATAAATGTAAAATTAAAGCGAATCGGTGAATTCTATCCCAATGTAAATTAGAAAATGGTACTTTACATTTAAGAGTTGCCTGGCTGGCAAATCAACTGTTCACAGCTGGCTAAGAAGCAGTTTATTTGATGAACAGTGTGTGTTTGTTTAAGCATTAACTCTGTGGGTTTTATAGAATCCAGGTAACTCCGGTCCTGCTTTTATCTCATCATCTGAATCCTGAGCAAACTAAGCAGATATTTTGCCTGACATTTGAAAACCAAAGGTAGGCAGACACATACAAATTATAAGGCACTGGCAACGGCTACAATGTTATAAACATTAATGTGGTTATGAGCTAGCATGCACATGCACAATATCCAATGCAGCATTTATTTTCAGATGGTTCGTTTGTTTTTTTCCTAGGTGTGAGAATCACTTGCGGTAGCATACGTGTCTTCAGTGACATTTTTTCGTTGAAAAGCCAGTTCCATAAAATAATGTATATAATGTAAGACAGCTAATAGCTCATGATTAGAACGAAAGTTAAGCATATATTCACTTTACATTCAGCAGTGCCAACAGTAGAGTGAATCTGGGATAAGGGGTGCAAATGGTAATGCTTACACAAGTAATGGCACCCTTAAAATGGGGAGATGATTTGTTTTCATTCATTTTTTCATCTCAAGAAGTGTATTACAGTGCTATGACATTCATTCTTCCATAAATGAGGCAGTGAATGCCATCTTACTCAGGTCAGAATGAACCTGAGGTGTACAGAGCCTGAGTGACTCGTTGTTCAAATAATGTAGGCACTGACCTTCCAGTGTAATAAAGACATGATATATGAAGGTAGTTATAAAGAATGAATTGATAAATAAACAGGTACCAGTGGTAGTCCCCTCTAACATTGAGGGAAGACCGCCCTTGTGTTATATATAAATCTCAGTGAATGTATATAGGTAGATTTAGGAGGCAATAGTAGTATATTTATCACCAGGGATAAAGCTGAGACTGAATCAGTGGCTTTGCACAGAGAAGGCAACATGCCTGTAAATGACATCTCCATACTTATGACATGGAAAGATGTACACAAGGCCAAAGGGAAAAAAATGGAGTATAAAATAACAGTCTGAACAATTTTTCTAACATTTTCCATGAAGGTCATATTTATAATGTGCTTTGAACACGTTCAAACCGTGTTATAAATCACTCATAAGAAAGTATACATTTAATATTCAGCAATAATTATTTCATAAATAATTATTACAATGCATTATTCCAGGTTATGAATGTGTCACCATACATACAGTATGCTGTTCATGCAAAGTGTTATCACCACCATTTTAACCTAATTAGCACTGAATTTAAGTCAGATTATGTTTGATTAATCAGACTACACTCTTACAATGGCTTATGAAAATGCATGACATGTTATAGCAATGGTTAAAATGCATCATGAATTGTTAACAGAATTCATTATTATTATTAAGTCGTGTTCGTAACATGTTATATTCCCAAGAAACCCGTAGTACATTGTAACAGAGACCTGCCTGATTTTTTTTATGTGACTGAATGTGTATATTTCATTTTTGAATGTAGATTAGTGGCAGATATATGATATTTTATCCTAACTGTAATACTTTACCAGTTGTATTGTGAGTTGCAAATAAATTAAGACATATATAAAATAAATTGAGTTTGGTGTTGGTGATATAATATTTTATAAATACTAATTATGTTAGGCATTTTTAGTGCATAATAAAATTAGTTACAAAGTTTAGTGCATTTTCCTAAATAATTATAAAATATGTACAAAACCTTATGACATGTGGCCTTCATAAAAAAAAAAAAAAACATATTTTTTCAAAATTAAATGTGAACATGTTAATTCCTTACAGTAGGCTAAACTGTTAGCGTAATTTGCTGGCATAACGCATTGCTAATTGGGTTGGATGTAAGCCAGCATTTACCCATTTCTGCTCAGTTGCTATTTTTGTGGGGCAGGAATGAACACACCTGTGCTGACAGGGATGGAACAGTGCAACAGGGGGTGTGACATTTGAAATCTGCCAGCACAGATGATCCTTTCCAGCCCACTTGGTCCAAAACTGGGACCCCCCTGTTAGCACAAACACAGTGCCAAATCAGTACTTTCCTGACTTCAGTCAAAGGCTTTAAAGTCATGCTCCACTTCTTACAACTTTGTTTTGTTGATCTACACTACTGCTGTCATCTCACGTCAACATGAAAAGGCAGACAATGTATTTGTTGTAAGTTGTGTCAGCTAACCGGTTGCTTCTACCTGTCATGACACTCTACCCTTTGTAACAGTGCTACCAGGATTGGCTCCAGTTTCACCACAAAAATAAATCGAATATGATATGAATTAATAGATTTTAAATGTTCATTTTGGAAGGAAATTAATGCATAGACAGTAACTTAACTCTTCATACCTGTCTTAGGGAAAAAAATTGTAAGTATATCCCTTATAATATATATAAAATAATGTCAGGTGTGTCCAAAAATTTCAGACTCGTACTGCATACAGGGAAAGTTCTAATAACACACATGACCTGATGTTAAAGAGGCCGCTGTCCTCTGAAACATCGCATGCCATTATCACAGAGGAATGGGAGTTTAATGGCCTCATAAATGATGTCAGGGACAAGCATTGTCATTTTTCACAGCTGTCGAGTTGGAATGAGTCCACATTGACACATTGGCTCTTAGCACGCATCTGCTGCACAACTGAGTCATCACGGCAACATGCAGCTAGAGGTCATGCAAAAAAAAGAGTATTATTCCTCCTTGGGACAAGCCAAATGGTCCCCACCGATACATAAAAACATGTCCCCACACATACAAACACACACACACACACACACACACACACACACACTTAGCAGAGTTCTTAAGAGTTAATGCTTGAACTGACAGACTGGAGTACTTTATGATAAGACCCCGTCTTGTATCCTAATGCGATGTTACCCACTTTCTAGCTGATAGTTCTACATGCTTGGAAAGTCTGTGATGTTTTGTGGTCTCGAATCAGGCATTTGCTGTAATTACTGACGTTCACACTTCTCTCCTCTCTTATCTCTCCTGCATGGAAAAAAGTTCCTCATTTCACACTTACTGACCTCTCATCAAAAGTACCTATAATTGTTTAACAAATTAGGTTCTTCCTGGTGGCACAGATGAAGTATGACACCAAAATCTCCTGCATGTCGCCTCTCAGAATAAATTTAACTTGTGAAAGATCTCACATACAGATCTCTATAGTTTCAGAGTGTTTGTGTATCAAAAGTGCCTGTGCATCAACCTGAAGAAGAATTAGATACTGTCTAGCACTGGCCTGGGGTATTATTTTGTGATCATGATGTTTTGCTTACTGTAAATAGGAAGGTATAAATGGAAGGAGGTCTGTGGCAGCCTAGTCAGACTTTGACACCCCTTCAGTTCCCAAGCACAGCTCCTTTTTTCCCTCTTCAAGGCAACCGAAAGGTCAAGGGTGATGTATCATGTGACTATCCTAGCGATATTTTCAGCGATTTTGCTCATGCAAGGCTAGATCACCGCAAGGAAACATTGTTTTAAACTGCTTGCACGATTTGTAAATAGCAACAAAAGGACAAAGATCTGTTCTGAATTCTTCTACAAATGATATTATTTCTTATATGGTTAGCATTACATATAATGCTGTATGTATCTATATGCATCTGCCACTGCATACTGAAAAACTCCACTAGCCTGTATATTATGAGGATTAAGTCTTAATGAAATAGTTACAGACTATTCCAAACTATAACATACATATGATATAATTCCATGATGATATATGATATCCATTCAGATTTAGCACTCAGTGGTTTTGACCCTTTCATTATTGATGAAGTTCAGATGTCATGGGCTTGATTTATACAGACTCTGTTTTAATCAGTCTTTGTACATTGCATTTCTGTAGTTTTCTCTTCTATAGTTCTTCAATGTTTTTAAGCAGGGACAAATTTGGCTGCATGCTCTTACTAGTGCAATATCACTATCTGTACCAGTTTAGTGATCTAAATATCTGGAATGTGATGCTGTTGTTGTTGTTGTTGTTGTTGTTGTTGTTGTTGTTGTTGTTGTTGTTGTTGTTGTTTTATGAAGCCAAGCAATCTGCCCTGGAGACACTGGAAAACACTTGTAAAAAACAGATGTAGAAATTCCAGCACTGTCAGCATGGTCTGTGAATTCTATCTCTGACAGATCCTCAACCTCAGCTACATCACTCAAGTTCATAATTGGTCTCAACTAGAGATGTGCATAGGACTTTTTTTTTATCCCACTCACACAGTTATTATTTTTGTTTGTACTTGTCTGTCATATATCTAACACATTTAGTTTGTTCAGTTTCCCAGAATATAAACAAATCACTAGCATACTTGAAACCACTGCAACCCTGACATAGCAGTTACTAAAGATGAGTGTATGAAAGCTGTATATTCATGTTAATGAATGTGGTCTTTGATTTTCCCATGAGCTTCAATCATTTGTTCGTTCGTTCGTTCATTCATTTGCATGTTCAATATATATAGCACCGTTCTAACACCCAAGGTTGCTTAATAGTGGATATCTGACTGCTAGGTCAACCTGCATTAAGGTCCACTCTCAACCAGATGGTCTGCAACCTTTCTGGCAAAAAAAAAAAAAAAAAAAAAAATACCGTGTCTCATATTGGTATTACAACACATTATGTGTTTATTCCAAATAATGTATTTGTATCCAGTTACATCCATAGTCCTTACTAACAGTGGGTTTGAGCAGTGAGCAGTGCTTTTTAACACCCTTCCTTCCTTCATATCCTGCTTAGCTGCTGAGCAGACAGTAGCTGTAGTGGGAGGAAAGAGAGCAGCACACTGACAAGGCACCCTAGGGAGCTGCCTATATCGCCTATGCCAGGAACCGCCACAGATTAGTCCAGATAGCTTCTAATCAGAGATCCTCCACAATCCAGTGGCTCATCAGTCCTTTCACACTCTCTGCTGGAGAGTCTACTGTTATTCTGTGAACAGACCAGTGGGTTTCAGTAAACTGACAGAGTTTATGATTTCATTTGGCAAAAGAATTAAGGCTGACAAGTTAATAAGGTTTGATGCACTCTTATTCATATATGTAGGTTTATGTGGGTTCCTTGACTCATCTGTGACATATTTGAAATAGCCACAAACTTTTTTTTTCCTCTTTTAAATATGCTGTAAATTCAACAATTCTCAAAAGTGGTGCAGTGTGTGAACCCAGGCAACAACAGTATATTAACACCACACACTTGTGGTATCACTAATTTGAACACAATTTGTGTCATATTTTGGAGCTACACAAGTGACCAGATCATTAGGTGTTAAATCATCACCCAATCACACTGCATGTTGTTAACATACCCTTACATCTAAAATACTGGGTTTTGATTGTTTAGGTAAATATGATAATATAAAAAAGTGAAAGTGACGTGACGTGTAGCCTAGTGTGGTGACCCATACTCGTAATTTGTGCTCTGCATTTAACCCATCCAAGTGCACACACACAGTTGTGAACACACACACACACACACACACACCATGAACACACACCCGGAGCAGTGGGCAGCCTTTTTTGCTGCGGCGCCCAGGGAATATATACATATAGTTGTATATATATGTGCATATATATATATATATGAATGTTCTATATGTTATATAATGATAGATTAATCTTAGCAGGTAATAAGTAAGAAATGCTGGGGGTGCTGGCAAATACGCAGCAACGGGGTGTAATGCGGCCTGACATGAACAGCACATCTCAAGTGTTTTATTCCTCTTATAACACAGCATTTATTAAAGAACAACATGTCATACGTCTTAGCAAGTTAGCGCCTGTTAGCATCTGTAAGCAGTTGTGCCCTCACTTTCTCACTTTCTCTTGATGTTAATAAGACTTTGCCATGTCAGAAACCTTTACCTCTGAGGGTTACAAAGTGCTGACACTGGAGACTCCTTTCAAAAATGCTAAATAAACATCTCCTCATAGAACACCTCAACATATCAATTAAATGACATGTTGTTATTCCATTTCTTATTAGATTACATGGATAATGATAATGTATTAGACCAAGTGCTTTAAAATAAACCTGTGATTTGCCCTGCAGCTGGAACGACTATCAGATATATAGCTGTAATAGAAAACCACCTTTTGACTAATTGGATTTGAAAATTCACTAGTGTATATTATTATGTATGTGTATATGTATATGTATATGTATATGTATATAACATGTATTTTTAGAAGCTTTTCTTTTCACATGATCAGGCTCTTGGAAGTGGACGACACCTTCATTTCTACTTCCATTGATCACGCTCTACAAATGGACTCCCTGCAGCAGTACAGTGAGCTTTTATTGTTTTCATTGAGAAGGCACTCAGGCATACTCACACACACTTGATTGAACAGGCATTTGGCCAGGTCGTTTAGAGTGGCCAGTGGGCTGAGAGGAAGATCGAATTCAGAGCCAAGCGGTGAACAAAGGAAGGCTAATGATGGCTCAAAAAACTGCTTGCCCCTAAACAAACACGCACAGTTAGCCCTCATTTCACACACATGCTCTTAAAATATACACTGTTTCACTTGCTAGTCACAGTTTTAGTGGATCCTGAGATCTCCTCGGCAGAGCCTGGCTGATGAGCTATATCGCATAAACCTTTCAGCACACATCCGACAGCTCAAACAGAGGAGAAGAGCACACCTTTGCTTTCCCACTCCTATGATGAGGTGCTGTTGCCATGGCAACAGCCTCCCTATACCCCATGGAGAGGTTCCCACGGCTGCTTCTCTCACAGTAACTATAATAAAAGGCACATATTTGTTCAGTCAAATTCCAGCCCGATGACCACAAGGCTGATCCCAGGCAGTCACCAAGCATAGACACTCAACGTCCTAGGAAAGGCTGCGAGAGAGATGTTCCAGGTTTTCAGAGATGGCCACTTTAAACCTTTGTCTTTGTGCAAGCATTACATAAATCTGTCCCTAGCCTGTCGAGCCGTTCTGTAAAGATCAGTGATGACACACTCTGACTTGATAGGGCATGGCATTCACTTTCACATTTGCATATTTTCAGGGGAGCGATGAAGACATCAAATGTCAGATAAATGTCAAAATGCTATAAAATATTCAGCCTTTAAATCATTCATTTGAAGATGAATGAGGAGCACTGGCTCTGTTGGCTCAACTCCTGCAGCAGAATAGCATTACCCATAAAGCATTCATGACTATTTTTAACAATTGAAACATGAAAACATGGGTCTACATTTTGCAAACACAATAGCTCTACAAGCTCGGAAATGTTACTTGGTACAGGCAGCTTGACTTGTTAAAGAAGAACAGATGCAAGAACCAAAAATAATTGTCTTGCACCTAAGAGACAGGTTGCAGAATGTAACAATTATTAGTATTATTTATAATTCTAAACTTTTTCTACAGTGCATCCCATCACACCCTGGATTTCTATAAGCTCTGGAAATCCCGTGGTGTGATTTTCACGCTCGTGTGTGCACACAGCAGGGCAGCGTGGTATGGGGTAGAGCAGAGCATTTGGGAGCTTTTCCACTGAGTCATCCCCTAGAGAGAAGCTCACAAGTGTGTCTCCATGAGGCTTTAATAGAGATCCATAGCTGATGATAAGAGCTATGTTGGATGGTGAAGCTGTATGATGATCACACTGTTTGACACAGCATCTAGTCTATGTATTCAGTACTTTGCCAAGTCTTTAATAATTACAAACATAAATATGTGGGGAATAAAAAAAGTGGGGAAAAACATGCACTTTGTCTGTGTAAGATATTATATATGAAAAATCCTTGATGGTTGCACTGCTGTAGAAAACTCAGCAACCTTAACCACTTAAGACCTATTCACGCTGGAATAGTTTTACATGGGGGGTTTGAGGGTAATGTCATTATTACTTCAGTATTTGTGGGAATTTTAGTCCCGTCTGAATCCATAATATCAGTAATTTTTTACAGACCGTGCATTCACACATCTGGAACAATTCCACCATATTATGCATTCTATAAAGTGATCAGTAGAAATAACCCCAACTAATATACATCCTGTCCAAACTGACATGTCATTTTGATCAGTTTTATTATTTTAAGAACTGCAGAACTGCATCTGAAGATCGATCTGATGGCCAGCATGAGGACCATTAACTGTATTACTGACAGCTAATTTCATTTATCAGCGCCAAAAAATCCAACAACAAAAAAGCCGAAGTTTTTGTTGTTGTTGTTGTTGTTATTTGTTTAATCATCTGTAAACATTTAACTGCAGGCAAATTGACCATAATGTTTTATAATTCCTTCTAAATATGTCCTGTGCTTACCTAAATGGTGAAAAGGTGAACTGGTGGGCTTATATTACTCAAATCCGATGTCCAAATCCATAATAACAGTACTTTTTTACAGGCCGTGTATTCACACATCTGGAACAATTCCACCATGTTATGCGTTCTATAAAGTGATCATTAGATATAACCCCAGCCAATATATATCCTGCCCAAATTTACACGTTGGTAAAGATTCTGTTGTATCCGGTGGGTTTTGCACGTTGCACTTACACTCATTTCTCCCACCAAAATCGAAACATATTACAAGTATTGACCAAGTTTAGAATGCAGAACAATAAAATATAGACAATGTGGGAGTTTTAGGTAAGTTATTGAGCCTATATACATATTTTGGTTATGTGACCTACTGATGAACAATCGTAACTTGTGTGTCCACACACATTACGCTTACATTTATGTACATTTATGACAGAATTTGCATTCATCTCATTTATGCAACTGAGCAGTTGAGGGTTAAGGGCCTTGCTCAAGCTTGGCAGTACTGGGATTTGAACTCACAACCCTCCTATGAGAAGTCCAACATCTTCCACTGATACACTAAAACAAGCAGATATAATAAAGGTCAAATCAATCACTTTGCATTAAATTGAGGTGTATGTCGTACACATGGACTTTTTAGTGCAACAGAAACCTCTGCGATTTACTACAGTTGTCCTCCTGTAACATTACTTAACAGACATGTGTCCAGAAATCATATTCCATCTGTATAGTACTTTTGACTCCCAGGACCTAAATTGATCTGATCTGATCTGATCTGATCTGATCCTGATTTTCCTATTACTTCGACCATAGTTGTTCAATGATTCATAGTAATTACTGAACAACATGCTTTAAGACGAATAACTGAATAAGGAATTAGCATGATGTATGGCGTCTACTTAGCATGCCAACATAACTACAAAAGTAGTTGTGTAATGTCGAAGTATTTGTAATACTGTACAATGTACAATATTTCTGTCAGTGATATTGCTTCACGTATGTAATCTTTAGTATGTGAAATACCTGAATATACCTGAACATTAATGCTGCAATTAGCCTACCTCATATCATGCCTTTCAAATGTAATGTTCTGTGTCCATTCAACAGTACCTTATTTGCCACAAATTCTGGTCATTTTTGCTTTTCTTATTTTAATGTGCTGGAATGTAATTATAACTCTGTCCTGATCACTGACAGGTGTTTAAAGAAAATGAGTGCAGGCACAGCCGAAAGACTGCAGAATGGACAGAAGCTTCAAATCTTGGCAAGGTGAAGGGCTGTAATTTAATGGAGGATGACAGCTGATTGTGTGCGGCTGAACGTCAGGTGAGGTGATTTTAATGAGCCCTGATTACAAAGCCTGCTTTCCTCTGCTTTCTCTCCTAATCTGTCCTCCTGAGCTGAGCATGCCTGTCTCAAGCACATGGCCTCAGGCATACGCTTTACACTAACCTTTATCACCACAGAGGAGCGAGCTCTAAGCACGGGTGTACGCAGAGAATAATGTCTTGCATGAATGAGATCTAATCTCCTCATGTTGCATATTACACTGCAAGGTTTTTTTTTTTCATTCTTTTTTAATATCTATACACTCGGAAAGCTCTTAGCAATTTGTGACAGAGAGCGTATGCAACCACATTTTCCATGAGGCAATGCATCAAAGATGGGCAAAATGGGTCATAGTTTACCCCGTTCTGCTGCTGCAGGATGAAAGCAGCTGCTTCAAAGCCATTTGTATGGAGGAGCAGCGCTTTATATCTGGAGGGGGGAAGAAACGCAACACCATCACCATGGCAACTAGCCCAAGATGAAGACATTTTGAAATAGTGATAAAACATTAAATACAGAATTCAGCAAATACAATTATCAAGATGGCAACTGTGACAATGGAGGCTAGTGAACGGATTGTTCAGAATATCCTCCAGTATTTAGCCGAGTCAGATGTTTTGCTCACAGATGGCTTTTTCTTGGTCTAATGTCTCCTCGAAGAATCCCACTTTCGTTAGAGACTCGCTCTGGAGTTGTGAACGGCATACAGCAAATGAAGCTGATTTCCTTTGTCTTTCAATAGACCTTGAGAAGGAGGCAGCTGCACTTTAGCAGAGATTTTTCTTTTGTGGCTGGCCTCAATCAGCCAAAGCTCCATGTAGTCCCCTGAAACAGCGCTGTGAATTACCATCGACTCGCCAGGAATCACACTAAGCACAGACAAAAGGAAGACAAGATTATTCACACAATTCCCTCATGTGACACAACATCCTCAGTGGAGCCCATGGAGAGAGAATGGCTATGCATAAAAAATGAAACGGGCAAAAGGCTTGGTTCACTACAGCACAATGCATCATTAATCTATAATATGATGTCTCAGGCACTAGAAACACTCGAAAATGCTAGAAGATATAGTACTGTTTACTTTGATACACAAAGTAAAGGATAATAACTGCAAGTTCTATTCATTTGAGATATTCTGTTTCATAGAAATTCTGTTAAATTGTTTTTATAAATGTTTCATAGACAGCTAAAGTTTATTTATTGCTTTACTTAACAGGTATAACTGTTGTTTGTGTTTCAGGCTTGTTCTGTGGCTAAGATGAACTAGATAACATAATGTTATCAGAAGTACCAGGATTCAGTAGTCCAGAGTCCTGACATGACGACTCTCAGAACAGAGGTCCGGGTCTTTTAATGTATAATGTATTAAAAGTGATAATGATATGATTATTGTATGACTAATGTATAATAAAAGTGATTAATGTATTAAAAGTGAGTATGATGATACTAAAAGGTTTTCTTTTAACACATGGTGCTTTACACTGAAAATTAAAACCTAACTTTGCAATATTTCAGCCTGACACCTGCATCTGAATCATACAGATGATGTAGATGAATCACACAGATGATACAGATACATGAATAATATAGTCACATATAGTTAAATCCTATATATATTCAGATAGATGATTAAATAATGATATCAATTTTTAATGTCACTATATAAAATCCCATTCATGTAAATTAGCTTTACTGTTTTGATCAGTTTTATTATTTTAAGAACTGCAGAACTGCTCTCCATAGATCGATCCGATGGCCAGTACGGAACCATTAACTGTATTAATGATGGTTCATTTCATTTATAAGCACAAAAAAATCCAACAACAAAAAAGAAGAAGATTTATTTTTTAATCATCTGTAAACATTTAACTGCAGGAAAATTGACCATAATGTTTTATAATCCCTTCTAAATGTGTCCTGTGCTTACCTAAATGGTGAACAGGTGAACCTATGGACTTATATTATGAGCTCATGTGATCAGTTAAGAAAATTATCAGGACAGAATTCTAACTTTTGCCAGAGAGCCTGGTCCTTTTTGTAACTAGATATGGTCAAAACTGCTTATTTTCACAGAAGGAGCCCATTTAACTTACATCACAGATGACCAGCAATAGACCTTTTCCCAGTAGCATGTGGACCAACACTTGTTTTGCCTTGTTTTCTCATGACAAACTAATTCAAACAATTTTTAATGACAGGAAGCCATAAATAATACATTTTATTTATAAAGCACTTTACATTTTAAAGAAAATCTCAAAGTGTTACAGAAAAGAGTTATAATAACATACAGCAATTAAAACCAGCTGCCAACTGAGATTAGCACAGAAATTTAAACTCTAAACATTAAAACACTNGTTTTTAGACCTCTTTTAAAACCACCAGTCATTTGTGGAGCCCTCAGATGTTTAGGGAGGACAGTCCACAGGCCATGACTATAATGTGTTGCTGTGAAAAGTTTGGTGTGTCATGGTGTTTAAAAACTTTGGAACTGAAAGAATTGTAACCTTCAAAACGCTGAAGGTCGTGACCAGAAAAGTGTGGGTGGAGCATCTGAGGCTGAGATTTTATTAATGACAACATTATACGATCATATAGCAAAGTTAAATTGGAAGTGGAAAGGAAGAACTGTTTATTAAATAATACAACACTGTTACGCAGAAAGTTAACCTTAAATAACTCAGACAACTGGAAAATAAATGGCGATTCAAGTCCAAACCTCCAGCAGAGTCGGAGTCTACAGTATAACAGAGATTCTCAAAGAGCAGTGTGATGTCATTTGTCAACAAACCAAGAGAAGGTGGGGCGCTAATAGCATAGCACATGTATTAACAGTGCAGTCTTGTAGTGTGATTGAGAACCTTATTGGAGCTTTAGTTGTTGGTGGTATCAGTTCTGTTATAGGGGCCGCATTCATCACCGCTCTCACTCAACCTCACAGGTAAACAAAGACTGCATGGTAATCACTCTATTCCTGTTTCCCATCGATCCAGCTAGGTGATCAATAATCATATTAGGAGATAGTAATTGTGGCAGTATGAGTTCCATAATGCCCATGGCAGTTCAACGAGGCATACCACAAACATATTAAGTCTTAAGAAAGATTGTTTTTGTATTTGTTGCCCACCAAAGGGAAGCTTGACTTTCTCTTTTTTTCTCTAATTCAAGGAAATGAATCAGTGCTTTCCTTTGGGGTGCCATTTCAATTGATGTGTGTTCTGTTAATCCACTCAGTGACATATCAAGGTATATCCAAGGAAAAGTTTTCAGAAAGCAGGTCCTGTTAGCACAATTCATTGTGATTGTGGGTATAAGGAACAATGAAAATGAACAGTGCATAGTCTGGAGTGTATATGATGTTATTTCGAGTGCACTTGTGTGAGGATGTTTCATTAAGTATGTAAGTAATGAATAAAACATAACAGGACATGCTGTTATAGGAAAATAATCAATCATGGGGTGACATCATTGTTGTTACCACAAAGGTGATTATTTTCCAATAACAGCACAATCCAATGGGTTTTATATCTTTTATACCACACCATTTTTACACAGTACAACAATTATAACTTTTAATTTAAAAAATTGTGGAAAATCTGCCAAACATGCGAGCTACTTTTATTACTTATGTTACAGCAGCTATAACATTTGTTCCCTCAACAGCCTCTCTTATTTCTCTCTCTTCAAGTTAATAATGCAGTTATTAACAGGAAACTGGTCCTCTGTCCTGAAGACTTTCTCATGGCAGAAAGGTTACTGATATTGCGTCCATAAATGTTAAATAAATGTCTCCTTAGAGAATAATTCACTATATGAATGATGGTAGATTTTCCTTTGATAAACAAAAATGTATTTGTTAATCTTTCATAATCATAGTGGAGCATAATCAAAGTCCCTGTGAGTTGGCTGTTACTATAGAAATGAAAAAGGTCTTAGCATGAGCACATTAATATAAACCTGTGATCTACAGCTGGAACTACTGCCAGTGCTGATGTTATTAAACTAGTTAACACTTTCTGACCAATCAAATTTGAGAACTGTGGAATAACAAAGTTTAAGTATCAAAAACCTACTGTAATACAGTATATACAGAAGGTCTGGAGCTCCTGGTTGGAAATCAGCAAGATTCAAAAAGTTCTTCCACAGAATCATTTTGCTCCCTTAACTGCTCAAAGAAAGGACTTCATCTCCCAAAGGAACATTCCTCCACAAGATGTTATTTTTGTTCCAATTTCAAAGTCTTGCAGTTAAAGTTTATGAGGGGTTCAAAATGGATAATTAGCATTTAAATGATCTGACACTTCTCTTTTTCCTCTAATGCGGTTGCCACTGTAACCTTATCTTTGACGCTCTTACATCAGATAGTGCTCCACTCTGTTTAAGCCAGGGAAGATAAGTCAGATATTTAAGTTTTCTGTTGGGAAGGAGGGAGGTGCATGGGGTCATATTTATGGACTTAACACTGAAGGCATACAGTGATGTGAAATAAACGTTGATAAGAAACTCAGGCTGTTCAAACAACCAGTTCACATATGAGGTTAAATCCGCTGCTGGGCTCTGGGAGAAAGAGCAAATGAATATCATCGGAGGCAGGTCACTGTCAAAGTCAAGCGACTGTGGATAGAAACTCTCACATGCAAACATCATGTTGTACAAATTGTCTGGTACAACATGATGTATTCCTAGTAACAGGGCGGAAGATTGCATTTTAAAAGCTGAAGACGCCATGAGTCTGGAATACAGTCTGGAGTTTACCACTCTCATCTAATACTCTAGAGACCATGAAGGAAATTGGTCCAATTTTCATTAGATGCTTCCTTTGGCATTTTTTTTTAAAAGACTAATGCAGATACCAAAAAGGAGCAGCACAAAAATGAGAGGATAGTTGGACGTGGGGGAAAAAAAACAGCTTTCAGGTCTAGGTTGTAATTGCAGGCACTGCTCTGGCGACCTTTCTGGTGCAATCTCCTCCATCTCCTCCATCCTGCCTGGCTCTGTGCTGCAGTGATTAACACAATGTCCAGGTGATTGACTGCAGTCATTATTTAAAGGGACGGTTACCTCACCAGGGTATTACAGATTTCTCTCAATCAGCAACTTCTTCACATATTCAGCAACTAGTCTGCACCTGGAACCCATATGTGAGACGAGTATCAACCCAAACCAATCTACTCCTGCTAATCTACTCCTGTAAGTAATGAAGAATATGGGAGCTCAGCTAACTCTGTACTGAATTAACACAATATTTAAGTCATACAGACAGATTACATGAATAATTCATAATACTAGGAGAGTTCTAATTTTCTGTTATCTGCACACAAAGGAAAACTGCACTGGCTAATATCCTACATTCTTCAAAAAAAAAAAAAAAACAATGGTTTGTGAGTGTTTTTTGATAGTCAAGGGTTCTTAGCCACCTAGAGGGGTTCTCCGAGGAACCCTCTTTGAAAGGCAGGTTTCCATTAAGGGTTCTTCCAGAGGGACAAGCGAATGTGGCTTACTTCACAACTTATACACAGGTATATTACAATTACATTACTTTTGTAATTAGTTTAATACTTCCTGAAAAAAAAGACTGGATTCACAAGTTCAAAAGTTAAACAAGTTCTTAAAAACGAGTTACTAAAAGAGTACTATGGTGTTTTGCTTTGTTTTTCCAAACTTTTTGGAATATTATTGATTGATTCACTGATTTTCCGTAACTGACATATCCTGGTAAGCGCCACTGTGGATCCAGAGCCTATCCTGGGAACACTGAGCACAAGGAGGGAATACACCCTGCCTAGGATGCCAGTCCATTGCTGGGCACCATGCACACACATTCACACCTAGGGGCAATTTAGTATAGCAAATCCCCCTACCGGCATGTTGTTCAGAGATGGGAGAAAACTGGAGAACCCAGAGTAATCCCCCATAGGCAAGGGAAGACAAGGGAAGCTATGAGGTTGCAACACTGCCCACTGCACCACCATATCAGCTGTCAGAATATTAAGGTTTTATCTGCTAGCCAATTATAATCCAGGATGAATATGCAACATAGGCAGCCATGATCAATCAATATCCATGTTCTATTTACACACTGACAGAAGAGAGCAGACTTGAAGCCGCAGTATAGCGAACTGGAGGAGAAAGGAAGCTGTAGATGTTTTATGCATACAGTGTACAAAAGAGATTGGTCTGAACTTAGGATGTGTAAACAGTTTGACACATTACAAATTCAGCACAGAGAAAAACTAATATTGTGTCTAATGTCAGATAACAATAGCATTATACAGTACCAACATTATTTCACTAATGTTACATGCAGTGTGAGTAANAACCATCCAGTGTAACGGGGACTGAAGGTCAGCTAGCACATTTTATGAGAATTTATAATACGTGTGTGTGTGTGTGTGTGTGTGTGTTTGTGCACGCACGCTCCTAAACATGCATTGTGTATTCTAATGTATTTTAATACGACTCCATTACTAAAAGTACTGAAATGGAATTTTACTGTAAAATATCATGTTTACAAACGACTTCATAATTTGAAAGTGAAAATAGCTTACATTTGAGAAAAAGAAAGCATTTTGAAAAGCACTTATGGTAATTTTTTTTTTATCATAATTTGGTCTTATGGGCTTAAGCATGTTTCTTTTCTTCTGAGTTATGTAATTGAGTCTAAGGGATTACGTGATAAAAACTAACAGTATTTATATTTACATTTTAGACATTTAGATATACATTTAGATTACAATATTATAAAGTGTCTCAATTTGGTGAAGCCTCCTCTGGGGAGAAAACAGCACTGAGCTTCTTCTGTAATGTCTAACATTGCTGGAGACACTGACTGTGTGGGATGACAGTATGTTCATGCATTCAATTTCTAGTCCAGACTATATATACATACACACACACACACACACACATACATTCATACATACATATATATATATATATATATATATATATATATATATATACACACACACACACACACACACACACACACACATACAAATATATACATATATTAGACCCTGACTGACGGCACTGGTATTTTATTCAATTTTTGCCATCAAACTTTTTTTTAAAAATTTCCTACTGAAGCACTTGAACAGAGACATAACTATGGAATCCATGCTACATTATACTTCATTAAAATGGGTCATTTCTCCTGGTTAGCTCAGGCACACTCAAATGAGCACATAATGGTCTGTTTGAAAGGTACCACTCCACTGAGCAAACTGAATGACTGAGGAAACTCAAGACATAAGACATGGAATCACACAGTGATGTGCAAAAACACGTTAGCAGTCATCATGAGCCATGAAAGTCTGTGCTAGTTCCATGCAAGCTGTAGAAGTGATAAATCCACTCTGAATGAGGAGATTGAGGAAGGTACCTTTATTCTGTAAGGAAACTAGCCTGATTTACTGGTGAAGAAGATGCCATGCATGTAAAAATCAATCAGTCAATCCATAAAAAAAAAAAAGTACTCAAATTCAAAACCAAGGATTCTCATCTGTTCAGAGGCCATGGCACTAGTCAAAAGTGGCAACATGATGCACCACTACGAAACAAAACGTAACCACTGTGAATTGTCTTTTTGATAGCCGTAAGCTAATCAATGATAGTTAAGCATTAAAAGGCAGCTGTTATCACCATCCAGTCAGGTTAGTTGCTTATCTGGACCTTTGTAAACAAGGAATTTTGATGTAACTGGACCTTTAGTTGAGTACTTTTAGTTGATTTACACTAATAACTCTAAAGGTAAGGTTCAGCCTGGCTGTAGTCCTTTATATGCTGCCACAATGCCATTCTTTTTGAGAGTTTCTTGGATCATGGGTATGGTAGATAGTGGTCTACATATAAAACGTCAGGCAGCAACCCATCAATAAACAGAGAAAAGGAAGCCCAAAGACTGCCCTAAGCCCTGCGGTCCTCCTTCATGTCTCCCTCGAGTCTTCAGTGGCACATGGGGGTAATAACAGAGGATTCAGTGTCAATGCTATTACTCATAAAAGTAAGACTTTTGTCATTTTAGGATTAAAAATAAATTAAGCAGTCATTTTCTCAGTCTTTTTACTGCAACAGAAACTGCACAAGGTCACACCCGCTAATATGGACAACTGATTTTAGTGAAATCAGCTACAAAAAAGTTACGAAACAGCTCCATATCAAATCCTTTAAGCTGTAGATGAACTGAAATATTGTCCTCAGTTCAATCAGACCATGAAAAAGGAACCCTAACCCAACCAAACCCATGAAAAGGTTGGAAAATGTTATAAATATACACCATTTAGACACAAGACTGTAAAGATTCCGGCCTCTGCGGTTCCCCCTGATCGTCACCAAAGGTCACCATCACCCGAGTACTGACTTTCCCCTCAAAAACTACATTTCCCATCACCCCATGCCCAGCTCTGATTACGAGCGCACCTGCAGCCGATTACCGGGACTACTTAAGCCGCTGTCTCACACTCACTGTCTGCGAAGTCTTGTTTTGCCCCGGCTGACATTTCTGAGCATTTCTACCGTCTCTGTGTTTGACCCTGGACTGTTTTCTCTCGTTTCTGGATTGTTCTCTGCCTGCCCCGATCATCTGTCTGCCTTATTACTCTGCCTTTGTCTCGCCTCTGATTACCCTGTTTGCTGTTGCTCGACCACGCCTGTACGACTTGTTTTGCCTGTTATTAAAACGCTGCAAATGGATCCTCACTCTGTTGACCCCTCATTACAAAGACATGATATATAATACTTTTAATAATTTCACGGTGTTATTGTAAGTGTTGTTTGACATGTTTCTTGGCCAAAAACATGTTTCTTGGCCTGCTTCCTTGGCCAGGGCTTGCATTTATGGCATTTGGCAGATGCCGAATAGGTCTCGCTGAATGTTAACAGAGTAAATGTGTTGACTCGTCAACTCCCTTAAGGGCCTTGCTCAAGGGCCCAATAGTGGCAAATTGGCAGTGCTGGGACTTGAACTCCTGACCTTCCGAGCAGGAGTCTTAACCACTGAGCTACCATTTCCCCTTGTTGTTGTGTGTTGCTCTGTATTCTCATTCAGTTTGCCCTGATTAATGTTAGCCAATACTGCAAAGGAAGAGACTTCTGGCTTCTGTTAAATCTGTGTCAATGTGGGGCTTGTCAGAGTGAGCACTGAAGTCAGTCGCATGCTAGCTGCCTAACTTTGAAAACATTCTAAACATTCCAGCTGTTGCACACTGGTGTAAACTGTCTGTCATGAGGATGATGCTGATGATTTATTATTATAAATCTAGCTTGAAGCATGTTCTTTGCCTAGTATGATAGCATCTATTTTCACCGTTCACGAAACATTAGCTGTTAGCAAGCAGCCAGCTAGCCGGAAGGGATAACAGTAGGCACTGAAGAATTTGGATACAGAAAATGGTCACAGATTTCCAAAAATAGGAAGCCACTCTTAGATGTTGATGCTTGTTGTGCAACTATATTGTGCAGTTGATGGTGGTTCTCAGAGTGCAGCTTGCAGAGTCTTGCCACACAACTGAAATCTAAACAGTTTCGTTTGCTATAGCATCTTCATAAGTCACTGGTTTTCCTGCTGCTGCGGTGCACAACGCAACAGTTTTGAAGTTACACTTCAGAGAAACACTGGCAAACAAAGTTTTCCTCCTCAAGCAAATCATTTATATATAGAGGATATATTCCAATCAGCAGGTCGCCAGGCAACAGTGTCCTAGTGATCCAGATCCATGGTGATAAACGGATAATGAGCCGATAAGGGCACAGCATGGCTTTGAGAAAAAGCCCGGCTTCTTACTGGAAAGGAAAATACAACACGGTCCATACCCCATCCAGGCAAATCCAGCACGCTTTCTAAAATCAGATAGGTAACCAAACAAAAACCATTACCACTTAAAAGCCGACACTAAACAGGCCCAGCAGAGCACTAAATCAGTGTGAGCTGGTGTTAAATCTGAAAGCAGAGCAGAAACGTGCACACGTCATCTTCCTTTCTTTCTTTTTTTTTTTTTAGCACCAAGGAAACAGTGCTGGCTTCATAGCATCGTGTGTGATGATGTGATGATACTGCCTGCAAGCACAAATCTCTACACCTCAAAAGCATCTTCTTCCATGTAGTCTTCAAACTCCTGCTGTATTCTCCTGGAATCAATGAGCTCCACAGTGTGAGCCATGCTGATCATTAAACAAAAGCAAAGCCAAGAGTTAAACAAGGTGAAGAAGCTCTGGTCTGGGTGATGGGGTCTATTTTTATATCGCTCTGGCACTGCATCAAAGATGGATACACTGTACATTAGGGATATCAATTATGTCAGTTTATTCTGTGCACACTTCTCTGTATCACTGAGGGAAAAAATAAAGAGTCTTCACTTAGGTTATATAAGGTTGAAGTACATTTTTTTTTATCAGTGATTTTCAGTGATGGCTGGTCATGATACGCAATGCGAGGGCTAAAAAAATTCTAAACCTATCAGTAACCATTATGAAAATTATAATGTTTGAGACTTATAGGTTGGGGTCGCATCATGAACAAAAAATTATCAGGGATACACATAAGAACTCCCTCACTGAAAGACAGATAGACATCAATCTTGATTGATTTTTAAGTCAAGTGTTTCAAGCCTACAATCATGCTGTGTCTCTTCCGAGTAGCAAACATGATAAACAGAAAAGCTGCACTTGCCTTTACCCAGCACTTTCATTCATACTTCCACATAAAACTTATCTCCCTTCATGTAATTTTTATTTTTATTTTTAGTCTATTTACTTCTAACTTCTACAAAGGCATTTGTGATAGTGATAGAGAGAGTATTTCACCTCATTCATGTTTATTACGCCCGCTATTCTATTTCAACTGCTTCTGATCAATTACTGCTAAGGACATGTTATGGATGTGTGAAATAAATTAGCCCCAGTGCGCACAAAATCTTGGGGTGTTTCACACAATGTAACCACTTGACATGCATGAATCTATAGTCTGGGTTAGAAAGAAATCAGCCCCAACCTCTGCTTCATACCATTCTGCGTCTTTTTCTATGATTGGTGGTGGTACTGCTGTTCTTGCTTCCACAAAAGTTGAAAAAGCATCCAATTTAAGCCAGTAAGATGATGTGGATGCCAAAAACAAGCCTTTTTCTTCAAAGAGATGGAGGCATTATCCCTGCTAGCCCATTAATACCAACTGCTCCTGGCAGTTTTACATCTAAAAACATAAATTGCCTGAAATTGAGGAATGTTCAAGGGCAACATCTTCCTATGGCCTATTAAGCAAAATGTGATGACTTTGAACAATGTATTTCTTCAATATATAATCCTTCAGTAAATGCAGACACTGTGTGCGAGAGAGGAATTGCAGCTAAAATGCCTGATTGCAAATCAAAGCCTTAACTGTTGGAATAAAGCTTACCAGCAGTACAAGCAGGACCTTAATGTCCATGATTGCTGATACCTGGCAGTCACGGCGTCTCCCACAGCGAGGCGGCCTGATTGTCTAGGACAAGGCTCCGAGTTCCTGAGACCCAGCCTCCACTTTGCTCAGAATTCAGAAAAGCAGGAGGTGAGAGCTGAAATGGCTCTGCTTTTTGGAGTGCTGAGATGCTTAACAGAGCAATGGTTCCCCCTGCTGTTGGCTAATAGTATTACAATCTACTGTCAATACCTTCCCTGTATTCTAAACACAGATCTAACCTTGCTAGAGTTGAGTACTGAGCAAAAACCGGTTTCAATTCATTACATTTGATATATTCATTTAACAATGTAGAATGTAACATGTCGGGGAAAAATACAGTTCCAACTGAGAATTATCCATATGGCAAGTAACCTATAGGTTTATTTATTGATTCATTTTCAGTAGCCGCTTTATCCTGGTCAGGGTAGTGGCACAGCTGAAGCCTATCCCAGGAAAACAGGGCACAAGGCGAGAATGCACTCTGGATGGGATGCCAGTCCATCACAGGGCATCATGTGCACACATTCACAATTCAATTAAAGGAATACACAATTGTTTTTCAACCTAATCTCCATCTGGCACAATTGGATCTTGTATGTCAAATCTCGTCTGATATTAAAAGTGTGAAAAGAGATATTTGTTTTTTTACTAGGGATATTTTTAATGCTTCTGTCAGTAAGAATAGTTGTTAGGGGAGTTACATATCAAGTATTAAGGCAAAACACATTTTATAGCTTTCATGAATATTTCAGTCAACAGTATTTTTCAATTACATCTCAAATCTGTCCTTTCAGAAATGGGACTACTTTTTTCAGGGGGAAGAATTTGGTTAGCAACAGGTTTGCTGACTTTCCATCTTAATGCTCATGGATATCACAAAACCATAGGAAAGCCTATGAACCAGCATTTCCTATACTGTTGGATAAAATTACAGAAGAACAGCTTTGGTAAGACATTCTCACAGTTTTTGATTCATCATAAGAGCTATTGTTAGAGTTGTGATATTGAATTTGCATTGTAGGAGTGTGTGAATGTGTGTGTGCATGGTGTCCTGCGATGGACTGGCATCCAATACATGCTTTATTTCTGCCTCATGCTCAGGATTGTTCACAGTCCTCTCCAGTATAAAGCGGTTCAAGATGAACGAATGAACTAGTCGCATATTAACTTGCTTACTGATGGAATTTACCACTTGCCCTTATACATCCATTATAACGGAGTCTCGGTAAACAGGTCATTTCAGGTGATTCTCAGGACAAGGAAACTTGTTAAGCTTTGTGTCGGTGCTAATGGCACATGCTACAAGATGAAGTATAAAATACTTCAAATTCTCACGTGGTTGTATACCTGTCTCTTTATAACTTCTACATGGTGTGTAGATGTGGCACCTCATTTTTCTTTATCTGAGGTAGCTTTTATCAGCATGCAGGGCCCTTCCATAAAATGTAAGAAGATAGTGTATAATAAAAAAATATGATGACAAAGAAAAGATATGCCTCCAACCCGAACAGATGTGCCAGAGTCCATAATTAGCATTGGAAGAGAGTATGCGTCTTGTGCCTGTGTGACCTTGGAGACAGATAGCGAGGAGAGAAGCTGAGAAAGAAAAGGGAGATAACGAGGGAGACCAAAGACACGGTGCAGAGGTGAATTTCAACTCCAGCTTTGTCTGAAGGCCTGCTGTGTAAGAGGAAAATGAAGATTAAAAAGGAAAGGAACACGTGAAGCAAGTCCAATTTCAGCAGTGTTCAACGGTTTTATTAACATATATACAAAATACCGAGAGCGGAACATGTGAGATCACTTAATTAGGCGACTCTCGGTTAGCTGAGGCTGTGAAGGTGTAAGCACTCGATATGTCATTGAACTGCAGGTAGTCTTGCAGAAGTGTGGGAACAGGCAGCTGCCGAACAAAGGACGGTTTAGACAAAGCGTCGCTGCCCACTGTAGCTCTTACAGCGAGTCTACACAGATGAGTCAGATCAGGAACACTCTCTGGAACATGGAGAAAGGAAATAGTTACAGCACATGATGTACAATGGTAATATGTGGAGCTATTTTACCGGACAGATGACAAGCAGTAATATCAGCTCTGACAATGTAGTTTGGCTGTGCCGTCTTAATGGTCTTTACCAAAATGCTTACGCGGCGTCCAAGTGTTCTCTGCTCTGCGCTGAGAAAGGATGTGAAGCAATGTTGAAGGCAGAGTCTTCCAATTAATAAACTCCAGAAAGAAGTTAAGTACTCTGGATTCAGCCTCTTCTAGCCTGCATATGATTAAAACATCACATGGGATATTAATATAGACGGAGGAGGCAGAGAGCAATATGCAAACCACTCATTTTCCCCCCACAAATGTCTTCATCTTATATTAAAAAAAAGTGTAATCAGGATCACTGATGATTAGATATAAATTGATGTGGAAGAAATGGTTGGACCTTGCCGCTTTGTGTCTTACATTTTCTGCTGAAGGAGAAGTCGAGGGTCTAGTCCTGCCTTGAGCAGCACTGGAAGCCAGAATGAAGCATGGGCCACTTTATTGAGTGCTGCCTGAGCTAGTGCCTCCAGCTGCTCGCCCTTAGGCAGGCCAGAATATTCCAGGATGAGCGACAGATGTTCAGGTACGTGGCCCTGCAATGTCAATGTGTATGTAGCCAGACTGACGCAAGCTCCATTGGCCAGCAGCATCTTTGTGATCTCTCGACTCTGGTGGAAATCGCTGCCCGCACTGAGAGGATAGGGAGATGTACTATGAACACTGTATAATACTGTATAACAAAAAATGTAAAAAGTGGATTTTTAATGCTTTCATACTTCCAAGAGTTACACCAGAGAGCCATGTCCAGGGGGCAGCAATATCCGAACTCCCTGCAGCTCTGAGCATCTGGACTGTAGCCCTCTCTGAGCAGAGGCCGGAGGCTTTCCGCTTGACCACTAAGCACTGCCAGATACACTGGACTGACCTTTCCCTTGCCCCGATCACACTTCCCCAGGCACTGTCCCTAGTCAAAGAGATCTTATGACATCTTCCAATTTTCATACCCACCCATCCTGTTATTTTTTTGTCTTGATTACTAAGCTTCTTAAACTGCCCAGTTGTAAAGGCAGATGAAGGTGTGATTTCTTTATTGCATATAATACACATATCAATTTATAACACCTAGGTATATTTATTATTTAGCCCTTCATCCAATGGTAATAATTCATTTTAATAATTAAGTGTATAAGAGTGATCACCATCCAAAAAAAAAGAAGGTAAAAGAACAATAATTTTCCAAACGAAGAGAAAACGCCATTATTCTTCCCTTTCACTTTTGGAGTATAGAAAATACAGAGTGAATTTTCATTGGCTCATTCAAGACACTTTAAAACCTAAGACTGGGTGATATGACGATGTAATATTTTACAAAGAATTTTCCTTTAAAAAAAAAATTATTGTTTGTTTGAGACCTTCGTCTAAAATATCAAAGGATGACAGACTTAGTATAGTACAGAACTTATATTGTGCTATGATATTTTTGCTACTAGAAGCCCTGGTTGCAGCTATACTACCGTGGGACACAACAGCAATTTAAAAATTCTAGCCTCTCACATCAGTGATTATGATCTGTGTTTAACTCTCCAGTTAGTTTTTAACGCAACCAAAAAAATAATCAAACTTAATTTTGACTTTAAAATTGGTGTACTGCTGCAGAATGGTACCCAGAGAATAGCTATTTTTTCCATAGTGACAATAATCAATTTATTTAGTGTCTTCCGTGACTACTGTGCGGTAAACATGGAGGTCATGGACCACATGCGCGATCATGTATTCGGAAAGGATTTTTATTAGTTACCTGTATCTTGGGAGCAATACATTGTGCATGTAAGTATGAACTTTGCATGCTGCATACACAATGTATTTAAACATTAAACATGCAGAACATTCAGCTTACCTGATGCGACTGAATTGGGCTGCAGCGTGGATGGGAAGCTGCCACTGGTCTTCATTGCAGTAGAGGTTTGGGTCCGCCTTATGGGCCAGTAGAAGCTCCACGCATGATAAATGGCCTTCCTGAGCTGCAATGAGCAGCGGGGTGGCCATGTCCTTCGCCTGGCAATTCACATTCGCACCTACAGCATTTACAGCTAAAAATCAGTCATGCTTGCACATGCTGTTACATCTGCAATTATAATTCTGTAGCCCTCTCTTTTTATTCCCACTTGCTCTGCATTTCCCTGCNCTGCATTTCCCTGCTGAGCAACTCAAGCAACTCAGTATGAGAATAAACACTAATGTCATGCAGTGCGATATGGTAATGCTGTAAGAGAAAGTAGCAATAAGCACTGCCCAGTAAATAGTACAATACTCATAAGCAGCTGAGGGAATCAGTGAATAACGACCTCACCAGCATTGGCAAGGATCTCTAGACACTGGTGATGTCCATACTGCGCAGCAACGAACAGTGGCGTGATCCCATAGTCATCCACAGCCTCAAGAGAACACACGCTTACCAGAAATTTTACAATCTCTGTGTGGCCCTGGAAGAGAGAGCATGATTTTGACTTGGCATCTGACATCCAGGCCTAAGGCTTCACTCCTTGACTTTTGACAAAAGAATATTATAGCTTTAGTCTAAAGGTGGCACTATACATCATCTTACCATTACAGTCTAAAACACTAGTGCAAGAGGGGAAGCATTCTAAACTGATGCATCATGATCCCGTTCATTCAACTGTCTGACAGAACAGGACTAACCAACCTAAACTTACTAACTGGCTGAGAACAAGTGTTTTGGACAGATACGCCACAAAGACTATACTTTATTGACATCATCATTCGAGCCACGGATTGTGCATGTCCTTAGAAATTACCTGAAATACACTGTATCTGAAACATATACCACAGCACTGTTAAATGCTCAAGAATGGTCAGAAGGTGTTCATTCTGGTGTTCAACAGCAGCTGTGATGATCATTTTGCCAGCAAAGTTTACATGCTCTTAACCAGGGACTTGTATGGCGGACACGCTCAGATTAAAAAGCATGTAGAATTGTTGACATGCGGAGGTTTTTTTTCTGAGAAGACATTTATTTAAGATTTTTTTTGAAAATCTCCAGTGTCAACACTTTGTAACAGTCATAGTTAAAGCTGTAATTTTATTTCAGTTTGCTAGTATATCTGGCATGAAATCTGTTAACATGTTCCAGTCCCTGCAAAGTCGGGACCAGACCAACACCTGTCCCAAGGTCTCGTGCCCAAGGGTTAGGACCAGGACCTTGGAGTGCTCCAGATGGATTAAAGGTACCCAGTTAAAGTAAAACTCTGGCTTATGAGTACCTTGTAAACAGCCTGATGAAGACAGGACCACCCTGAGATGAAGTGTGTTCCATTAACCTCTGCTCCTTCACTAACCAACAGCTCCACGACTTCTTTATGGCCGCTATCCACAGCTTTCAACACAACAGAAAAGAAATACAGCAAGGCAGTGCATTATGTAAAAATTAATCATGCATGTGCGCGTGTGAACTTTTTTTGCCTCACCCGCAAAGAGTGGGCTGGAGAGGTCATTGGACATCTTGTTGAGATCTGCCCCAGCCCTTATGAGGCGTCGTGCCGCGCGGAGGTGGCCGTTCTGCGCCGCGAAATACAGTGGTGTTTCAGAGTTGTGAGTCAGCGAGTTCACATAGTCTTCACAGCTCTCTGGAGAGATCAACAAGGGTTATGGAGGAGGAGGGAGAATAGAAAAGATGAAATTAGATTACACATTATAGATGTGACAAGCTTATATTTACATACAGTAGGAGAGTTTACATATTGGGTCATGTGACCTCTCAGGGAATTATACCTTGATTTTACGTGTCTTAGTACACGTATAATGTCTATGTATCACGAAATAATTGGGAAATCTACACGTTCCATTTAAATTTCATCTGACTATAATTGCCTAATATTTTCACTGTTCTCTTTATCACAATGTTGCGTATTAGTACATTTTCCCTTCCAGAACTGTCATGGATCGCTTGTCAGGTGGAACTGCTTTGTCTAACAGGGTTATCGTCAAAGAATTATTATTTAATTTGGATCAAATTGGAATTATTATTTTTTTTTACATTTATTTCATGCCTTTCATTTTGGAACATAAACAGTTAGGCCTGGAATTTTAGTGAGTATATATAATATATATATATATATATAATATATATATAATATAATATAATATAATATATATATAATATATATATATATATATTAATTAAGATAAAGAGTTTTATTATTATCATCATTATTGATAATAATAATTTGGTTTAATTATTAAAAATGAATCCTTATTTAATTATTATGTTTTTAATTGTTCATTTTGATAAATAGAATCCATTTCTTTCATTACTGAACCCAAAAACTAATTTCAGACCATACTGTTTGGTCTTTATCTGACTGGAATATTTCAACTTATTTTTTTTTTTTAACCACAGAATGATGGATGCTTTGGAACGGCCTTTAAAAATGTCACTGTGTCTTCACTCTATGTTTCTTTTGTCTCCTCAAAATGTCCGACTAATTAACTGAAGGGAAATATGAGCGTATACGGTGTTATTATCAGCTTAATAAATTCACAAGGCAATGATGTGATCACACCAGCATGCACGTGTTACGCAAATATCAGTCATATGATAATGAACTTTGTTAAGCACAATTAAACCCAGGGCACAAATTTAGAATTTAATAAAGCATGTACCTATTCATTTCTTTCTGCAGCTGTTAAATCACCTGGTGTGGTAATGATGCGGTAAATCTCGCAGGGCAACGTTTAACTTTTAAGCGTAAAGGTATAAATCAGTGTACACAGGAGGTAGCCATTTTGAAGTGTAAGACTGTGGTGATGCGTCATTCAAAAAGTAACCTTGTTGGTAATAACAGTGCAGAAGTAGAGAAAACGAGAATACAAAAGGTTTTTCTTCTATTATTTCATTATTAATACAAGTATAATATTTTCTGCGTCTTTACAATGTATAGTAAAGCCTAATTATATATACTTGTGACTATATATATTATATACACACACACACTCACTGTCCACTATAATAGGAACACCTGCAGCTAACCCATCATGTGGCAGAAGATGTGCAGATGCAGATCAAGAGCTTCAGTGAATGTTCACATTAAACAAAATGTGATCTCTGTGACTTTAACCATGGCATTGGTGCCATTGGTGCCAGATGGTTCGGTTTGAGGATTTCAGAAACCGCTGATCTGGGATTTTCACACACAACAGTCTCTAGAGCTTACACAGAATGGTGAACAACAAAAAAACAGTGAGTAAGGGACAGTTCTGTGATAAGAGAGATCAGAGTAAAATGGCCAGATTGGTTTGAGTTGCCATTAAGGATATAGTAACTCAAATAATCACTCTTTACAACCGGGGTGAGCAGAAGAGCATCTCAGCGTGCACAAAATATTGAACCTTGAGGTGGATGGGCTACAACAGCAGAAGAGCACATCAGATTCCACTCCTGTCAGCCAAGAACAGGAATCTGAATCTATCATGGGTACAGGCTCACCCAAAGTGGACAGTTAAGAAAAAAAATGTAAAAAGATTTTGGGGGAAAAAATCCCTTAAAAATGGAAAATGGAAATCTGTCAGAGTCTAAAGATGTGGTTAATTGTTGACAAGATATTTTTGTGCTTGAAACCTTTGTAGTGTAAAATTGTAAGATTGCTCAAAATACATCAAACCACCACAGACAGTGAATAAGATAAACAGACTGAGACAAGATAAAGAAACAGTCAGGCAGTGTTTGTGTGACATTATCATTAGAATAAGGTGGCACGTTTTGCGTGGAACTAACCGGAAACAGAGAGCAGGAGGCGCACACACTGCGCATGTCCTCCAGCAGCAGCTTCATGTAAAGCGTTCCAGCCGCGGTTATCTTTCACATCCACCGAGTGACCTTTCCTCAGGAGTCTCTGTAACAGCCTGCACTCTCCTCTCCTCACTGCAAGCGCCACCACCGAGCAAGTGTCCTGATAACACTGTGTGAACATCACACCTCTCCTGACCTGTCCTCTCCTGACCTGTCCTGATCTGACCTGTCCTCTCCTCTCCTCTCCTGTCCTGTCCTGTCCTAATCTGACCTCTCCTCTCCTGACCTGTCCTGATCTGACCTGTCCTCTCCTCTCCTGTCCTCTCCTCTCCTGTCTTCTCCTGACCTGTCCTGATCTGACCTCTCCTTTCCTCTCCTGTCCTCTCCTCTCCTGATCTGACCTCTCCTCTCCTCTGCTGTCCTCTCCTGTCCTGTCCTGATCTGACCTCTCCTCTCCTGTCCTCTCCTCTCCTGTCTTCTCCTGACCACTCCTCTCCTGACCTCTCCTATCTTCTCCTGACCTCTCCTCTCCTGTTCTGACCTCTCTACTTCTGACCTCTCCTCTCCTGTCCCGTCCCGTCCTCTCTTCTCCTCTCCTCTCCTGTTCTGATCTGATCTCTCCACTTCTGACCTCTCCTCTCTGCTCCTGTCCTCGCCTCTCCTCTCGTCACATAAAAGCTATACAGAAGGAGGGGAAAACTCGGACAGACTGGACACTGAAACTGTTTTCCCTGGAGTGCAGCTCTAACTAATGTAGATAAAAATTGACACTAAACAATAACGTGTTAGCAGTAACGTGACAGTGATAACTGCATAGCATAGATTAAATTCTTCTTATTACCCGCCACATCCTAATGGGAAGCAAACGTCATAACTAGATAACTGCTAACTGCTTAATTCATTAGCTTTGGTATATACAGATATACAGCTACTAGTTCAAACTAACTGCTAACTAGCTGGTGACTAGTTAAGGAACTATAAGCGTAAAGGTGACTTTTTCTTTTCAACGCAACGTCGTTAGCTTCTAGCTAAAAAAAAAAAACAACAACAACAACAACCGTGATATTCCTATACATGTGTATCTAGCACTGAAAACAAGCAACAGGAAGAGGTTTCTGAAGGAAAATTACATCCATTGTCAAAATAAAAGTCTCCAGCCCCCAGAGGTGCATCGTACAGGTATAATAATAATAATAATAATAATAATAATAATAATAATAATAATAATAATAATAATGTTTTGTAGTTACATTAGAATTAAATAACAGACCTTCAGTAACAAATGTCACATATAATTTGTATCTTCTGGGATTTATAGCCTTATTTGATTCTTATTTTATATTTGTATTTATTTGTATGTGTAATATTATTAAATAAAATAAATAGTAAAATAAATAGTTAATATTATTTTATGTGCTTAATAATTACACACACACACACACACACACACACACACACACTCACACACACACACACACACACACACACACACATATATATATATATATATATATATATATATATATATATTTATTTATTTATTGAGTATGCATTTAAGGCTTATATATATCATCATTAATATTTATATTTATTTATATTTATATCAATATTTGTTTCATTTCATATTTATTTGTTTACTTTTGTAATTTTATAAAAAAAATAAAAATAAAAAAAAAACATCCTGCCCTTAATCTGGCAAAAGCATGAACAAAACTGACACTGTTTTTCCTTATCAGCATGTGTAACTGTTTATAAAAAAAAAGATCATAAAATTATAATTACTCATTGCATCTCCTGCACCACAGGCAGCAGTGTTACTTTCTGACAACGCTAAATAAAAAATCACAAATAACTAAACCCATTTAAAATGCTTTGAATAGATTTGGTTGATGGACATGCTGTCAAAGAGAACAAGAATTGAAGACTTGTGCCTGCTTGTGGGATAAATTGCATTCTACTGCTAATTTCTAAGAGTGCGCATTTTTGACAATATGGTTAGTGTTCATACTAGTGCCGTCTATGAGTCTTTTATCTATAGGCGTAACATGTTTATACCCTCCCTGTATGTCTGAACCTAATAAAGCACACATTTAATGTCATATTAGGCTCTGAGACTGAGCAGCTCTAGCAGAATCCTACATTTTAATATATACATGAGAATATACAACCTGCTGGACCACATCATTCTGTTAATTCTGGTGATCTCAGCTCCATCCTTTGTGCAATACACACTTCTACAGTGAAATTCAGTAGGTGTAATGATATAATTATCCACTGTACTATGCATTCTTGCAGGATTCACTGTGAGGAATTTTCAGCATCCAAGGAAACTGTGAGGGCAGTGCTGTTTAAAGTACTTAGATGCACATGAGTAACGAAACAGATGCACTCTGTGCTTCACTGACCAGCCTGACAAGCAGAAGACAGCAATTTTACCTTAATGGTAAAATTAAGTTTAGCATGAAGCTGTAAACTTATAGATCAGCTGCCAGGGAGATTTAGGTAAAGAAGAGCCTCTTTGTGAAGAAATGGCCTCAGGTTGGCTCAGTTGTCATACATGTAGACCCAAGAGTTTGGTCATCTATTATTCAGTGTTGCTTTGTTCTGTAATAGGCTCAGGTCAAACACTTTGCTGACATCTGACTCCACCCCTTCAAGGGTTTAGATCGAACACATTACATGGACATAGAACAACTAATGATGTGAGGAAAACAAATGCACCAGAATGCAGCAAGAAAGAATGTCATTTTGCACAAACTTTCGTTGAAAATTCAACACATTAGAAACTTAAAAAAAAACAAAAAAAAAACAGGTAGATATAACTATACATAGAACTAGGTTTATTGAATAATAAGTAAAAATGAAAAAAAAATTATCCAAAAGCAGCGACAAAATCCTTTGTTGTCCTTTTTTATTAAAAATGGATTGAACACAGGAATTTTGCCACTGCTTTTTCAATCTATTTTCACTTTTCTGTTCTGTTTATATTATTCAGGATCAGAATGTTTTTATTTTTCGAGTACAGGGTGTACAAGGAATTGTGTTTGGTGCAGTGTCACACATAGTACAGCACAGCACATTGACTAAAGAGTACAATACAACACAATACAATACAACACAATACAATACAACACAATACAATGCAGTGCAATACAATACAATGCAGTGCAATACAATACAATACAATACAGTGCAATACAATACAGTGCAATACAATACAGTGCAATACAATACAATACAATACAATACAATACAGTACAACACAATACAATGCAGTGCAATACAATACAATGCAAAAAAATACAGTGCAATACAATACAGTGCAATACTATACAATACAGTGTAGTGCAATCCAATACAACAAAATACAATGCAATGCAAAACAATGCAGTGAAATGCAAAGCAGTGCAATACAATACAATGCACTACAATACAGTGTAATACTATACAATGCAATACAATACAGTGTAATTCTGTACAATACAGTGCAATACAATACAATACAGTGTAATACTATACAGTACAGTGCAATACTATACAGTACAGTGTAATACTATACAATACAGTGCAATACAATACAGTGCAATACTATACAGTACAGTGCAATACTATACAGTACAGTGTAATACTATACAATACAGTGTAATACAAT
>CM074956.1:15576838-15592732 GCA_037577455.1 Pangasius macronema | reverse complement strand
AAACTCCGAGTTTCCCATCTCAGAGTAAGTCAACTCAGAGTTCAAGTTTAAACTCAGAGTTGGTTGAACCTCCTTATTGAAACGGGCCCCTGCTCCGTTCAGTGAGTCAGATCATTTGACTCAGTTCACAGAAAAGAGCCGACTCTTCTGGCTGCCTCGAGCCATTTTTTTTATCTAAAGTGGAAATTGTTTGCTATATCATGTGATCTTTCTTCTTTGTTTAACTGTATAAAAATATTAATTAAATCACACTGTAAGAGAACGCACACTGCCTACATCTACAAAACGGTGAGTCGGTTCTCAGCCTAAAAGAGCTGGGTCACAGTGTCGACACATTCACTACTGGGCACTACAATACATAATGTGCTGTTTTTTTGTTGATATATAGCGTAAAATCCTCAGTGCACTCACTGCAGTAGGTTTGTGTCCAAACGATTTACCTTAGCAGGTACCTCAGAAGGGCAGGAAGGACAGAAATGTCCAATAGTCTTGCAGTCTGTTGCAGTGACTTATTAAAACAATACTACTGCATGCTCTGTGAATTGGCCTACATCTTCACAGCCCCCAGCATCAGTGTGAAATACCAAGACTGCCTTTCCTTAAAGAAGACATTTTTTCCCATACATTCATTTGTCTTAAAACATTTTTCCTCCACCTCCTCCTCTTCCTCCTCTATCTCCTCCTTCTCCTACTCCGTCTAACAACAGCAACAACAACAACAACAACAAGTTTAACTTATGTAGTCCATTTCACCCAAGGTTGCTTTACAATTTGGGAACCCAAAAAAAGGGGGATCAGAGTAAAAAGAATATAGGCAGAGTCACTTTCTGTTGAAAACACAACCATTCATTTCCTTTGGACTATTAGGACAATACTTAATATGAATCAATAAATATTTCCAGGTCACCTAAAACTGAGGCAACAGGGATATCTGATGAAACTGGGTGTTTTATATTATAAGACCAGTCTCTCTTGATTTCATCTGCTGCCCTTTGACTGAGACTGCAGAGTGACTAGGAAAAAGGAAACAGATAGATAATAATTTTGAGATGTAGACATGCATTTAATAGTCCAACAGAGTGATCCAGTCTTTCTTAGGAACCCTTCCCAGTCTTTTACCAGCTTATCTCCTATCCAAAACAAAAAAGGTACTATTAGCTGACTCAGGTGAGCTGTGAAAAAGAACAACACAAACATCTGAAACCAGGCCGACTGAGGGAACAACTGTGAAATCTGCACAGCCCAGGCTGAGAGACAAACTGCTCAGAAAGCAGAGAAATACAGGCCAAATATTATTGGTTTAGGCCAGTAATAGCAATATTAAGTGTATTGTGGGTCACAAGTGGCCCAGTGGTAAGCAGCCATATTTAAAGTGTTTAACAGCATTTGGAATGGTTCTGTTTTATTCTGGGCATGTGCATAACACCTGGCAGGCCTGCTTGAAACTTCTGCAACATATATGTAATGTAATCTTGTATTTACAGGCTCCATAGGGGGAGTTCTCAACTCTACTACTCTACAACTCTACTACAATCTCTACATCACAGCACAGAAGTCATTATTAAATGGACCATTAAATGGTCAGCATCACAGTGAACATACTTTCTAGTAGTTAAGAAAATCTTAACTTAAAAATGGTTCTGGGATACTAGGCCTTGCACAGATTCACACTTTCCATGCTTCCAATACACCCAATCCAACTCATAGAGGCTAATGGGCAATTAGATTATTTTCATGTGGTTAATATTTTTGGCCTATCTAATAAAATCAGAGATGGTTCAACTCACAAGTGTTACTCATTTAACCACATTTTACACATTTGAATATATAGTATAAAAGTATAGCAGTATATTCTCCAGCAGGAGAAATCAGTAGGGATGATGCTAGCAATCATTAAAGGTTTGGTATAAGTGTTGATGCGAGCTGACAAAAGTTGAGATGCTTTTAGTCTGTAGCCTATGTACGCAGTATAGAAATATCAAAACCCAACAGAAAAATGTTTGTTTTACCGTTTTTGACCACTCTGGCATTATCTGAAACTTAGTAACGTGAAGTGAAGGCTTTATGCACTCAAGCACAATCACATCATGCCATCCCTGAACAGCTGCCATTCATGTGGCAGCAGTGCAATACAAAAAATCATGCAGATACAGGTCAAGAGCTTCAGTTAATGTTCACATCAAACAGCAGAATGAAGAAAAAAATGTGACCTCTTGTGACTTTAATCATGGCAGAGATGTTGGTACCAGAAGAGCTGGTTTGAGAATTTCATAAACTGCTGATCTCCTGGGATTTTCACACCCAATTGTCTCTAGAGTTTACACAGAATGGTGTGAAAAACAAAACTAGCTGAGTGAGCAACAATACTGTGGGTGGAATCGCCTTGTTCATAAGAGAGGTCAGACTGGTTCGAGCTGCTTGGAAGGATATGGTAACTCATATAATCACTCTTTACACTACTGTGGTGAGCAGAAAAGCATCTCAGCATGCACAAAACATTGAACCTTGAGGTGGTTGAGCTACAACAGCAGAAGACCACTTCAGGTTCCACTTCTGTCAGCCAAGAACAAGAATCTGAGGGTATCATGGGTATCATGCTCACCGGAACTGGAGAGCTTTGAAAAACGTTTGAAAAAAAAAAATCACCTGGACTTTTTCCAATCGTCATCTGTCCAGTTTCCGTACATGTCAGTTTCCTTTATATATCTTATAAACCACACTGAGTAGAGTGGAAACACATTAGATTTTTATGTATTTTTAAAAACACATTTATGAAAAACATTCATTCATATTCAGTAACCACTTAATTCTGGTCAGGGTCACCGTGGATCCAGAGCCTGTCCCAGGAGCACTGTGCACAAGGTGGAAATACACCATGGATGGGATTCCCGTCCATCACAGGACACCATGCACACACACACATTCACACAGTCATTTACACCTGGGGCAATTGAACCTATTTAACCAAATCAATTTAACCAAACCAATCCATAAAAAAAAAAAATCTGCACATACACTGGCTCTTACACCTCTGCTCTGTGCACTTTGCTCCTCTAGTACTGAGTTAAAAATCTTGTATGGCGACATTGCTTGTATTGATCTCATTTGTAATTTGTAATAGATACAGACCGTAACCTAATCCCTAATTAGATTGATATTACAGAAGAACTGATATTTATATATTTATAACAGTACATGTTATTTTCATGATTAAACAATAAAGAAATGATATTCTGTAAAAGTCTTTCTGTTTAAAGTGAAATATTTCAGAACATCAAAAAGGACATCAAAAGATAAATTTTTGATTTTATTAAGTATACAAATATATGCATATTTAATTATGTGAAGCTTAATTTTCATAAATACATGTACAGTGTGGAAAAGATCCAGTACAAAAAACTACTAAGAATATCAGCAATCGGATGGAAAAGACAGATTGTGGTATCTGTTGTTTTAAAAATGTACCCTGTTTGTGTTACAGAGAACTTTTTGTGGCTTAAACATGAAGTACTGCTTTGTTTGTGCCAGTGCTCATGATGCGTCCTGATGAGGGTGAGATTCATCGCGTGGAACTCCACGTTCTGAAGTTCGAGACTGTAAAACGTCACTTCCTGTCTAATGTGCTCACACTGGTTAAAAAAAAAAAAAAAAAAAAAAAAAAAAAAGAGCAAAGTAGAACGCCACGTCCACGTCACGCAGTCTGAGTGTGCTGTACACGAGACAGACAGACGCAGAGTCTGTGAAAAGATTATTTCTGAAATTGTGAAGTTTAAAAAGTTCTTGTAAGGCGATAAGGAGAAGCGAGCAGAAGTGCAAGTTCAGAGGAGAGGAAAAGCAGCTCCTGCTAAAGCTCCAAAAGTAAGTACACCATGTCGCTAACGTTAGCTAGCAGTGCAGAAAAGTTTTCTTTGTGATAGGCAACAGTTAGACCAAACTGTGGAGTTAACTAGCTAGACTAACCGTGTAAGAGCCATAAGTGTCATGTTTTGGTTAATATTTTATTATTTTTATATATTTATATGTATTTATTTGCTGGTGGTTGTTGTTGTTATGTTGGCCATTGTTTTTGGCTGCAGAATAACAACTTACCTGGGGACTTTTCATAAAAGTACTGTCCCTAAAAATGCCCTTTATTTACAATTTTTCCTAATTTGAATTTACATTCAGTAGCAGTGTGTTTGTAGCCCTTTATAAAAGACAAGCTCACACGTTACTGTCTCATTAGCATTTTAGCTTTTGTTCATGGAACAGATTATGATTTCTGCTTTATGTAAGAAACTTACGAAGTCCGCCTCTTCCATTTTATTCTTATATAAGAGCACCCTAAGTGAACTAGTCCGTGCTGAAGAATGTGTTGTTTGCAGTGTACAGTCACTTTTAGCCTGATTGATGGAGTACAGCTCTGAAGAGAGGCACACTGCTAGATCATTCATGCCTACGTGTAACTGCACTCAGTGGCTGACTTGTTTTTTCACTGGGCTTTAGGCTCATGTTCAGCACACACAGGAAACACTGAAGGCCTTTAACCAAGTTCTTACAACAGTTTCAAGACAAGCAAAGGGGAAAAATCCACCCTGAATGTGATTTATGATGAAAACGTGATCTGTGATGTGATCTTTGATGGCGTCCAAGATTTATTTTTGTAGTGAAATTCTGAGTTGCCTTTTTATTTTCTTTACGGTCTTCTTTCAACTACATGTTGATCTTTTTCAGTACACGCTGATAGTGTTTCTAGTGGGAATTAGTCTTGCTTCATCTCTGTCTAAAACAAGAGATGCAGCAGCGCTTTAGTTCCTTAGTCTGTCCAGCTCTTTCACCTCCTCATCTGGAAACTCTGCTCAAACAGATCAGGGTTTTCGTGCTAATCTTGCCATAGCTCACTATCTCACCAGGCCTCTGCTTTAGCTCAGAGCAACTGTGTCCTATATCTGCATGGCATTCTGGCACTTTATCTACTGTCTCCACTACTTCTACACTGTATTTCTCATTAATATGACACTGAACGCCACTAACATGGTGAGCGAGAAAAGCAGTTCATGTGCTTTTCTTTTTAGGAGTTCACAGCGAAAAGTGGACGTTAGGCCTGTACCTTATGAATTAGATTTGTTTCTCCTCTTAAACTGCACATTGTAACTGCACTAACAGTGTCCCTCTTTGATATCAGCACGTTACATAATCGATAACCCCAAACACAACAGGAAATAAACACCAAACTCACTAAGCATACCACAAATATTTCAGTATAAACACATTTCAGGGTTGACCTTTCCTTTAAATTCTTCATTGTTACAAGCCTGTGTGCCAAATAGCAGCATGTTGTTCTGCTTCAGCTTGCTTTTACACGAAACTCTAATCATGTGCCATCTGTGTTGTCTTTAAGGAAGACAGAGCAGTTACAAATGTGTATACAGTAGTGTTTGGATGTGTAGAGTAAACACAATCCTGACTAGCTGTGAACTGGTTGGCCTTGTTCTATGTTGATGTAAGCAGCACACCCTAGCTCTTAGTTAGTTCTTTGGGCCCTTTCACAAAGGTTTACTAAAAACCATGTACACCTTCTGATTTTCCTTCCACAGAGCCACAATGAGCAAAATAGATGAGCCACAGCGTGATGAGCCTGCATACTTAAAGGATGAACCTCCAGCAGGTAATTCGTTTCTTTGGAATAAGCCGTTCAAACCTGGCATATGTGAAGGTAGTACCACTGTGAATTCACACGGTGGTGCTCTTGTGCCAGCTAATCCTCCATCTTCCAAATGACCTCTATAAATCCCTCTTTCTCCTCTGCATGTACACTTGAGGCATGGAGCATTAAATTCTTGTGCTATGTATTCTTAAGTAATTGCTATAGGTGTTACAAACCTATTTACATTTACCTTTATGGCATTTGGCAGATGCTCTTATCCAAATTGACTTACATTTATCTCATGTTATACAACTGAACAGTTGAGGATTAAGGGCCTTGCTCTCAGGCCCAGCAGTTGCAGCCTGGTGGTGCTAGGATTTGAATTCATGACTTTCTGAATGGTAGTCCAACATCTTAACCACTGAGCTACCACTACCACTATTCACCAGCCCCTGTTTATTTGCACTTAGTTTCAGGACTATCCAATGCTAGCATGTTAGCATTTTCCAGACTTAATTCAAATGCTAATTAGAAAATGTTCATTCAAACATGTATTTGCAATTGCATTTCTCCTGTGAGTGTACATTTGAACAATTTGAACACTCCAAATCCTTGAAAATAAGATGTCATCTTGGTCACATTAATTGAGAGGATCTTCTAAAGATGCAGCTTGTCTTTTTTAAGTGTTTCTAGACCTATAATAATCATATTTACAGTAATGCCATGTGATGAAGTATCTCACATTTCCTTGTTTCAGGCATCTGTTTACTTTTCTGGCCTGGAAAGTAGCTCTGCTCTGACTGTTTAGCATCTTATCTTCAGTGGTTGGCCAAGTATATTTCAGTAGAAAAATTCTTGGTGAAGTTCTATGAATGCAGACCTACAAACCTTAACACAATTTTCTTAGGAACTCCACTTTTTAACATCAGAGTACGCAAGAACGTGATCTCGCTCAAGTATGTCCGAAAAAAAGCAGACAAATTGTTGAATCGTAATGGTCAAAATCATCACTTCAACTCAAAAATTTGACTCAAACAGAAGGACTGACAGGATTTGAGAAGCAGCAGGTTTTTGTTTAATATTTTTAGCAATGTGGAGTCATTTTCTGAGGTACGTTAGACAAGCGAAAAGACATCACACATCCTTCCCTTAATAGACTATAGTACTGTGCTGTTAATTTGATTGTTATTGCTATAATTTATAGGTGCTTATTGCTGATTATAAGTATGTTGTATTTTCCATCCTACAGATACAAATAAAGACCACCCTCAGGCTCAGCCGGGCATGTTTTCCAGGGTGACAGGAGGTCTCTTCAGTGTCACCAAGGGGGCTGTTGGGGCCACTGTTGGTGGGGTGGCCTGGATTGGAGGGAAGAGCTTGGACCTCACTAAGACCGCTGTCACCTCTGTTGCTGCTGTTCCTGGCATGGGGATAGGATTGGTGAAAGGTAGCGTGTCTGCAGTGGCCGGTGGAGTAACTGCAGTTGGCTCAGCAGTTGCTAATAAAGTTCCCATTGGAGGGGCCAAGAAGAAGGACAAGTCTGACTGAAATGTCTGAATTGGTGGGGGAGATGCTGTCATCAGTGACTTTATTATATGACTGCTCCGTGGGATGATGGTTGGTTTGATTTTCTGCAAAATGATTTGTTGGGATCAGATCTATCTGCTAGATCTGTGCTATGAATGAGCGACTTCAGTGTACTAGGAGCTTCCATCTGCTTCTCAAAAGAGAGTGTTTTTGTGTCCTAAGTTGTATGTTTTGGAACACGACAAGGTATGAATGTTGTGATCCCAGTAAGGGCAAAATGTTTTAATTTTTCAAGTATTAGTTGTGAAAGTTTGGAGACTTGGGTGTTTAGTGAGGGATCACTGTAACATTTTCATGTTTCGCTAAGCCACATTGCACCGGGTTTTGTGTCTTTGACCATAAACTAGGGAACACGCATATCTTTGTACCAGAGCCTTAGGGAAAATTAGTACCATGAGCCATAAGTTGAATTAAGACAGGAATCTCTTGGGTATCACTCAGTGTACTGCAGGAGAAAATTTGAGACTGTGGTGGGTTGATGGTAATGCTTTATCCCTCTGATTAATTCTGTTTGTGAGATACGGCCTCTGGGGTTCAGGCTGAGCCATGCTGCTCTCTCATACAGCTTTGCTCATCAGTCTCTCTCCTTTCAACCTGCAATACAGAGAAGCCCTGAACCTCAAGCCACAAACTAATGTGTTTACTGTGCACCACACAACAGCTAAGGAGTTGTTCCTGTGAAAATCCGAATGCTGTAGCAAACATTCCTAAACAAAACTGTTTGTAACATTATTCAGTGAAATAGCTGTTTAGGTTAGATTATAATGTCCATTTTCTACTCCAGCCTTGCGGTGAAGATTGTCTATAAAGACCAGATTGTTCGACTATACATGTTCTATTTATCCTATGGAATTTTTTCCAGTGTCGTTCAAATTTTGTCTTGTACATTTCATAAACAGAAGCATTTTCCCAGGCCAATACTGCATTACATTTTTATATTTTGATAAAGTATAAATGAGCAGAGACAGTATTTTCTCTATGATGTGTTCAAAGTCTTTATTTTCCTACAACCAAAGAATGCAAAATTTCTCATTCAATATAGGTCTTCTCTGTAATAAGCAGTATGTTTTCTTTCCTTTTTTTTTTTTTTTATTTTATTTTTTTTTTTTTAGATTTTATCAATGTAAGTGTATTCATTTTACACACATATGTAAGTCTGTGCTTGAATATATAATGTGAATTAAATAAAGAAATAGGATTCAACATTGCATTGCATTGCTTTTGCCTCATTATAAATGATGGGTAATAGTGGAAATGTCACTTTGATATAAGTCAAGTGAGCTTTTATTGTCATTCCTCTATATAGCTTGTATACATTGGAACGAAAAGTTTCTTCAGGACCATTGTGCAGCACAGAATAGAACGCTAGACTACATAAAGTGCAAATACACAAGTGTCAAACAAGTGCAAAACAATAAATACACAGAACAATAGATACACTGAACATGGGCTGTAAACTATTGTGTGATGAATCCGTACAAGTGTAACAGCAAAAACGAGTTCCATAATAGTGTCTGATGCAGCTTTGTAAATTGTGGTGTGCAGTGGTACTGAGTCATATATACAGTCAGGTCCATAAATATTGGGACATGGACACAATTCTAACATTTTTGGCTCTATACACCACCACAATGGATTTCAAATGAAATGCCCACACCATGACATTACCACCAAAAACAGGAAGGCCAGATTAGAGTTTGCCAAACGACATCTAAAAAAGCCTTNAAGAGTATGCAGAAGGAAAGGAACTGCTAATGATCCTAAGCATACCACCTCATCAGTGAAGCATGGTGGTAGTGGGCCACAAGAAGAAAAAGACCGTTGGTCAGAATGAACTCCTTAATTTTCTCAAGGTATCTGAGGAAGCAACCCAGAGGCAGCATGATGAAATTATGATGCAGATGATTGCATCACAGAAATCTTTAGACACCCATGTACAAGCATTTCTGGAGAAGCAGAAGAATGTGTACTTGCTCTGCAGAGATGTGCCCAAAATGCAAATGGGATTGGCATTTTGAAAATGCTTATTGTGTCGGGTTCCCTTGTTATAAAGGTTTAATGGAGCACTTTTCTGTTTTATGCCTTTAACCTAGTTAATGTTAAGATATGGTAGAGTTCACAGTACTGAGTAGACTGAAGTCGTTCTGACATTTTCTTCATGGGCAAATCTGTTCTTCATTTCAGTACTTAATGTTCACAAGTTTTAAAATACTGGCCTGGTTCATTTATTGAATGAATTTATTAACTGTTTACTTCCATTTCCTTTTAAGAAATGCATGTTTTAGAAAGAGTGTCAGATCATACTGTTTTAAAATTTTGGAACATTGAAGAATAGTTTTGTCATTGTTAAGACACTTCATACATTTGCGCTGAATTTCAAACACAGAAGGAAGAATAATACCACCTTCAATGCTTCTGTTTACACTGTTTAATGTATAATAAATGGAGCAGTGGAAAATATTGTTAACTTGTAATAAAATTGTTTCTTTCATTACAGCAGATTATTCAATACCTTTTGACATCACAACATATGATAAACATTCTCTGCTACAAAATTGATGAATTTCAGGAAAAGCCTCAGTTGAAAAGAATGACACTTGAGATGAAAACTCAGATGCTACCCAATATTCAAATACAGAGATATGTTTCAGAATAGTTAGCNTTTCAGTATATATAGCTCTACTATAGTTGGTGAATGATGTGTTCTGGAAATGTGTGTGTGGAACACCTTCAGTACAGGATTATAAGTTCTCATCCAGTTCTCATCCGTGGGGATGTTCTTCTCATACATTTGATTGTCCTTCATTTAAACTCATGTAGTGAAGTGTGCATGCTGCTGCAATTATTTTCACCAAAATGTCTACTCTCATATTTTGGAGATCACGTAGCCTTCTCCACTTGAACTTCATCCTCCCGAAGGCCTGCTCGACTGAGATTCTCCCATGGCTGATTTTCATGTTCCTTTGCAGGTCATCATTGGTAAGTGCACCATTATCACACTTGGGCGTAATAATGAAGGGATAGTACCCAGAGATATATGCAATATCATCTAGTAGGTAAATTGTACCCATCTTTTGCTGCCAGTTTTCAAAAAAAAAAAAGAGCATTTGTGAGTCATGTACTTTGATTGGCACACCTGTAAAAATGTCTAAGAAGCCTCCTTGCTCATTCACAATGCCCTGTAGTAGAAATTAATTAAATCCTTTCCTACTGAGACAATCACCTCCTCTGACAACTGGTCTCTGAATTTGTATATAGCACCCATTTTAGCCCTAGTGATGCCCCTAATGCCACAGAGGTGATAAAACACTGCCGAAATGACTCTCTTGTCGCAATCTGTGTGTCATGTTATGTACATGTGAGCAAGCAAATAAACAAATAAATGACAGGGCAGTGGAAGCACTTTTATTTTCATAAATCACTATAAATCAAATTTCGCTTATTTCTATTACACTTATCAGAAAAGTGGATTTTGGAGTTCCTGTTATAATACTCGACGAGGTGCCTTTGTAAAGTTACAATTTTTACTATTTCAAAGCAGTGGCTTCATACATCGATTAAAATCATAAAAAGCAAAACACACCTGATGCGCCTTCTTTGCTCTTTATTTTCTAGAAGTAGAATTAAAAAACCTTGCCAAACTCATAAATACAAACTTCCCAGGAGGATTGAATGAACAGAAAGCCTGTAAACTCCCAGTGTAGCCAGAAAGTTCTTGTGTTAGCAAAAATCATGCTTAAAGACAAGAAATGCAAAGGTTCTACTACATAAAGTAATGACTACTACTTTCCTTCGACTTGTACCTTAATCGGAAGAAATGTATTGTTTAGCGGTAGATACTTTTTATCACTTAGAGAATTGGGTAAGGAAATGCTTTATATGAACCACCTTGAAATTAATGTAATGTTAGATAACAATGCTAATAGTAATAGTTTTATCGCTGAGAACTTGTTATGAATAAACGACAGGGCAGTGGAGGCACTTTTATTTTCATAAATCACTTTAAGTCAAATTTCACTTTTTTGTATTACACTTATCACTTCTCACCTGCCATGCTGCTGAATGACTGAGTGGGCAAAAACTAAATACTAAAATGATAACATCAGCGACCCGGCACATTGGAGGTATAGACCTCTGATTCCGGCTGCTGTAACAAGCAAAGTACATGTGTAACGTGACAATTTACTCACTATATGGGAATCTACTTGTCATTATGAGCCGAATTCTGCGTGTTTTAGTACTACGGCTTGGCTTTCAATGACTTGAATGGACGATTGGGCATAAGCTAAATGCTAAAATGCTAACATTAGCCGTGGAGGTCCAATGCTAGCTGCTGTAACAAGCAGAGTACCTGTGTAACAGTATGTCACTCAGGATTAGTGAAATCTAATCGTTAAATATTACGAGCCAAATTTCACAGCCATTCTGTATATAAACTAGCTAACAGCTAGTGAAAGTGTTTTAGCTATGAAAGAGGACCACAGATGTGTTCCAGCGATGAATCAAAATATGATCAAAATGTGATAGTTGGAGGAAACTTCTGGATAATTGTGTGCTGGGAAACCTTAAAACATAATTAATTCAAGTAATTTATTGTATAGAGAGAGTTTGAGCTCCATAGTTCCTTATTATTCTGCAGGGATTTAGTCATAACGACAATAAGATGACTTTATGAACTTATAAAGTCTTAAGTGCACTTGCACTACAGTACGATTACTATTATTATATATATACGATAGTTGAACTTGGAAAGTCTAGCTGAACTGTACTGTACAGGCCACTGTAGGTCCTGTGGAGAAGCTCCGTGAGCATGGGCAGGAATAGGGACAGATTCAAGGATTAAAAAAAAAAAAATAATAATTCAAATGTTAAACTTAATCATCAGAGACCTATTCTTGACCTATAAAAAAAAAGAAAAAAAAAAAAGACCACGCTTACTTAGTACTCCTTTAATTTAAGTTGCAGCCAAAAGCTAAACAAATGCACTATAAGAGATGTGGCTGTGTGACACAACGTTATATTTTGTTGCTTTATTGCAGTTTTCTTGGCGTACTTGTAATTTTCTGATACAAATGGTTTGCTATGCAGCTTGCTGTTTCACAACTTTAATGCTTATGTATTCATATTATATTTCACATTTTTGATGGCAGCTAGCCAGCATTTACATTGGTATGGCCTGTAAAAGACTACATCTACATTGTTGTAACATGAACAGCTGTGCACATCAGATCAGAAAATTGTTCAATCACTTTTGTTTTCATTAAAACCTGATCATGGTGCTTCTTGCTTTTCTCCTAATTTGTTTGACAGTTGCTGCAATCAGACTGTATTTGAAGGGCATAGACCATTAAAAAGTGTTGTAAATTACTAATCAGCAAGGAGCTCAATTATGTTCCTGCTGTGACATTATTTTAAACCCAGATATAAACTGACCAGCAAACATATAGCTAGTTGGTAAGCATTGCATAAAGGACAGACCCAGAAAAAAAAACACAAAATGTTGCTGAAAATTACATTCGTAAAAAAACTCTCCAATAACTGTATATTGAGGAAATTGTGCACAGGAGCACAAAATGTTCAGTAGCTGCCGTCAGAATATTATCTAGCCTTTCTGGGAAATTCTACTGGATTCATTTGTAATGTTCAGCATTGTGAATGGGACACACTTTCAGGTGAATTGTGTTTTCAAAGGAGTCCACAATCACAATCACAGTCAGTTCTGTTTTTTGACTAGAACATGTCCAATCATATTTCAATAAAAGAAAAATGCATTACATGAAATTATGTGTGTTTTATAGTCACCTTGGGGTAGAGTACTTGAAAAAAATTGTACCAGAGTATATGAAAAAAAATAAATAAATACTGACCTAGATGAACCAGCTTGTCTTCTCTAGCAGATCCTTGGTAGCAGCTTTATCTAATCACATGCATTTATGTAAACCATTCAGCTGAAGGCAACTCGTCAGACCAGAGACTAGCTACAGGGCTAGAGACATTAGTACAGAAAAGGAGATTTCACAGACTTTCATATAGCCTTTTTTCATTTTATTTACCTTCTCTGGTCTGATTAATTAACCAACATCATGTCTTGTTTAAAAAAAAAAGTGGATGAGGAAACAGAATCTTTAAAGATGAACGGACAAAGACATAGCCTGTGTCAAATTCAAAACAGATGAGTCCATGGCATTAGTGAAACGTGGTGTTGCGACACTATGAAACAAAACATAACCACTTTCTGATTGTCTTCTTTATAGCCATAAACTAACCAGTAACGTTTACTTCATTAAAAGTTAACTGTTGTCAACATTCAGTCATGTTAGTATATTCAGATCTTTGTAAGCCAGCACATTTATGTAAGTGGATCTTTACACGTTTTACTTGAATTCCCCTGTCTTAAGCAAAGGTTGTATTATAAAAATCATACAATGCCTGGAAACGTACATACATCAGTTAAGGATCTGCAGTGCTCACTTAATACTGGATGTTATTTCTGAAGGCAAATGTAGCTTTTTTTTCCTTCAAAAGATGATGATGCGGGTGCAAGAGCATTCAGCATCCCCACTCTGCTGACCACAGGGCCACTCATAAGGTAAGCCAGACAGGCATAATATCACAGGTCATCCACCCACTGCTGATGACCTGCCTTCACTAGGTCATGGATTTGTCAGGCAGGCCTGACCAGTGGTTAACATTATGATTGGCAACAGTGATGGTTGCCGTGACATCTAATGCCACCAGAAGCAGATGGGCTGTAATATTTAAATGGAAAAAAAAAAAGTTTTTTAATCTATACAATTTCAAACTATTTGTGAGCACACAGGGAACTTTGTAGATGTGTTTCTATGGTTACTTGCAGCTGTACACAATGTGCTGAAGGACAATCCTATATATTAAAAATGCTGTATCCACTCCCAGACTGGCACCTTTTATATTATGATGAATACCCCTGCCTCTTCAAACTAATCACTTTGATTGCTACATAGGTTATGCAACCTCCTTTAAAAATCTTTTAATCATCACCTGTCCGAAGATTGAAGTGTTGTGGAATCAAGGTGACACTCCATCTTTCATAAGGCATGTAGTTCTGGTAGAAGCTGATGAAAAGGTAGAACTTCAATTGTAGCCACCTGATGCTGTATGCGGAGCAAAAAAACAGCTATGTGGTTTGCACTGACACTTTTGGACCATTTCTCTTTCCCACTACAAAACAACACATCGAACAGTTGTAAGAGTTAGTTGTTTAGGTTGACATCATTACTCAGATCAGTTCTTTATTTATTGGTCCTTTTGTGTTTTTCATCTTTAAAGCAAACTCTATTAGTTATACTGGTAAGAAAATCTTTTGTTTATCTTCACCTTCCTTGTTGCATGCTTATTCTCTTTTCTCTTGTTTCTCCTGCCTCCCTCTCTTGCCCTCTAGTCTCCTCTGTCCTCTTTTTGGTGGGTATCATTTTCCCTTCTGTTTTCTTTTCTTTTGGATATTTAATATTGGTGTTATGCATCTGACCTTGAACTTACTTTGATTTTTTGATAAAAAACTGAGCAAGGAGCAGTATTAAGTCCAGCAACACTGTAACACAGAAACTTATACACTGAAAAAATACAATGGAATGAGGGCATACATATTAAATATATCAATATGACATTATAAATTAATTACTTGTATTGTCCCTGTAAAGTCAAAGTAACATTTTCTTTATTCAGAGGAGAATGGAAAAAAGGCATTACCTATCACAAGGACCAAATTTTATATGGATAAATTACTGTATTTTCACGCATTCTGCCACTGCATTATGCCAAAATCAGGGGTGTCCAACCATTTTCAAAGCAGGCCAAATAAGACCACATCAAAATAGCCAAGGGCCAGTCACCAATAGATTATTTGACAGCTTCTATAGAGTGAATTTTGTTTTAGTGGAATAACTACAGCAGGGTATCACTTGAAACACAGTGACAAATAATTTTGTGCTTCTTTCCAGGATAAATGACATTGACCACTTTAGTTAAGGAAGAAACTTCCAAGAAATCACAAAAGGTTTTCCAAGCTTAGTGGTTGGAAGCATTGCCATTTATTAGCTCTAGTAATGTTCTGTGTTCTGTTTGCTTATTAAAAGTTGCTTATGCACATGCAGCCTCCAGCTGCTTCAGTTTCTCTGACCTTTAATCCTCTGAATATTTTTTGGGTTGGCTTCGGGTTCATTGGATTCAAAGTGAACCTTGAACAATATCAGCTCAGACATTTTATACTGTTTTTCAAACCTGTTTTTCAGGCCCATAATGTAAATCAAGTCTCGCTCTAAATGTAAATTAAGGATGACAATTGAAGTGATCATTTCAAAAGTGATTTGTGCTGAATGTCAGAGGGGAAGGATGTGGGAAGGGTCTTTATTATTTGACTGTAGCCTGGGGGAAGAAAGTGTGCAGGTGTCGACTGGTATGGGATTTATTATTGTTGGTTTCCATTGTGGTGGGGAACATTGAAGAAGAAAGTTAAAGGGATGTGTGGAGTCTGCCATGATTCTCCCCACTTTGTTCTTTACCCTGGATGAGTACAGGTCAGTGAAGGTGGTGAACTGACAGCCAGTCATTTATTTCTGCACTTCTGATGATGCACTGCAGCTTGTGTTTGGAGTGTGAAGTTGCAGAGCTGAACCAGACAGAAATGGGCGATGTGACTATTC
>CM074956.1:15553093-15576827 GCA_037577455.1 Pangasius macronema | reverse complement strand
ATTTCAGGGCCTTCTTGGAGATTGCGTTGGTCCTGCTGGATGATGGTACCCAGGAATTTGATGTGACTTTGCTGACTGTTGAGCCATTTATTTCTATAGGAATGTGTGGTGGATGCTCCCTTCTGAAATCAATGTTCATCTCCACAGCTTTTTTGTATTCTGGGTGACAATGGATAGTGAGAATACTACAGCCCCTGGCAAAAATGATGGAATCACCACACTTAGAAGATATTCATCCAGCTTTTTACTATATAGCAAACAAACAAATCACAGATATGACACAAAAGAGGTTTTGTTCAATAGCTTAACATTCTGGCTTTGTAAAACATACATCAAAAAAATTCACTGACATATTTTTTTTATTAATGGCATGTCTTTTTCCAAATCAAGTATAGGAAAAAAGTATGGAATCAACAAAAAAACATAGTTAGTACTTTGTTGCTCCTCCTCTGGCTCTTATGACAGCCTGAATTCTTTGAGGCATAGACTTCACTAATGAAAAACATTATTCCCCATCAGTCTGGTTCCAACTTTCTCGAATAGCAGATCAGCTTTGCAGGATGGAGCCTTATCATGGACCAGTTTTTTTAATATCCACCATAAAGTTTCAATTGGATTGAAATCCGGACTGTTTGCTGGCCATGTCATTGAGTTGATCTGCCTTTCCTGAAGAAAAACTTTACCACTGTTTGCTCTGTGGCAAGATGCATTGTCATCCTGAAAAATTACTTCATCATCACCAAACCTATTTTCTATGGATGGAATGAGAATAGTGTCCAGAATTTCAGTGTACTCCTGTGCATTGACTGCTGAGATAATGACTGCCACCTCTCCTGGTCCTTTACCTGACATGCAATCCCATATCATAAATGAGTTGGGGAATATGATTGTTTTCTTCAGGCAGTCATCTTCGTTATGTTTCGTTAGAACAGCACCAGACAAAAGTTTCAGCAACATCTCCTAGACCAATGCAGATTCGTGATTCATAACTGAATATCACTTTCATCCAATCATCCACACTCCATGATTTCTTCTCCTTAGCCCACTGTAACTTTGTTTTCTTCTGTTTAGGTGTTAGTGCTGCTTTTCGATTGACTTTTCTATATGTAAATCCCATTTCATTCATCCGGTTTCTTACAGTTCTGTCGCAGACATTGACTTCTGTTTCCGCACGTTGGTTTTTCATTTGTTTTGTTGTGCATTTTCTATTTTCAAGGCATATTGCTTTGAGTTTTCTATCCTGATGGTATGACGTCTACCTTAGTCTGCCTGTATGTTTACCTTTTATTACCTTCCCATTAAGTTTATACTTGCACCAAGTAGACACAGCTGACTGGGAGCAACCAACTACTTTGGCCACACTCCATACTGAAAGTCTTTGTTGAAGGAGTTTTATAATCCTTTCCATTGTTTCAACTGACAACTGTCTTGTTGGAGCCATGTTTCTTTTCAGTCAGCCAAGTCCAACAGCCCAGTACGGTGTGTAAGCACCCCCTTTTACCTGCTGACTAAATAGCATTTTTAGACTTGTCCCAGTATTTCTTTTAGAAATGGAAATTAAAAGATGATTCCATAATTTTTTCCTCAATATTGAGTGATTCCATAATTTTTTTCCTCTACTTGATTTGGAAAAATACATGCCATTAATAAAAAAAATGTCAGTGAATTTTTTTGCTGTATGTTTCACAAAGCCAGAATGTTAAGCTATTGAACAAAACCTTTTTTGTGTCATATCTGTGNTGTGATTTGTTTGTTTGCTATAAAGTAAAAAACCTGCTTGAACATCCTCTAAATGTGGTGATTCCATAATTTTTGCCAGGGGTTGTGTAGAATCATGCATCATGCATCAGGGTCATTGTTGATTTCAGTAGAGTTTTAGCTTTAAGTCTATAATATCCAGGTGAAGTTAACCACTGTATAATGAATGAGGCTTGAGCATAGCTGTTAGCAAGTGCAATCATTAGACTGTCCAAGTGAGACCACAATCATCTTTAGGGGATCCATGTGGTACCATCCACAGAAAACCAGTTTAATTAATTTAATTAAATTAATGTAAAGATTATTTTCATACTGTAACACTTAATGATGGTTTTATTACTCATTTTCCATGTAATTACAGAGAAAGCTAAATGTATCAGTAGTTTTTTGGACCTGCTCAGACACACTATTGGAATTTTTCAGCATGTCTGCCTTTCTGCCTTTCTGTTTCTCATATGTCGCCACCTTTTTCACTTCCTCAGCACTGCCTCTCACCTTTCCACAGTCTGTTCACCAGCTGTCAATATGAATGGGGTGTATAAGTGTGTGGGTTACCATGCAAACATGAATTATTCACAAGACCTTAGTGTTTGCACTCGTCTGTTTTGGAGGCACTACAGAGTTGTTGGTGTTGCAAAGCTCATTTCTGGTGGTCCTTTCCCAACTCAGGAAAGACAAAGATGCTTACAAGACCCTCAACATGCCTCCAGTGCATCAAACGAGACAAGTAAGTAATAATCATACTGTATTGATGTAGTGGTCCAATGTTTTCTTTTGTCTCGTAAGTTTTGTAGTAAACTGGATCTGATGATTACGTTCCAAAGCATATGTAAAATATATATCATTTATATGTATATACATATACATACATATATATATATACAACAGCAGGACTTTGTATTTTGGTCTATTATGTTACATAGGGATATGCATTATGGATGTAATCTCAGTATTTCAGAATTCTTTATTAACTGTGATCAGAATTGAGCCCAAAGTTAGGTAATATAAAGGATTAAGCATAATTGAGTCTAACTTTTCACCCAAACGAAGATCATACAAGCTACATAACTGAAACCCAGTCCTAATGATATCCATTAATTCAGCTGCAACATTCACTTTAGCTGACAGACATGATATGTGATCTTGTCCCCTGCTAGCATGGGTCTCTTTACTGTTTCAGTTTACTACTGCAACAAGAAAGTAGTAAAGTTCAATTTAGTTCAATAGACAAATTTAAAGACAATTGTATACAACTTGAAGACTATATAATTTAAATTTATTTGTCAGTGAATGTAATAACACATGCAGTTAATCTGTAGGTTATAAGTGAAATATCCTCATCTAACATCTGGAAAACTGGGAAGAAGTCAAATGTAATTCTACATCATGTCTCCTGCCAAATCAGCAAACAAAGCAAGAGGGAGGAAACAGAAAGTTGAAGAAAGCAAGAAGGAAAAGGAGGAGCCAGTTCAAACAAGAAAAGGGAGGAAGACCGGATCAGATATTTCCCTTAACACTAAAGAGAATGGCACAGGAAAAAGGAATGACAAAGGCAATAGTAGTGAAGTACAAGGCAAAAAAAGAAACATATTCAGTAAAGGAAAGTCCAAAAAAGATGAGGAGAAAAACAGAAAGATGGACCAAGCAGAGAAGTCACAAGATGAAGAAAGTGAATCACCTAAAAGAAGGATTAAAGGGAAGCAACAAAATGGCAAACCCTTAAATGCTAAGGCTATTAGTAATGGAGCCACAAGCAAAGTAAGCAAAAGTAAAGAATCCAATCCTGTTTTAAAACCCTCTGCAATCAAAACAGCCAGCAAAACACATGAAATTCGCATAAAAAGGCGAGGTTGTAGGATAGTGGACTCAGAGGAAGATGAATCTGAGAGTGAAAAAGAGAAATCTGAACATTCTGAGGAAATTAGCGAAGAAGAGAAAGAGGAAGAAGAAGAGGAAGAGTCAGAATGTGTGGAGGAAACTGCTCAGACAGAAGCAAGTAAAGTGAGCAGTGAGGAAGACACATCAGACACAGACATCAAAATAGGGGAAGAGGTGAATGATGAATCAAAAGAAGAAATGGAGGAGAGGGGGGAGGATGCAAACAAAGCCTTAAAAAGTGAAATTACAGTGGAGTCTGAGGAGGAATCTACCAGCAGTGAGGAGGAAGTAGAATCTGAAGAGCAGTTCAGTGATAAAGCTGATGACAAGCAGGAGGAACCTGCTCCTCCATCCAAGAAGTCACAACCATTCAACCTGGCTTCGCACCTCCATGGGCAGAAAGTCATAATGAAATCTAAGATGCTATGTAAAAAAGACCCTATTACGGTGGAGAAACCCAATGCAAAGGCTCCAGCTTCAGAAGAAGCTGAGAAAAAGAGAATGGCCATTAGTAAGACTGATGTAGTGAAAGGAAAGTCCCAGATCCTACAACTGGCAAGTAAATCAAAGATAGTCAACAAGATAACAGAGATTCCGAAGGAAGAAGAAACAATAAGTCCATCAAAAGGTTCAAAAGGTTTGCTAAACAAACAGCCACTGATGTTGTTTACTATGAAAGGGAAGGGCAAAGATGATAAAAATAAAAATGCAACCAAGGTAGACCAGTCAGTGGAGGAAATAAATGTAGAAACTACACAGAAACCAAAAACAGGAAATGTAAGATTGGGTTTAGGAATGGCAAGGATTGCCTCTCTAAGATACCAGGCAAAGAAGAAGAAAATGAATGAACAAACAGCAACAGAAACAAGTGAGACTGGAGACGCAGTGTCCTCAAAGTCAACAGAACGTTTGATAGCACAGAAGAAAGGAGTGACTACCTTGCACCGTGTCTCTGGTTGGATACAAAAGAAAATTCCCCGGAGGTTCAGTGCCCGGCGAAAATTCACTGCCGTCACGCAAGCAATTGGAATTTCAAGGTGGCTGCCTAGCCTGATTCTGAAGAAGAATAAGAATAGTGCCACAAAGTCCAAAAAGACCCTACTCCGCCATAAGATGGCTTTCAAAATGGCTGGCAGTTCCATAAAGACTAATAAAAGGGTACCAATCCCAGAAAATGTAAAGACAGAATTGAGAACAGATACACAGGAAACGTTTTCTGAGGACCCAGGAGAATCATGTAATGAACCTTGTTCATCACCGCAAGATCAAGAAGAAAAAGCTAACTCAGGAGATGCCAAATATGCAATTGTATTTCCTAGAATGAACAAAATTGGCAAAGGTGAAGGCACTGCTGCTCCTGCTAGCACTAGCACAGGCAATGGCCTTGCTCCAGAGCGTAAACCTCCAAAACCTGGTGCTCGCCTGGTGCTTCCAGTGAAGCCAGACCTCAACCTACTCAAATCTGTTAAAAGGAGGAATGTTACAAGTCAGCCTGAGAGAAACTCTGAAGAAGTGTTAGAAAATAGAAAAGAAGCAAAAATTGACAACACAATACCAGTACTAGGCAATAAAGATAGTGCCAGTGCCTTGAAAGCAGCAAAAGGAAAACTTGTGAGCTCACAGAAGAATCTTACGAAACTAGCCTTGTCAAGGCCTCTTCTGGCAGGAGGCAGAAGTATTGTGCAAAGCTTGGATGGTGAGCAGAGGGATAAGAATCTGGGCCAGGCAGTTCCATCTGCCAAGGCTGAACCATGGATAGATGGTTTGGGGACAGCATTTTATGAAGAGGAAGAAGATAGAGAAGTGGCTGAACTGATGGGTGATGGCCTTCTCCCATCAGCGATAGAACTCCACTGGGCTCAGCATCACCAAATGTGTAGTGATCCTCAGGACTGGCTGCGTAGTGAAAACCTGCCACCACATAAAACCAGAGAGAAGCTCACTAAGTGGACTGTCTATCAAGATGACGAACATGCCCAAACGATACCTATACATAATGGCAGAGGACCATGGGAATCAGAGGACCCAGCCCAGAATATGTTGGAGAGCAGGCTCAACAGCACTCAGGTATAAAAAGTGCATGTATTTTGTATTGTTTGCCAATGAAATCTACCTCTTAATGATAAATGATTTATATGTGACATTATGTGTGATGTGATTTCAACAGCTTATGTTTCATCTGTGGAAGTTAGAGAATTCTCCTTTTGCATCTTAATGCACTGCGCTCCTGATCCTGTACTAATAACACAATGCCACTATCTGTACCTGTATTGTTGGCAGTATCTCCAAATATTAGTATCTGTATTTAGTATTAGCATGCTCTGTGAATTCTGGCTCTGACAGTTTCTCAACCTCAGCTACATCACTCAATCTCTTAATCGGCTTCAACTAGAGATTTCCCGCTCAAGCGGTTATTGTTTTTGTTTGTACCTGCCCATGATGTTTTCTAATGAATTTAGTTGGTTGTATTTCTCAAAATATAAACAGACTAGCAGCTGAATTTAAATCACCATGGCCCTGACCAGGCAGTTACTAAGGAGGCTGCACTTTTATTAACATGAATGTGGTCTTTGTTTGTCTCGCAAGCTTCATGTCTGTCTGCTCACATGTGCCCATATGAAAGTAAAAACTTCCTGCTAATGTGACTTTTTTGTTGAGTCAAAACCAAAAAACAATATTTCGCATCTGTATTTGTATCCAACTAGAACACATTTTCTGTTGAATCTGAATATTCATATTTGCTTATATCCCTATATACGTCATCATGTGTGTACTGTACCTGCTGTGCCAGTTTGCTGTTGAGCTGTTGTGGTGTTATGGGGAGTGTGAGGCTCAAAGAAATCTCTACCGCAGGTATTCATGCCAGGAAGCAGCCAAGCTGTGGAAGTGGATGAAGTGGCGGACCTGTCACAACTTGAGTGAGTATCGTATGCATTATATTTAATTGCACTGTTTCACAGAAAAGTTTGATTCCCTTGCTCACTGGCTAGGAAAGATGGCCTTTCACTCTCCTCTTTTGATCAGACTGGGATTAGCCTATCACAGGTGTCCTATTTCACCCCTCGTAACATCCAGCAGTGGTGACATTCAGATGGATATCTTCTTCCTACAAAATAGTTTACAGTTTACAGCCCATGTCCTCTGTATTTATTGTCCTGTGTATTTACCATCCTGTGTATCTGTGGTTGGAGTTGGGAGTGGCAATGTTAACATTGTAGACCCTGGAGAAAGTACAAAGAGCCACAGTTACTTACCTAAATAGCATTTTAGGCTCTCTCCTCTATGTTCAGCTGTCTGACAATGTTGTATAATCAGCAGTTCAAGAAAATAAGTTGCACTGTTTTTACATCATGCATAAAGTTTCCCTTAGCTCTCACTGTCACAGATTGGTAACTGAACATCAAAGTCAGAAAGTTTGAGTTTTACATTAAACAATGTTGGGGAATATTTCTCTGGACCTTTTCAGAATGGGAAACCTTGTGTTATAGGGTTCCGGCAAGACAGACAAGCCAAATAACATTTTAGTGTGTTAGATGAAGCCCTTTTTGAAGAGTAAACACTTGTATACTTTGGCAGTTAAATCTCTGGCATGATGAAGTTACAATGCACATTATAAACTAAGTTTGCTTTGCATATATGTTTGCAGAGAGGTGTGTGAAAGTTCAGTGTTGCTGAATCTGAAGAAGCGGTTTCATCGGGACTCAATTTATGTATGTATCATTATCTATTCTCATCAATGGGGTGTACAAATTCCCTTAGCTGTAGCTTATCAACAATATTCTCTATTGTAGCTCTGTATCAAAACTGAATAAATAGCCTCTGTATCAAAACCTTTCACCAAAACACACTTTGCAGGCTTGTTTGTACTTTAATTTCATTTCATTTCATTTCATTTCATTTCATTTTAATTTTTGTAACAGACATATATCAGCGACATGCTGTTATCAATCAACCCATTTAAGCCCCTCAATATCTACACAGAGGAGCTGAGACAACAGTACCAAGGCAAGGAGAAGCACAGTAATCCACCGTAAGTTGTCAGAGGCTGTCCTTTTGCTTTCTACTTTACTGTAGGGATGCACCAATGCCACTTTTTCATTTCTATACTAATATTAAACCTCTGAGTATCATCCGGCTTCAACTCTGAAAGGTTATGCAATCCATCTGAGGTGTGATGGCATGCTTTAAGACAGTTCATATCCTGTGTTCAAATATGCATAAAATAAATCTGTGATTCAGATTTTTTTTTAATCTGTTAATTGTAGATATATAGTTGTCAGTTTGAGACCAGTATCTACCATGATGATGATACTCAGTATCAGGTTGGTGCATCTCTACTTTAAGGAGTTGTTCGACAGATCAGTTCAAGTGATATTGTGTTTGTCTCTAGTCATGTTTATGCCATTGCGGATGCTGCATTTTGCCAATCTCAAAATACCACACAAGAGCAATGCATCATTATAAGGTGAGAGTTATTATTTGCTTTTCCCTTTAGCCAGCATTAGCCTCTAGTCATTAGGATTGTAACACAACGCCACTATCTGTATCTGTACGTGCATCTGTTTATTGATCCGAATATCCATATCTGTATCAGTATTTGGATTTAAACCTAAAGAGGGCACGGCCTAAAATGGAAAAGTTCTTGTCTGACAACCTCACCTACATCACTCGAGTTGATAAATCGGTCTCAACTAGAGATGTGCATTGGATAATGTTCCTTTAAAAAAAAAATTAATAGAGCGCTCCTATTCATATGTGTATTTGTATCAAATAATGTCTTTGTATTTGGTTACATCCATACTGGCCATTAACAAAAATGAAGGTTTTTGTCCCATATCATGTAAATTGTCTGTACAGTGGGCAGAGTGGATCTGGGAAGACTGAAGCAGCAAAACTTATTGTTCACTACCTGAGCTCTATGTATCAGGGTAGAAATGACAATCTGCGTCAGGTACTGCGAATAATAAACATACACCTCCACAGTGTTTGCATTTCTGTTGAGAAGAAATGGACTGAGAAATGTCTTATAAAATCTTTCTTGCTTCCATAGCCAATGGATGTTTTGCCCATATTAGAAAGCTTTGGTAATGCCAAGACAATACTCAACAACAATTCTAGTCGTTTTGGCAAATACCTACACATACACATAAGGAGGTATGTATAGTCCTTGTTAATGTGTGCATTTTATATGCAACATTTCTAATGTTAATAGGTCTGGTTTGTGTTCTGCTATGAGCAATGGAAATGATGTATTTAAACAGCTTGCTGATTCATGATATGTGTTAAATTTGTTGTCAGTGGTGTTGTTGTCGGGACTTCACTGTCAAAATATCTCCTAGAGAAATCACGAATTGTGTTTCAGGTACACTTTTCATTGTATTTTTTATTATCTGAAAAATTTAGTGATTTAAAGCTTAAGCAGTGTATATTTTTAATATAGCTTTGATGAGTCTTTTCTGTCTTGTAGGCCAAAGAGGAAAGGAACTATCATGTGTTTTATGAGCTGTTGGCTGGGATGAATCAATGGGACAAGCAGGATTTCTACCTGCAAGGAGCTGAGACTTACTACTACCTCAACCAGGTGGGACAGCAGTCTTATGAAGTCCACTAATCTGAAGATCCAGTACCTGCAAACCTGATATCCTTGCATCCTATTATATATACAGAAGAATTACTTTATTTTGCATCATTGGTAATGCAGGGTGGAGCCTGTGAGCTGCAAGGGAAGAATGACCAGCAGGATTTCCTGCTTCTTGTACAATGTTTGGAGACAATTGGCTTACATGTTGATCAGATAAGCACAATTTGGGCCATTCTGTCATCCATTTTACAGCTAGGCAACATCTGCTTCAGCTCTTATGAGGTATGTTCAAAGTTGCTATAATACGTAAATGTTTACATGGTATGAATTTTTATATATTATGTGTGTGTGTTTAATACATCCAGAGTGAGTCATTTGAGGTGGCAAGGATCTTTAGTGAGGCTGAAGCTCGCAGAGTGGGTAACCTATTACAGGTGTCGGCTGAAGCCCTGCAGACTGTTATTACGCACCGAGTTACAGTGAGCACCACCCATCTGCTAACACTGAAATATTCCCTTATACACTTGCTTTCAGACATCCTGTTCTGATATATTATCAACCTTTCCATATTCCTTGCTGGCAACACAATATGGATGTCAACAAGAGACATTATTGTCATTATCTCACCTCTGTGCACAGGAAACCACTTATGATAGGATCTACTGCCCCCTGTCTGTGGAATGTGCCATTGAATCCAGGTGGGTAATGGTACTGATGCTTTAAAAATACACTTATGTAAAAAATTCATTGTCACTTTTTAAACTGAGGTTTCTCTCTTTCCAATATATATATATATAAACCACTGTCTGTCTGGTTGTGAATCAGGGATGCCATTGCCAAGGCGCTCTACTCTGTGCTCTTTGACTGGCTGCTTGAGCGCATCAATGAGTGGTTAATCCCCACAGAGATGGACAGCACTGTTGGCATCGTGGACATTTATGGGTTTGAGGTTAGGCTTGATATTCTTAAACAACAAATAAATGAACAATCTTCACCTACAAAGAAAACAAATACACACATAATCATCACATACATATACAGTATATGGCCAAAAGTTTGTGGCACACAATTGTATAGAGCGTCTTTGTATGCTGTAGCATTACAGTTTCCCTTCTTTGAAACTAAGGACCCAAACCTGTTCCAGCATGACAGTGACCCTATGAAAGTGAGGTCTGTGAAGATGTGGCTGAGGTTGGGGTGGAAGATCTCAAGTGGACTACCCAGAGCCCTGACCTTAACCCAACTGAACACCTTTGGGATGAATTAGAATGGCAAATGCACACCAGACCTCCTCACCCGACATCAGACATTAGTGCCTAACCTCACTAATGCTCTTGTGACTGAATGGACAGAAATTGCCACACTCCAAAATCGAGTGGAAAGCCTTCCCAGAAGAGTGGAGGTTAATATAACAGCAAAGGGGGACTAAATCTGGAATGAGATGTTCAAAATGTGTGTGTGATGGTCAGGTGTCGACAAACTTTTGACCATATAGTGTATCTTATACAACAAATAAATAAAATAATCAGCACATACAAACATCTTATACATATCAAACAAATAAATAATCAGAATTAATCTTTAAATCTAAAAATTGTAATCAGGTTTTTATGGCAGATTTGATGAGCCATTTTAAAAATAACAACTTCCATTAGCTCAAAACTCTTTTAACTGCAGTCCACTTTGGTACACTTTGGTCTCATCCATGGTCTGGCTAATCTTGGTCTTTACGAGCTTCTGCAAATTAGATGTGAGAAGGACAGTAAAGAGACTTTCAGAGTGGAGGATGTTCTGGTCCACTAAACTGTAAAAAAATTGATCTCAAGTTCTTAATATTTCTCAAGTTTTTAATATTTTAACACACTATCATCACTCACCAAAATAGAGACTGCAATAAGTTATATTTAAAACTCCTGCACTGCTGTATGAGATACATTTAAACAGACACTTTCTTCCAGGACCTCGGTGTGAACAGCTTTGAGCAACTGTGCATCAATTTTGCCAATGAGCAGATCCAACAATTTATGAACAAAGCATTAGTGTCACAGGAGCAGGTCAGTATGTGTGCACTGCATGTGCATTCACTGAAACATTTAAAATAACATGTATCATTAAAATGCCATGACACAACTGATATGCTTGACACTAAGAGGCCTAAAAACCTTAGTAAAATACTGTGTATCTACATTCATTGAGGTGTACATCCATTGTGGTCTATTTCTCTTTCTCTTTTGATTACATTGTCATGTAGCTCGCTTTGTGTTTTAGGAGGAACACAACTCTGAGCAGATCCCATGGTATCCTGTGACCCTAAAGAATTTCCATCCCTGCCTGGAGCTCATTTCCGCCCGGCCGTACGGCATCCTCCGCATCCTAGACGACCAAACATGTCTGCCTCAGGTACCTCATCCTTGTTGTTTCTGATGGAATTGAGTGTAGCTATTCATCCAACTGATGTCTAAAGTCTGGCAGGGAAGCCAGATTTATACTATTCAGTGTAACATTGTTATTTAAATGCATCCTGTGCAACACAAAAATAGACTTTTAACATTTTAATGTTACTATTAAAAAACTATGTAGAATAATAATTTTTTTCTTAGTTTGAATGGATGTTTTGTCATGTTGGACGATTGGGGGACAAAGTTAGGGAGGCCAGATTAAGATGGTTTGGACATGTTCAGAGGAGGGAGAGTGNAAATGAGGATATGAAGCTAGTGGGTGCAAGTGTTGAGGATGCAGAAGATAGAGATAGGTGGAGAGTGATGATTCACTGTGGCAAGCCCTGAAGGGAAAAGCCGAAAGAAGAAGAAGAAGAAAGAAGAATAGTTTGAATGGGAACATTTGTGTATCTTTACACTCACTGAAGTGCTAGAATCTATAAAAACATGAACTGATCATTTGAAAACACTCCAACATTCTTAGCACCTAGCCTAGTTAATTGCTAACTAGTTTATGAATGGGATTTCATTTGAGGTTTCATATTCTTAGTGAGTCATATAAAGTAACCAAACCTGTCAAAATATATAATAAAAGACAAGACTGTTTTGCTCATCTGGACATTTTTAAGTCATCACAAACTATCTATATAGTGTACAAGGAACAAAACACAGCGAGGCATGCTGTTATAAGAAAATAATCAACAATGGGGTGATGTGATATCGTTATCATCCCAAAGTTGATTATTTTCATATAACAGCCAGTCCTGAAGTGTTCTTTGTCAACAGTTACAAAATTTCTAGTAATTTAAGAATGACTTTATACTTTTTATCCATGTATAGTTGCATTTAATGTCATGGAATATCTGTGAAACAGGTTAATTCCTGTTATCTCTTATGTGTTAACAGATATAAACAGCTGTGTGTAAGAAATATAAAATCATTCAATAATCATGTTTTTTTCTCTTTTTTTAGTACAAAGGTACTTTAATTTTAAAAAGCCAACAGACTAGGACTAAGTTTTCTAGAGAGATTGCTTGTCTTTCATTTTCCTCACTCTTTTTCCTTTCATTGTGTCAGGCTACAGACCACACCTTTCTGCAGAAATGTCATTATCACCATGGCAACAGTCCCTACTATGCCAAGCCCAAGATTCCTTTGCCTGTCTTTACCATCTATCACTATGCAGGAGCTGTTACTTACCAGGCAAGCAGCCAACTACAGAATATCATGAACTCCTTCATTGATATAGATTTAATTATTCACCTAGTAATGACCACTGCTTCAAATAACTGTTATGCTATTGTATTCTCATATAAACACTATGAAATCTAAAGAAATGACAAAGAAAAGGCAAATACTTTTGTATACTTTTATATCTTTATACCAATAGGTTCACAACTTCCTGAATAAAAACCATGACCAATTTCGTGCAGAGGTGTTAGAGCTCTTTGCCCGCAGTAGATTACAGGTAGAGTTTCAGCTGCATTGTATTTTGCCTTCTAACATACTATAGTGATCAGTGGTGGAACGGAAATGTTTATGCATGTGTGCATGTGGTGTGTGCAGATGGTGTCAGGTCTGTTCCGTAAGGTTCAGGAACACTACATCCACCAGAAACAGATGCGTGCCAGAAGGAGGGGAAACCGGCACCAGGCCTCAACTGTAGCTGCACACTTTCAGCAGTCACTCACCGAACTCATCACACGGCTGGACAGGTCTTCAAAAACTCATCACTATTCTACTCTGGTGTTCTCAGTGAACTGTGCTGTATTCTAAAGACCTTATTCTTGTGATCATGGCACAAATACAAAAAATACAGAAAAAGGCATTAGATCACAGAATCACAGGTTTGTGTGTGGGAATGGCGGAATTATTGGTGGTGATTTCATGACCATCAGTGATGCTGCAGAGTAGAAAAGTGGTCAGGTTATAATTAATACATTATTAAAAACATGTGATTAGGAGATATCCAGTCAGATTAACTCCTCTTCTCCTCAATGCCATGTCATTTGTGAAATGATATAGTGTTGCCGTCTCACAGTTCCTGGGTCCCGTGTTCGAGTGGATCCTCAGGTTACTGTGTGGGGTTTTGCATTTTTTTTCTCATGTCTATTTAGGTTTCCTCCAGGTTCTCTGGTATACCCCCTACCTCCCAAAAACATGCCAGTAGATGGACTGGTGACTCTAAATTGGCTGTAGGTGTGAATGAGTGTGTGAATGTGTGTGAATGTGTGTCCCATCCAGCATGTATTCCCTCCTTGTGTTGGGATGTACTGGGATAGACACTGGATCCAAAGTAATCCTAAACAGAATAAAGTGGTAACTGAATGAAAAAGGATTAAATACAATTAGATTTTTAACATACAGCTGTTACAGTGATATTGATGTGATAGAAATATCTGCCTGGCTGACACAACCTTCATAAAATATGCTTTCTATGCATGTCTATCCTTTTTTACCCCATGTCCCCATTTGGTCACCTCCCACTTCCCACCCAGCAGTTAGCTCTCCCCTATCAAACAGCAGCCACCAGCTGAGGAGGGTCAGGGCTAAAAGGTGACATGTGAAGCCAGCCAACCACATCTTTTGAAATGCCGCATAACAAACTCAGAATAAAGCGCAATCTACCTTCTTCCACATACATGAGCTCAGAGATACCCAAGATTGGATAGTGCTGCTGTGATTGACAGGTGAAAGAGAGCATGGCCACTTTTACTCCTGGACTCCTGGCCATGGATGGCTGTGGCTTTTCAAATTCTTTTCCATTGCACCAGAATGTATATATATCTTTCATGTGTGTTAACTCGTTTAAGCCTTTCAAACACAAATTCAATACCACTGTGCTAGCAGATTTGAATGCCACACTCTCTGTTGCACTGGCCCACCCATGTCTGTGCAGGCATGTTCATATCTGACCAAAGAAATAGCAAGTGGACTAGAATGAGATAGAAAAAAAGTCTTATACCAAACCAAACTGGCAATATGCCAGTGTTATATAACTGAATTACACATGCATTCTTGCTTACATTAAAATAGATCCCTTTGGTTTATGCTTCTGATTCCTATGGTGGTGAAAAATAGTTTGTTTTTTTTGCTCTGCCTCTCTTTCAGGTGTAAAAATACGTTTATCCGATGTTTTAAGCCAAACTATGTAAAGGTAAACTCTTTCAGCCTACTTTATCTACACCAAATGAAATGTACTTGTCATAAAATGCAGCTCATTTATATGGTTGTGAAAATTGCTTCATTGCTTCATACTGTCTTAGCTCCCTGGCATATTTGACGTGGAGTACATCACCACACAGTTGAAGCATGGAGGAATCCTAGAGACAATTCAAATTAGAAAGCAGGGGTTTCCCATTCGTATCCCATTCAAGTATTTCATGGAGAGGTACTGAATTTACTGTTATTGTTTAACAAGAAGGTAATTTAAACAAAATGTGGTTCTTCATTTATTAATCTCTCTTCAAAATCTCTCTGACACTCATTCACTAATGCTAGGTATGGTGTGCTGTTAGCCCAGCGGGACGTAAACCTCTCTGATAAAGAACAGGTCATTTCCCTGCTGGAGTTCGTTGGTGCTGAGGACACTCAGTATCAATTAGGACTGACCAAGGTACAGCACAATGGAGCATTTCTGTTGGGACAGGCTCATATATCTATTGTCTAAAGACAATTAAGATAAATGTATGCTCTGATACTCACAGCTACAATGAACCCTTACACTCTTAGGTGTTTATGAAGGAAACACTGTACCAGCAAGTGGAGCAGAAATGGAGTAGCACTCAGACATGGGCAGCCATCACAATTCAGAGGAACATCCGTGGCTTTATCTGCAGACGCAACTTCCGCTTCTTCAAGCAGAAAGCCATTATAATCCAGTCCCACATCAGAGGTCACCAGGCCAGGTCAGATCTGAGAGCACAGCTGGGTGGAAAGCAGGAGTTAAGAACAGTGTTTGAAACTGAAATTCAAGTGTTTAGTCTAGTTTCCCACTATGCTCTGAAGTATTTTTGATATGCATATGCTGAAATAATCTGACAATATTTAATTTCTGATAATATTTTGGCATATAGATTTGCCATAATTTATATCTTCACTACATGAAAACATCATAAATTCCAAATATGTGTCCAAAGATCCCTTTTCTATTTGTGTGGTGGTCTGAGAAAACATGTCAGATGTCACTGTGGCTGAAAAGGATGAAAAATTGGGCAATAAAAAAAAAAAACATGGTTATATTTCACCAAAATGACATGGAAATGTTTTATTGACTTTTAATCTTGCTTGGCTATCTTCCTGCAAATATCACAATGTGTAAGGAGCCAGTTTAGCAAATGCAGAGGTAAAACCGTCCATCTGCCTAAAGATTGCTAGCTAAGTATGATTTTGTCACACAGCGAATATCAGGCTTTGATCAAGTTGTTGGATAGCTATGTGGCATAGAGAAATGGACATAAGCTTAATTAATTCAGTTTGTCAAAATGTCCGTGATGCCAGAATGAAATTTTTAAATGCAATTTACTCCTTTTTAACATTTGGGTGCAACCAAATGCTATAACTTGACTAGTTGAGATACAGTAAATGTATTTAAAGAAAAAAAGACATGATAAGAGGAAGCTGTTATACTGTAGACTGTCTCTCATTTACAGGAAGTATTATAAGAGACTGAAGCACTCCTTTACCCAATTCTGGGCAGCTATTATGATTGCTAGAAGTGCAATCAAGAGACGAAAGTGGAGGGTAGGTTCATGACAAACACTCTCTATTTGTCCTTTGCGTCTTTTCCCTCCCATCTCTCTTTCTTTCTCTCTCTCTCTCCCCTTCCTTCTTTCTGTCCCTCTCTTTCTCCTTCCTCTGTGTCACATATAACAACATACCACATATCAGAGAGATGACTCTTACTGCGCTGTCCTGTGTTTTGCTAGGCAACCAGCACCAGTTTATTACTCAAATAGTGTTATAAACTGCAACCTCACCCTTCTGTCACTTTTTCTAGACTTGGATTTTATATCTCAACAGCTGGGTCAAAGTATGAGTTTACTTCACCTGCCACAAGTCTCCAGCCTTCAACTTCCTTAACTGTCAAATCATTAAATGTCTCTAAAACTGTCTCAGTAAACTGATTAATTTTTTACCATATTACTAGATCACACCACCAACATAATTGAGGACACAGTTAAGGAAGGAACCTTGAAGGATTCAGGGGTGTAGAGATACGTACAGTAGACAGGGGGCCTGGAACACATGCCCCAATCCACAGACAGCCCAGTGTAAACATTTCTCAGTGGCCTTGCCACTAAACATAGTCATTTATCTTGATGAGTTATAAGACAGATTATATTAATATTTATGCGTGTAATTTATTCATATTTATAAATAATATTTATTATGCATGCCCATATTTATGTCTTTTCGAGACATTATTAGTTTAGATGATTTATTTCTTACTTGTTACAGTGCATCCCAATACAGTAAATACCACTGCTACAAATTAAATTCCAACTGAAACCAACCACCCTGCGTATCCAAACTAGCCAAATCAGCTAATTAGGTGACTATAAGTCAGAGGAAGCAATGTATATGCATATGTGTTAATGTACACTTTAAGATTTTTTCCATAAGGAAAATGAAATAAAAATAAATAAATAAAAGCAGTGAGCATGCATTCCCTAGTCTTAGTGCGTCATAAGTACTATTATTGGTTAGGTAATTTTTTTCTTGTCTTTATGCCCTTTCATCTTTGCTCCCAAAAAGCGCTCTCTCTCTCTCTCTCTCTCTCTCTCTCTCTCTCTCTCTCTCGCTGTAACGCACACACCTTGTCACACTCGTCTACTGTTTGGACTTCATACCCTCTCTTTTACTGAGATGTTACATGTATTTGCCTGCGTTTATTAAGAGCTCTTCTCGGCTGGCATCTTCTTGTGTCACACCATTTCTTTAGGTATGTTCTGTTTCATCTCTTCTGGAGTTTATATCACATTTAGCCACTTAATGTATCATGAAATGTTAACATGTTAAATGTTAAGATTGTGATAAAGAGAGAGTGAAAGAGGAGTTGAGATGGGTGTCAGAGAAGTTGTCGATTGCAACTTATCTATAGCATGACTTGCAACATATAGTCCTTCATGTAGTCATGGCTGGCTTGGCTTTTTCTAAAAGGAGCAGCTGAAATAATCGCAAAGCATGCTGAAGCGTTAGATTTCTGTTTAGTTTTTTCTTTATTACTTCCCCATTTCTAGTCATTCTAGCCTAGTCTAGTCATTGTCTCTTTTAGATTGGGTCATGTCCTATTTCACTGCATAATAATAGGACATGGATTTTTATTGTTTACTTTTACTGTTTTTACTGAGAACAGTGAAGAAATGTTTATTTGATTTGTGGTTTATTTGATATGTGGTGGGTTACTGTTAAGAATATATTCTAAGGAGACATGCCTTGAGAGTGCAAGTCTTAGGGATTCCTCACTGTTATTCTTCTGCATTTACTTTTCTACATTTTGTGAAACAATCACACCTATAGGATCCATGATGTACATAAAACAAACAGTGATGGACACCAGTAATAGTCATATCGAAAGATTAGGTGGTTTGATTAGGGTTGGCCTTGTGGACTCTTGTGGACTCCATGTGACTTGGATGTTTGGGGTGGGGCAAGAGTGAGCCAGGCTTATAAAAGAAGCTCTGTTTCCAAGAATAGCACAGTGGAGTGTACAGGTAGGAAAACGAACCTGAGAGAGAACGTTTTACAGGAAACGATGAAAAGATGAAACGCTAAAGAGCCCAGGCAAACTGGACTAGAAGAAAAGGATTTTGTCATTCATAACAAAGCCTTTGATTGTTTATTAGCTAGTATAATACTGGCTTTGCTTTGATGTTACAGGAACGCAACAAGAACACAAAAGCAAAGCAGGTGGTCAAATCGCAGTCTACCTATTCAGGGATGGTATGAGTTCTTTTCTTTTCAGCTTTATGCGCCCTTTTTTTAAAATAATAATAATAATAATTGCTCAGGTGTTAAACTGCTAGTTTGTTTTTATTTTTCGATATTTTAGGATGTGGGAATGCTGGAGATCCCAGCTGATCTATCAGCTCGATTGCGTAGTGCAACAGGTACAATTTACTAATTGTGTTATTGACGTGTGGACCACGTTTCATTATCCAACAGTTTTCCTTTCATTTCCCCCATTATTTCTCTCATCGTCCTTCACAGGGCGTCCACAGGGGTCAGGGGTCACCGAGGTAGCTCCGCCACAGGTCAAAGCTGAGCACCGCCTCACCCTGCCTCCTGATATCAACAGCTATCCATTCTCCCAATACGCCAACACAGTTCTCAAGGTACAGTGGGGACATAAATATAGTTTTAAACATGTGTATTCTTATTATTTTGTGTGTGCTGTGTTCAGGGTAATTCTTACAAAACACATGCTGAAAATTGTACCTTTTTAATTGTATACTTTTAATAATTGCTATGTAGATCAGGGATTAGATGCTCATACTTCCCTCTGTCACAGGATGGATGGTGCCAGGCTCAGGGTCAGTCCCTCCAGAGACCCCTCACCTCTCTGGAGCCAGGGGATTCCCGCATAGCTCTGGAGATATACAAACTGGTCAGTGAAGAGAGTGTGCCATACAAATATACTATCACACAGTCATGAACTTGCTCTACATGTTGGATTTTACGACTATTCCAGTATTAAAAGTTTGATATTGTGGTGTTTTGAATACATGTTTTACATTTGAACTATTTTGTGTTTAGAGGATATATTTTTGTGGAGAAGCAGGTTATATGTATGCTGTATTGGGTTGTCCTAAGTCAGTTTTATTCACTGTAGCTCCCCACGTCTCTATTTTTATAATTTTTTTTAAATTAATGCATCTGCACTGACAATATTGCCTGTGTAGTGGCATTTTAGAATCCAACGAGGAGCGAAACTGTACTTTTCTCACTGCTTTTAGAGAGTGCCTCTTTACATTAAACAATGCCAAACTCTTTAAAGTAAGCCCTGCATTTCTTGCTACCAAGTTTGAAGATCTACACTATTTATGCCACCCCACCCCAACATAAATTGTCCCCAAATATTAACTAAATATTCACTCAAACATTTTTGAACATGGTATATTTTATCATTTTTGTCTAATGACCTCATTGTAAATACTCTAAACCAAGGAATAGTTATAAGTGAACCGAGGAACAATCTCTATATAGAAGGAAAAGGCTAAAATTGTTTATCACTCTAATTCGGCACATATAACACACCCTATATTTATATTTAGGTTTATACTAGCACTGTCTATTAATCACTCATCTATAGGGTTTAACAGATTTGCCTGCTTTTAATTAAACACTAATGTAGAGCAACCGGTATATAAATTCCACAAAGATTTAGATTAAAAAGATTAGATTTTGTTTCAGCTGTGGCAATAAAAATGATTAGACTGTGATGAAATATATTAAACTGCTTAAACATCTACAAATGCACACAAGAAGATAGAAAAGAACATGTTATTTCTACCACTTAGATATCGATAAGTGAACTCTAATCAGATATCATTATGAAAATGCCACTTTGCTGAGCCAAGAGCACGCACTCAGGTTTTTAAAGGGAAACTGAGGAGCTGATTTGATTGTATATCGCAGCAGTGCACATCACTTCACCTCCTGATAATGTGTTCGTTCTAACTGAATCACTCTTTCGAATTACACAGCTGCTCGGCAAGTCACATTCTGCGCCTGTGTCATCATGAAAAATAACAAGGATACATCTTCCACACCTCATGGACCAGCACCACCATCCTGCACCTTAATCACACACAAAAAAATCAATGACTCATGAATAGCAACTGACTTTTTTTCTTTCTCTCTAGATTCTACGCTTCTGTGGAGACTCAGAGATGACTGGATGGCAGGAGCAGATGTTGGGGAATTACATAGTGGAGAAAGGCCAAAGCAGATCTTCACTCAGGGATGAGATCCTGGCTCAGCTCGCCTATTACACGTGGGGTCGTGAGGGTGAGGAGGGCTCACTGAGGGGCTGGTTTCTCCTGGCCTCCTGTCTCAGTGCCTTCACACCATCTCCTTCACAGGATAAACCTCTGCTCAAGTACGTCTGACAGTATGACAGTAATGTAGGATGTGATAAGAGAGTGTGATGTTTATTTAGAGTGCTCTTATGCTTTTCTGTGCCATTCTGCTAGTACTGAAGCACTGAACTAGCAACTGAAAGAGTGGATTCATGATGTCATCAGGAACTGTTAATAGCGTCTCTTGTTAGAAACAGCCAATGTACACTGCCAGTTAAACACTGAACATTTGGACATGTATATTCAATCATATACCTAAATATTTGTATTTAAAAACTTATTCGTTACCTACTCTCACATCCTATTGGCATTCTAAATGAGTGCTTTTATTTGGAAAGCCGTTGATACCAGACAGTGTTAATGCTAACTGTATGACATATAGAGCTAGAGTTTTTTCCAGTAAAATAAAATAACAAAAAAATTAAATCACTTATGTCTATTTCATGCTTTTTTTCTAATTCTAAAGTACTTAAATTGTAACCATTTCGTGAAGCTTAGCGAGTAATAAAACAGGAGGAAATAAGCAAGGAAATAAAAATTTTATAGTAATTTTTTAAAAATAAATGAATAAATAAAAAACAGGGTGATGTGATACTATAAGAGTAAGCTTCTCCATATCAATGTTTATACTGTATGTTATTCTGTTGCATTTTATATGTTTTTAATATGTTTATTATTAGTAATAGATTATGTGGAGCTTCTGCCATAAACGCCCCTGTAAACGTGTTGTTTCTATAGCAACAGTAGCACATTAGAATAAGCACATTAGTATAAACCAGTGATTTACCTTACATACAGCACACATATCTTAACACCTTTTGACCAATCAGATTTGAGAATTCAACAGCGCTCTCATATAAATTGGTTAATACAGGGTGTTCAAAACCCTTCGAATGGTAGTGTATCTTAAAGAAGAATCTACCAAGAAGAATCTCAACTTAAATTGTTAAATTAATACCTGCCTTCATTCTCCCTTTATGTCATCATCAGCAGACTATTGAAAAAATTCTCCTATATCTGTCAGGTATGTGTCTGACCAGGGTCCAGGAGAATATCGTGCTCTGTGTCAGCATAAGCTTCTCACATCTCTCCAGCTGCCATCTCCTGCCTGTAGACAACATCCTCCTACTCAGCTCGAATGGACTGCCAATCAGAGAAAGGGGAAGATGGTTGTGGAGGTCAACACCTTCAATGGTTAGAATCCAATAGGTTGTTTTTCATGGAAAATAAAGCAAAATGATGAATGGTGATATGATTGTATGAGGAATGCATGCTCAGAGCCTGTAACCGTTTAATAACCATTTAAGAGCAACAATGTTTTAAACAACATTGTTTTTCCACAGAGGAGAAGCTAACAGCTGAAGTGGACTCCTGGACCACAGGAGAACAACTGGCATCCTGGCTCCTGAGCTTTAGGTCAGTAGAGCTATGATTATAAAGATTTTTACAAACCTACTAAAGGTTTTTTTTGTGCTGCAATGCATTCACACATATGAACATCAGCATTAGGTATGCACTAGACATACAGTAGGTCCTTTCACCATGTAGTTCTTTGTGTGCTATACAATGGAAACACAGAATAATTACAAAGGCTATGGTCTTTCCATCTAGTCATAGACAAAGGTAATTGTAGAACTCTAAACTTATGGTGCCCTGCATAAGTATTCATGCCTTGAACTTTCCAAATTTTGTAGTCTTACTGCCTGGAACTGAAATGGATTTAACTGGGATTTTTAACCATTTGATTTACACAATATGTCTGACATTTAAAAGAGCAATATATTGTTTTTGTCACACAAAGGTTAATTAAGTGAAAAAATCAAACATTTTTGGTTGCCCCAGGGCAATATTTGGTAGAACCACTTTTGGCTGCAGTTAGAGCTGAAAGGCTTATTTCATGTATTGCTTATTTCATGTATTGCTACAGATTCTCAATCAGATTGAGGACTGGGCCATTCCAACACAGTCAGATTCTTTGTTTTGAACCGCTCCTGTAGCTTTGGCAGTATGCTTATGTTGTTGTCATGTTGGAAGGTAAACCTCAGCTTCACTTTCCAACTACTTATTACATTTGAGCTGTGGAACTCTTTAGGTCCTCCAGAGTTACCCTTGGTCTCTTGGGTGTTTTTGTGACTAATGCCCTACTTACCTGGTCACTGAGTTTTAATGGATGACCTCATCTAGGCCGAGCTGCTATTGTGTTTTGCAGGAAGTTCAAAGTTTGCTGATATTTTTATAACCAAACCCTGAATAATAGCTTTCCTGAACTTTGTCCTGGAGTGTTTTGATAGCTTCTTGCTCTTCTTGATGCTGTTTTAGTCATATTCTCTCTGGGGCCTTTCAGAAACAGCTGTATTTATATTGAAACCACATGACACTTTAATTGCAGACAGGTGGACTCCATTCAACTTAATATGTGCCTTCTCATGGTAACTGGTTGCACCAGGACTAAAGCAAACATTGTACAAACAAAGGTAGTTTTAGGTTTTAATGAAGAATGTATTATCAGTCTTAATGTAGATTGTGTAGCACACTGACTACAAGTCTATATATTGTACTATTATTATTCATTTATCAATTCATCTTCAGTAACTGCTTTATCCTGGTAAGGGTTGCGGTGAATCTAGCAACAATCCCAAGAACATGAGTCTGGAATAAACACTGGATGGGATGCCAGTCCATCACAGGGCACAATGCACACACACATTTACACCTAGGGGCAATTTAGAATAGCCAAACCACGTTCCAGCATATATTTGGTGTGAGCAAAAGGGAGAACCTGGAGAAAACCCAAGCAGACATGAGGAGAACATGCAAAACTCCACACAAACTAACATGCAAAACTCTACACAAATCAAGCTCAGAATTGAACCGTTGATCTTGGAGCTCTGAGACAAATGCAACGAAAACTAAGTAGAATTATAAAGTTAAGTGACGTGTAGCCAAGTATTGTGACCCATACTCAGAATTTGTGCTCTGCATTTAACCCATCCAAG
>CM074956.1:15539994-15553081 GCA_037577455.1 Pangasius macronema | reverse complement strand
TTGAGGGTGGCAGAGAGCGCTGGTCATTCACTCCCCCACCTACAATCCCTGCCAGACCTGAGACTCAAACCCACGACCTTCAGGTTCACCTTCTGGTTACAGGTCCAACTCTCTAACCATTAGGCCACGACTGCCCCAAAGGGAAATTAGAAATGATAAATAGATAAAAAACTACACTAGAAACACTAAAAAGTATTCTAACTGAGGTAATGTGGTTTCTTCAGAGGCGTACCTGAGCTTCAGCGGGGCTGGTCAGTGTCTCTGCTAGCTCAAGAGGGCTGGGCTGATCTAAACGGCTGTGACTATGTGATGGACCTGCTGGCTGGTGCTGAGACTGATGTTCCCTTGGGACAAACATCTGACCAACCTGATTATCTTTTCAATGACATGGGGGACAGGTGTGTTATATTCAGATTCAGGCCTTACTGTGTAAATTATTTATTTGATTTATAATATTTTGACTGGGAAAAGGATAAAAAAATACAAGTCCATATTTTCTCACCAGAGATTAAGATAAACCCCATTACAATGTGGTCTAGTCCAGTATTGAAATACTACATGTTTTCTGTTACTTGGTGGTATGTATTTGATTGATTTTTGTGAACACTCAAATTCAGGATGATGGCCTCTGAGTTGGATGACTTCATCCCTCCAGCCCCATCCATGCAAGCTCCTGGCCTCCCTCCTTCTGAAGCTGCTCAGTGGGACAATTATGGTCAATATAGCGCATATCAGGGTATGATAACTGCATGGCTGTGTTGACAAATGTTGCTTTAAAGCATAAATGTAACATTAATTTCTCGCATTTGTATTAGAGACCTCATTTGTATTTTTTCCCTTAGGGTCCCGAGCACCTAAGCTGGATTCCTATGTGGATGATCTTTTTGATCCTGTGCTGGATCAGGGACCTCCAGTCAGTGTTGCTTGTTTGTTGAAATCTAAATTTGCAGATCACCGTTAGTGCTGAACTGTTTTGCAAGCAACATGAACCTTAATAGCACATTGAGTAATTGTTGTTCATTTTAGTTTTGTTAATTTAGCATACTGATGAGTTGCTTTGTGGCTTTAGGACTTTGAGCGAACGGCCATGCTGAACCGCAGGATGAGGGGAGGAGGAGGGATGCACCCAAGCATGTACAATGCAGCAGGTACACTTACTACAACCCATCTATTATATTTATTTAGAGCATAAATAAAGATGCTTTAAATAAGATCTCAAATAATGATTACTATTTAGTGTGCATAATCAAGTAAATTGTGTGTTCAGCTAGTAGGTATGTTGTTATTTATTAAGTAAAATAATGGTTTTGTTTTGCCTTCAAATGGCAGAAAAGCACTTCTGCAAATTTAATACCTGCCCCTCTGACATTAATGAGCAACTCATACCAAAATTAATTGTATGAGTTGTTTAATTCATTAAGGCAAACACACAACATAGACACAACATATTATTTTGCTAATTTTTGCCTATTTAGAATATATTATAATACATTTTAGCCTAATCTTATCAAGAATTTTGAAACAGAGCAGAAAACATTGTGAAAAGAGCAGAAAAGATTGAAACACACTTATCAGTTGAAGCATAAGGGCAGTTCAATCAATAAATTCAATCAATAAATTAAAACATTTTAAATATGTTAGCATCAGAGACACATGAGAGAATGGTTAACAAATCTGGTTTTCTATTGTTTTCTCAGTACTCAGAAATTCTTGGCTGTGGCAATGGTACATATGCTACAGCTGTAGTGGATAGAGCTAAAAACACTTTTTCTTTGTTTTACAGGAGTTCCAATGTCAATGCCAGCTTATAATATGGGTGAGAGAACTGTATTGTACAGACATTATAAAACCACTGTTTCGGTGTTTAAAATGGCATTAGATAGTTATTACATGCTTTATTTTGTTATTTTTCATTTAGGAATGCCCATGAATCCAGCCATGCCAGCTTATCCAGCCGCACCAATGATGCCAAACATGATGCCCGGAGTTGCCCAAATGCCTATGATGCCATCTTACGGTAGATACGGTACATACAGAAGGAAATGGTCGGAAATGGTATCATAGACTGTTTATGTTGTTTATGTAGTCTCGTGCCAATATCTATGGATTAGCTGTAGGAATTACACTCTTGACCCCTTGCTATAGTGCCACAGTAGACACCTGAAAACCAAACTTTTTCTGCATTTTCAGCTAAAGCCCAATCAGACCAAATGTGATTAAATTTCGACTAGCGGAAGAGCTAATTCACTCAAAGGGAAGGGACACTGGGGTGTGAAAGATGCACATTTGCTTCTGGTTGTGGTTACTTTTGCTTCATGCCAAATTTATCTAGGTAAACTTTTACCTCTGAGTTTGTGAGCTTGGGCCTTGGCAGCCAATATGGACCAAATGAGCAGGTGCCTTTGGTCGGTAACAAAAAAGAAAGTGCTTCTAGTTATTAAGTAACAGCCATACTAGACTTTTCTGTCTCTGCTTGCTAGAATTTTCTTGTAAACAAGGTTGCACCTCTGAATGCATTATTGCTTATGTATAATCATCAGTTTTCCTAATGCCCAAATTCACATTCCTTGTTTCTTTCCCATAGCTATGGTGATGCCAGGTGCAATGGGACAATCCGCTATGCCCACCAGTACTCCAGCCATCAACCCCCAGCAGCTGGCTGAACAACAGCAAGCTTTCATCAACCAGCAAGCTTTGCTCATGGTAAGGATACACTCTCAGTCTAGCAGGTGTTGTCAAAGCAGTAACTCTATTAACCAATACTACTTGAAGGAACGTCCGGGTCGTCTACTGTAACGTCCGTTACTGTGACAGGGTTTTCGTCGTCGTCCTCGTCCTGCAAAAACAGCTCAAGCAGCAGCAACAGCAACAACAACAGCAGCAGTGGCAGCAGCAGAGGCAGCAGCAGCGCCCGCAACCTCAGAGTTCAGAGAGCACTGCCCCTCCAGAAGAGCCCACTCGCACCACAGTACCTAAACCCAACAATCCACCTGTGCAGCATAACATCCCAGTGGTAGAGCAAGTAGGTTTTCTTGTCTGATTTCACATGTGCTTCTATTTGTCAATCTGTGTGAATTCTTAACCTTTATCCTATAAACAAATTCTGTATAGCCTGCAAAAGAAGACAACACTACCACTGCACAGAAGCCAGAATCCTTTCAGGAGAAGAGAGCCTTCTTCCAGAAGATTGGTGAGATTTTCTCAGTTTTTCTCATTTGGTATTATATGGTTCTGGTACTGTTAGTTTGGGAAGGTAAAGCCTGAAAGCAGAATAATAATTATGTTAAATGTAGTTCAATAATCTCAATTATCCTCACACTGAATTGTGTTTTTGTATAACACAGGAACTCAGGAAGCTCATTCAAAACCCCCTCCGAAGGTCGCTAAACCACTTATCTATGCCTCCCCACCAGCCGTACAGGCCAGAGCTCCATCTCCAGTAAAGCCAGAAGGTAAGAACCACTTATGCCAAAAAAAAGAATGTTAAAGTTGCATTTTCTCATATTGTATCCTTTCATTGTAATGTAACACCCTATGTTGCTTAATTTTTGAGTAATTTTGTGCAATTGTGGCTTATTGAATGCCCCATAATTACAACATTATTTTTGTTTCTTGTTAGATTTTCGTATTAGAAATACGTATTGGAGGACACGACAGATGACTTCACTTTGGTGGAGGAGAACCCAGGAAACCACCAGAGCCCCCAAAACCGGAGCCTGAATCGCCCCCAATGTCACCTTCTAAACCAGAACCCAGCAGCAACATTCGCGATATCATCAGGCAGTACCAGAACCGGCCTGTTCCAGAGCCCAAGGCCTTTGAGCCTGTCAGGTGAGAATGTGATCCTGTGCAGTTATTTGCACAAGACAATGTTATACTGCTCTTATCACATATCAGAAATGAATGAGGTAACAGTGTTGGGTTAGAGTAATGGAGTAGCTGGAATTTGAACTCCACAGGGTTCCTGCCAAGCACTTTGTGAAAAAGAGCGACCCTAAAGATGAGGCGCTGGCCATTCTCAGAGCAAAAGGACCAGTCTCTCCACAAAAGGTAAAAATACCCCTGACTTACTCTGACATTGATACTGTAATTTTTTTAACAAAAATATGATATTACCTTGTGCATGCATGGGTTCAAAACTCAACTACTTCATTATGAAATGATACATTCAAAACATTCCAGCATGCTGAAAGTAAGTTACATATATATTATAAGTTATAAGTACACACATACAGTTCAATATTCCATAAGCGATAAGGAATTGAAATGTCCAGCACAGTCCACTGCAGGTTGAGATTATAAACAGTTCATAAAATAGAGGAAACCAGTCCTATCTCTAGATGAGCAGCATTATGCAGGTTGATGACAAAGTCCCAAACTTGGATGTATGAAAGCCTCACTCCAAATACCCAGATGGAATTGCTTCAGCAACACAGCAAGGCACTTTCCCACAAGCACAAAGAAGCAGCCCCAATACTCGATCAAGAGGTTTGAGCCTTGAGGTTTGAGGTTTGAGCTGGAAACATAAAGGTTTCTCAAACAGGCTTAGGATGTAGAGCAACCATAAGGCAGCTCCAAACAGAACCTAGCACTTACTCTAATACTTCCTGTTTTTATTCAATACGGGGTGATCTACATAGGTCCCTCTAGTGGCTAGGATGAACATAACATGAGCATAACTGTGACAGACAGTGACTGTTACTATATATATATATATCAAGAGAAGAGAAAACTACTTAGCTTTCTGTTTATTTTAGTAAGAACATTCTTAGAACTGTGTACTGTTTGTACTGTTTTATTAACTGTGGGAATTTTTTCTGGATTGATAAGTGTAACTATATTGTTACCTTTGACCACATATGCTTGGTCAAATCATATTTGACAAAATATAACCTTGTAAAATATCTCAAAAAAATTGAGCTTATAGTTTTTAAGCTTTTTAGTAGAGTGTTAAACTAAACCTCTATGCCTCTTTGTGCATGTATTTAGGTTTAAAATATCACTAACTGCATGTTTTGTTCATTTATTCATTCATTTTTTGCTTATTTTTGTGAAAGTGTAGTAATGCTGGAGTTGACTATAAAAGCTTTAAAAGGGGAGTTCGATATTGGTAGGATTTATTAAACTACAAGAGACTAGGTATAAACACTGTCTTTGTTATACAACGTCCTCCACCACAAAAAAGACAGCCACTACATCCTCCTCCTCCAGCTCCTCCAGCTCCTCCATCTCAGCCTGGAAAACCTGCTCCTCGCTCCATCTCCAACAGCATGAAACAGAAGCAGCGCTCTCTAGCCGATCTCTTTGGCTCACAGCGCTCTCAGGTCCCTCCCACTCCTCCTCCAGAACCCGCCCCTATTCTCCCACCCATTCCTCCTCCAGAACCTGCCCCTATTCTCCAAAATAACATCCCTGACCCGCCCCCTATGGCCGCACCTGGACTAAGTGAGTCAAATCACACTCATTTAGTTCATGGTTTGGTTTGATATGACCTAGTGAAAAGTGGTAAATAAAAATAAAGGACTATATTATGTAATATCAAGGACTGTATTATGTAATTATGTTCATCTCTCGTCTGCTCAGGTCAGCTTCGGAGAATGGCCAAAGAGGAGAGTGTTCGCGCCCAGCTACACAGATTTTCCGCCAGTGTCTACTTCTCCTACTCACCTATGCCTGGGAAGCTTTTCTTGCGAAAAGAGGTCTGTTTAGAGAGAGAGGCCAGTGATGGATTGCCTTTAATTGCCATTTGGTTTTGTTACGTCTCTCACTGGATCTGTGTTTTCTTTTATCCAGTTGTTCTACCCCAGAGAGAAGTTCACTCAACCATATGTCCTCAATTTACTGTGTGAGCAGGTAAGTAACAAGAGTAATGCCCTATAATGACCTAAGCAGTATGTAAAGTAGAGTGCAAAACTTTGTGATCCCATGCATATATTGTCCTACAGATGCAGATGTAATTTAGCATGTTGCCCTTTTGGTTGACTACAAGCCAATCTTGATGGCCATATATTGTATACCACCTTTTTCAAATCAAATCTGTAGACTGGGTGTGTCATGACAAGACACTCCCTTCTCAAAACATAGGGGATGCAAACTTTTACACTCTGTACATACTGGGTATCTACTTGTGACATTTCTGAAAGCTAGATTTTTCCAAAAAATCTTTTTTTGCATTCCACTGTAATAATGTTTATGAACTCTAGATTATGAGAGACACCTACTCAGATGCCTGTGTGCGAATTTCACGTGAAGAGCGGCGCAAAATGAAAGATTTGCTTGGTAGGAATTTCAACAAGGCATTCTTCATGCTGCTGTAATCATCATAAAGTTGCTGATCCTGGTCTCTATGTAATTGCTTTTCTGGTCATCAACAGCACGCTTCCATGTCGGAACGAGCATCAGCATTGTGCCGGATGACGCCATGAAGAAGAGAGTTGTCATGGCAGCCAGAGACAACTGGGCAAATTATTTCACACGTCTCTTCCCTGTGAATGTAAAGAAGTTCCTATCCTTTCAAATAAGCACAAACTGACACACACAAATACACTTTGCAATCTGTGAAATAATATCCTCTGTGCATCTATGAATATGTCTTCCTGTGTCAGGGTGGAAATGGAGGCGATACTCAGATTCTTGGTGTTTCACATCGTGGTATCAAAATGCTGAGGATAGTCAAGGCATCAGGCATCAACCCAAAACACCTCAAACTGCTCCGGAGTTACAGGTAAGATAAAGATTAAGTGATACGCAAACACTCTGAAACAGGTAGAAAATATGTTTTGTTTTGTTTTTTTAATTATTGTTGTCATTCACGCAGCTATGCGGAAATGTTATCTGTGGAGCAGAAGGGTGCTGAGACAGTTTTAATCAGCCTTAAAAGTGAGGAGCTGCAGATACACTCTCCACAAGCCCCTCAGATAACTCACGTGGTGCGCCTCTTCCTCTTCGAGCTGACCAAGGTGCTCATTCCACATCCTTCTTTTTACGACAGTGTTCAGGAAACTGTGTAATCCTTCAAAACAGAGTGTTAATGCAAAGTTGACACTCCATCATTAAACCTCTTGGAATATGGAAATGATTTCAAACAGTGTTGTACAGCGCAACAATAATGTAGCACATGATAGGAAAAAATCATCAAACGATCAGTCTCACACATGCAAGTAAGGGTGTGTGTGTGTGTGTGTGTGTGTGTGTGTGTGTGTGTGTGTGTGTGTGTGTGTGTGTGTGTGTGTGTGAGAGAGAGAGAGAGAGAGAGAGAGAATTATGTTCATACTAGCATTTTCTTAGCCCATTATCGTAATCTCGTACATTCCGTCTTTATGTTGTGTTTAACACATTTAGAATCACAAGCTTTGTGTTCAGTAGTATTCTATGAACTTTTTTACTTTAATGATACTTCTGTTTATTTGAATTTTTGCGACACACTTTCTTAGCATCAATGTTACCTGCTAAGTCAAGATCCAGCCCTTTTTCACTCTTTGGGTCTATGAACTTCAGTAGAGTAGTTGAACAAGATCAGATTAACTTTTTTTTTCGCTTTGTGATATTTGTGTGAAGTTGCTTCCTCTCTCAATATTTCACTACTTACTGTATAGGCATTTAGTGAAGGAGACACCAGACTGAGGTGGCTCTGGAAGCACATCATTGTGACCTACAGTTACAGTTACCTTTCGTTACAGTTTAATATATTTCTGAACTTCGCTCTGGATAAGGGTGTCTGCCAAATGCCATAAATGTAAATGTAAATTGGTCACTCCAGTATCCATCCTGACAAGTCAATTTCAAGCTGAATGAAACAGCTATGCACAATTGCACAGCTTTTGTTACAATTGTACACTTCACAGTGCATTATGGGTAATAATATAGTGCATTCTCCAGGGTGTACAATATGTAAACTGAGAATTCAGACAGCACTACAATAAATAGTGCACTAGGTAGTACATAGGGAATTCAGACACGCAATGTGCTAATCATTGTCATTTAAACATTTGTAGAGCAAATTAACAAACGCATATAAACCTGATCTACTTACAGTTCCCATAATGTGTTAGATGAATTTGCGTTAGAAACAACACTGTGGAACAATTTTTACATAACTGAATGAAACGTTGGCATGGCAGAACCATTACTTGAAAGGGTTAAAACCTTATGTGCAATATGTAAGGAATAAAACATGATGGATCTGATGTTATAGGAAAATAATAAAGGACAGGTTGATCTGTTACTGATTATAGTAACAGCACATGCTGGAGAGTTTCATTCTTCTTATACCACTTTAATAAATACAATTTTGTATTTATTACAGAACGTGTGGTATTTCTTAAATCTGTTTATACTTACCTTTCATGTTCTGTAATGTTCACAAGCCTCTCTTTTTTCTCCTTTCAATAAGACAAGGGTAGTTTTAGCGAGAACCTGCAAAGCCCTCTGACCTGAAGACTTTCCCTTAAGGAAAGAGCCTTACCTCTGACTGATACAAAGTGCTGACACTTGAGACTCCTTCCAAAAATGATAAATAAATGTCTCCTCACAGAAGACTTCACTGTGGCACACATTTTTTAATCTGTTTATGTGGAGTATCCACTATACTAAGTCCTGGTGTAATTTGTTCTTATAGAAACATATTAGAATGAGTTTTCATTAATATAGACTTGTGATTTGTCTTGTAGTCGGGAATACTGTTATAGAAAATTAATCAGCACCTTCTGACCAATTGAAATTGAGTATTTAGCATGGCTGTGGTAATTTAATTTATTTATTAACAACATTTAGTACGAAGTAAACAGAGAGAAGTCCCAAGTCCCATACAATAACGAGACTTGAGCTATGTGACAGATGACAAGAGCTTGCTTAGCTTCCAGAAAGGTGACGTCATCAAACTGCTGCAAATGGATGGCCTCCAGGATGGTGAGTTCTCCATTTCCTTTTAGATGAATGTCAAGGTTGCAGCCATCAAGTCCACAGAAAGAACAGCCTTGTTTTGCACTTTATTGTATGGTATTGAAATGCATAAGTGCTGCAATTAGTTTGTCGTCTCTGCAGGATGGAAGTTTGGCTCAACCGGAGGCCGATCTGGTCTTTTCCCAGCTGATATCACTCAGCCTTCTGCACCTCCAGACTACCACAGCATGTGCATGGACCGTGTCAAACTCTCCTCTTTTTCGTACTCCTGGAGAGCATGGAGGTACCCCCGAGGACCACCTGCGAGTCGGGTGTTGTGAACAAGTGTGGAGTCAGTGACCAGTGAGCGCAGTGTTGAGGTGGGGTCAGTCCACAGCTCAGAGACAGATCCCCAACAGTACCCGATGACTGAGTTTGCCAGGAAGTACTTCAGAGAGGCTGTTCTGAGGTTAATACTTTAAAATTTACTCACTGGGTCATGTTTTTTTGGACACTGCAGTTGCATGAGTAAGGACTAGGCACTTTGTATTAAGATAATCAACAATGTGGTGGTGTGATGTGGCCTGGTGGGAAGTGAAGTTACTGTTGCCACACCACAGTTGATTATTTTCCTGCTTAATAACCAATAAAAAGAGTTTTATTAGCTGACAATTACAATTTAAAATTAATTAGTCAATGACATCATGCTTTTTAATTGTCTGCAGTTACGTTTAATGTTGTGGAACAGCAGTGAAACAAGTCAGATCCTGTTACATTATAGATCAGGCGAAAAAAACAAACCAAACCAAAAAAAAAACAAAAAAAAACAAGAAACCAGAAAATGCAAAGTTCCCTGTCCTGAAGACTCTCCTGTGGTGGAAAACATACTGATTCTTACTGAAACTTGCAATTCACTGACACCCAAGACTCTGTCCATAAATGTTAAATAAGCATCTCCTTACAGAAAGCTTCACCATATCAGTATATGATTTTTTATTTCTTTATCAATTGCCTTAGATTATGCACAATATCTGCCATGCAACTGTCTGTGTTAGTCGTTATTATAGAAACAATGGCATATTTGAACGAGTGTATTTGAACGAATTTGTGATTTGTCTAGAAAATGAAATCAACCGTCTTAAAAATCAATAAGCTCTAAAGTTGTCACGACACCACTTTCACTTTTGGTATAGTGTTCCCGACGTAAGAACTTTGTACTTATTACTTCTAAAACCTTCTCTCCTTCTGGTAGGCCAAATGAGAGAGGCCAACCCAATGGACTTAGAGAGCTTGAACAGATGGTGCAATACACAGCAGTATGTATATGGCTTTCATGCAAATTTAACAATATGTGAACGTGTATAAAACTGTAGCGATATACTCAACCATTTACTGTCATTTTCTCTCTCAGGAGCCTATCAATGAGTCTCTAATCCTGTTTACAGACAATGAGCTCAGTGCTCTGGGTGTTCAGTCTTTCATACGTGAGTGAACACACACAAATGAAGACACTTACCCATGTAGGTTTTCTCACCTGAAAATACATTTCTATTTCTGCTTCCTTATGTGCAGCTGTGATGCAGTTCATGACTGACCAGCCCTTAAGGAAGGACCAGACAGATGCAATGTGTGCCAGTTTTATTCTACAGGTGACCCTTATGTATTAATCAGCTCAGGGAATCCTTTGTATGTGCATAATAGAGAATTCAGAAGTCAGGAAATGTGTACTGTTCCTCCACTGAATGTGTGATGTGATCACTCAGCTTGGGAAAGAGAACGAGTTCCTCCGGGATGAGCTCTACTGCCAGATCATCAAACAGATCTCCAACAATCCAAGCAAGTAAGTGAAAGTGTGTGCACATGTACAGTATATGCTGTCTATCTTAGGTGTTTGAGATCAGACAGTTATGAAAAAGGAGTCTGTGGAGAAAAAAAAGGAATGATCATCAGACGAATTAAGAATTAAGAACTATGTTTCCAAATACCAAGGACTTTTTCAGGAACTTCAGCCACATTTCGGGACTGACTTTAGTTCCTAGACTGTAGTTGCATGAACCTTTTTTCAGATTCTGCTCCTGAATAGGAACTTTTCTGCAGACCAGTATCTGACAGGTCTTTGTTTTACAAGTACCTTAATGTTTTGATCAAATTTTAGACGTAAAGCGATTTGGGATTGGGATTGGGATTGGGATGTAACTAAAGCTTGTTTTATAATTGAGGCAGCATGGCGTGATTGTTTTTGCCATTTGTTTGCTTAGTTTTTATGAAAGTGGGAGTGTGTTTTGCACATCCTTTTAGCATTATACTCACAAAAAAGTCCTAAAATTGCAGTAAGATCAAAACAACAGTAAAGAAAAACACAACCTTGGTCCTGCGTGATTGCTGTGCTGCTGTATTTTATGCTATAACATCATAGCAAGTGCACCTTTTGTCTCATTTCTGCTATTTTACATAAGGATCCTTGTAGTATGGTGGAAACCCAAACCAAATCCTCACCAGAGTGTGTGCTAACACTCACAAAATAGGAATATGAAGTCCATAAATGTAGAACTGCAGATCAGGTAAATCACTTTTGCACTGGATCTATGCAGGGAGAGCTGTGCACGTGGCTGGCTTCTGCTAAACCTGGTCACTGGCTTCTTCCCCTGTTCCTCGACATTACTGCCGTATGTGATGCGCCATCTAAAGAGCTGCAGTCAGGACTCCAACCACCCTTTCCGAGGTACAGGGTTGACCCCAGATTGCCTGTTTAATCATGCCGAGAATTTTCTTAAACAATACATTACTAATAGTACGATATTATCCAGTTGCGATGAGTTGTGTTTGGAAGCAGTGATGGTCATGTTCAAATTCTATGCATCCATGTGCTCTGTGTATGTGTGTGTGTGTTTAGAGAAGTCTCAAGTGTGTGAGGATATTCTCAAACGTTCACTCACCTATGGAGGACGCAGATATATTCCTTCACATCTGGAGATGGAAGCCCTTTTGGTAAGTTGTAATTATCTAAGCATATTGTCATGTCCACTCCTTATATGTGAGGCGGTCTGGGAAAACCCACTGGATGATGCTGTGGCAAATTTTCTAATTTTGCCGCCTCTTTTTTAAGAAAATATAAAGATATTCACCAAACCACTGCAGAGATGCTTTATTTACTTTCTAAATCCTGATCACATTAGGAAAGAAGCCAGTAAAAGCAGCTTTCTTATTTCCGATCATATTTCTATCTGTCAAAAGTACCAGTATAAATGATAAAAATCTAAAATAAAATAATGTACATAAAAGTGCATTAGGCAGGATTTGTCAGATATTTGTCAAAATTAGGTCTCAAGGTTAAAGAGGTGCAGTTGAATAAGATTAGAATGACTTTTTTTTTTTTTTTTACTCCTTGAGTCTTCCCCCATTCCCACCCATGTAAACAAAGCCCCGCCCCCAAGACCTATGGCGGTTCAACCAGACTCAGAGTGTGAACTAGAGTTAGCATTAGCAAGGACTTTCAAGTGCACTTGGACATTCAACTGCTTGAAAGGGTTTAATATTGAGATATTTCTACGTTTTAACAGCTCATAATGATTTATGAGGGTGTTCACAAGTGCAATCGCTTTGTGATAAAAAAAAAAACAAAGTATTTATTTGATTCATTATTTATTATGTAAAGTTGACCAGTCAAACAATTCAAAGCTTAGGGGGCAGTCGTGGCCTAATGGTTCAAGAGTCAGACTTGTAACCCGAAGGTGAACCCGAAGGTCGTGGGTTTGAGTCTCGGGTCCAGCAGGGATTGTAGGTGGNNCTCTGCCACCCTCAATACCACGACTGAGGTGAGACCCTTGAGTAAGGCACCGATCCCCCAACTGCTCCCCGGGCGCTGCAGCTAAAATGGCTGCCCACTGCTCTGGGTGTGTGTTCAAGGGTGTGTGTGTGTTCACTAATGTGTGTGTGCACTTGGATGGGTCACCACACTTGGCCACAAAGTCACTTCACTTCACTTAATTGTATAATTGTAATTTTTTTTTTTTTTTTTTTTTAAATCTAAGAGTTTTTTATAGCTGAATGTTTGTGTAGTGAATAGTCTGATTATCACTTATCTTTAATATATTTTCTGCAGTCTGGTAACAGCTTTAATACTGTTTAAGGTTTAAGGTATTGTACTATGGTGCTTACATGATCAGTTATATGCAGTCAGATACTGATGATTGAATGGTTTTTAACG
>CM074956.1:15510903-15539894 GCA_037577455.1 Pangasius macronema | reverse complement strand
TAAGTGGGGGCGTTGCCATAGATGCACTGATGTGTGAGGAGGGAGACCTTGTATTCAATCCGGGCGGAAATGGGAAGTCAGTGTAATGATTGAAGAATTACATATACATATACACACACGCACATTAGATTCGATTTAACTGTATTGTCATTGTGCAGAGTACAAGTACAGAGCCAATGAAATGCAGTTTTTCCCCATATCCCAGCTTGCTAGGAGGCTGGGGTCAGAGCATAGGGTCAGCCATCATACAGCACCACTGGAGCAGATGTGGTTAAGGGCCATGCCCAATTACCCAGCAGCAGCAGCTTGACCTTTGGTTCAGTAACCCAAAGCCTTAACCATTCAGCCACCACCACCCAAAGGGATGTGTCAGAAGTGGATTTGAACTCAAACCTCCATTCAGAGACCAGAATACCCAGTAGTGCAGGCAGAACCCTTGAGTCTGGCACCTTATACCACTCAGCCACCCTGACACAGGTGTACGTAGGTGTGTGTGTGTGTGTGTGTGTATGTATATATGTATACAAATATACATACATACATCTATGAAAGAAATTAACCACGATGGGACTTAACAGAAAAATAATCAATGATGAAGTGATATGGTCTGACTTAAAGCGTAAGGTAGTGAGCGTAGTTACCACCCCAAAGCTGATTATTTTCCAATAAAACAGTTATTCCTTTTCTTCATCTTCCTGCCATTTGTCAACCCTAACAATTTTATTATTTATTAAAGAATGGCACGTCATACTTTTTATCCGTTTAGAGTTACATTTAACATGGAATGTCTGCAAGACAATGTTCCTATTATTATTTACATTATTTCAGCTACAAACACACACCAGGCTCTCTTTTTTTCACACTTTTGAAGTTAAAAAGAAGAAAACAGCAGCATGTCTTGCTCGAACCCACAAAGTGCAAAATTGGGAAACTTACTTAAAACTAAAGTTACAGTTTTATCTCAGACTGTTAGAAAGCACTGTAGACTTAAAACTCATCTCTCAAAGACAACGTTAACATATCAACAATTACACACATTTAAATCAGTTTACGTGACGCGTCTGCCATACAAGTCTCTGTGTAAGTTGCTACTAGGAGAAACAATAACATATTGGTATGAGCGCATTAATATGAACCCGTAATTTGTCTTGTAGCCGGAACTGCTGTCTGAGCTGTTGGTATAGGATATTACGTAAAACCTTCTAACCAATCAGATTCGAGAATTCAGCTTACATCTGCCGCAACTGTACGTGACGTCGGCTAAATCTACGCCTTCCTCTTTCAGACCAATCAGACTAGAAAGCAGAATTAAAGTCCCGCCTTTTCATAGATCTTGGCCACTGCCGTTCTTGCTCAGTTGCACACGCAAGAAAAAAACAGTCAAGCCCTGTAGATTTGTAACATGGCCGTCCGGAGGGAGTGGAGTCCAAGGTTTTGGGGACAGACCTACGGCATTAGTTCAGCTGTGAGACTGACGGATGATGCTACGATTTATTCATGATGTAACTACTCTGTTCTGTAAGTTAACGCTATTTGGAGAAGTCGTTTTTTTTGCTCGTTCTGTTTTGCCAACGCAGCATCAATTAGCAGTTACATTCTAACCCCTGGAGCTGGGAAGTGGCTCCTCGCGAGCAGACACGGACGGGAAGACTTCCAAACGGCGTCTTGTTCAGAGTCTAGGGACACTTATGAAACAGGTTAAGAAATACTCTCTGTGATGTGCACTACATATCAAACAGAGATTCATTTGGGACATGGCTACGGTGCAGGTTAGTAAATACTACAAAGCCGAGTGACCAGCAAGAAGAAGGAAATATTCGGAGTATTTATTTGCACGAATTGAAAAGCGAGTTATCTTCTTATTAAGTCGTTTCTTTTTAGTTTTAAAGACTTTTTAAGGTTTAAATATTAAACGTCTGTATCTGTAACATTGCCTCAGCTAGCTAGCTAGTTAGCTGTTTGTCTGTTACCTCAGTTACAATGCTGCAGATGTTTAAGTGATATGGGTTAAATAGTTATTTTAGAGGTGCTACAGCTGGACAGATGTGCACAGGATATTTTTTTTAAAAAGCATCAAGTTTTGTAGGCATGTTGTAACTTGTAACTAGCTGTTTAGGAAAGGCAGCAAGTCAGGACATGTCAGTAGTGAATGTGTGATTCAGGTAAATGCAGAGACATACAGCTCAGTGAAGTCTTCTTAGTCTTGGCTGTGTTCAAGTTAATATAATATAATATAATATAATATAATTTAATATAATGTAATGTAATAATAGTTGGTATGCATTTAAAAGAAACACTAGATTTCCAAACAGTAGTTAACTTGCTGATAGCTTACACTTTGTACACTGAACCTAAGCTGTGGCTGAGAAATACTGTATACTATATGTAATGGTGTGTAATTGTATAGTATTGTAAAGTGTGTGTGTGTGTGTGTGTGTGTGTGTGCACCCTATTTTATTTTTAGTACAAACTTTGTTATAGAGTTTTATTTTATCACTTCTACATTATCCAAACATTTTAGATTTCCAAACATTAGTTTTCCAGCACAAAATTAAATGTTACAGGAAAATGTTTGTATGTCAGTAAAGAAAGCAGCACATTACATAAGAGACACTTTTCAGACAAAAACAAACAAACAGACAAAAAAGCTGGGATTTGCTGCAAAAATAAGAGGCAAGTGTGACAAAGTCTCCAGAAGAACTGTGGCTGCTTCTGCAAGATGCTCAGTAAAGCTTAAAAATTTTACCTGAGACTTTTTTTTTTTTTTTAAGGTGAAGGATCGTCACACCAGATACTGACTTTGTTTCATTTATTACTGTTTACTGCTCTTTATAGTGTTTTTTTTTTAAATGTAGAAACATTTAATTTAATTATTTTTGAGGGCATCTTTGCTCTACAGTATTTCTTTGCATGTGCGTAAGACTTTTGCAGAGCAGTGTGTGTGTGTGTGTGTGTGTGTGTGTGTGTGTGTGTGTATTCCCATTGGCTGTAAAGTGTTTATAAAGATGCACAAAATTACCAGAGTATCAATTTTTGAGACACAGAGTTCTCACAAGTTCAGTTCAGTAACACAATATAAGTAGCGAAAAACCTTTTCATAAGTCACAAATCATAAATTAACTAGCCCATCGATCAAGCTTAAACCCTAGTGTGCTCGTTCAGTCTCATGTTTAGGATGTGCAGAAGCCTACAGGATAAGGTAACCTAACCCTGAGGTATGACAGGCCAATCATCTCAGTGAATAAATGAACTAATGAAAATAAGTGAATATTCAAATTCCTGGCGTGAGGAAGATTCTGTGTTTCTGTAGTTCATCATTCTTTCCTGACAATGTCTTTAACGGCTGCGTTTTTTTTTAATAAGCAGTAGCTCAGTGGTTAGGACGTGGGGCTACTGATCAGAAGGTCATGAGTTCGATCCCCAGCACCGCCAAGCTGCCACTGCTGGGCCCTTGAGCAAGGCCCTTAACCCTCAACTGCTCAGTTATATAAATAAGATAAAATGTAAGTCACTCTGGATAAGGGCGTCTGCCAAATGCCGTAAATGTATTTATTTATTTGTCTGGCATACTGTTAGTGCATATGCATGCCATTTTTGCTCTGCACGGTTCAGTATTTTTCTCAAGTTGCTCATCATTTCCACGTCCCTGCATGTTGCCGACTTGTAAAGATGTTTACCTGTCATCGTATGATAATTTATCTGTCTAGTACGAACTTGTCGATGCGTGTAGTGCAGCAGGTGGTGAGAGCATGAAACACCACGAAGCAACATTTAAACACATGCAGACTCAAGTAAAAATTTGCTTAGTGAAAGTCAGTAGGGTGTTCGTTCTTTCTCTTGTCAGTGGATGGGAGAAATGAGACGGGTAACCATTTTTTTCAAACACTTGCTATATAAATATTTAGTAAACATACTAAACCTACCTAATTCTTAACTACGAATTAAAAAAAAAAAAAAGCTAATAGTCGGTCCTGGGTGCCCGGTATAGTCATGGCGCAGATCTGGCACGTGAACGCAGACCACCACTTGTTTTAACGCATGCCTTCTTCATGCTTCTGATATTTTGCAAAACTTGGCAATAGAAGTTTGCTGAGAATTGTCTTGAATTGTATCACATGTTGGCTAATGTTCAGACTCCTCATAGCTAACGAGTTAAAATGGAAGAAAAGGAAGAGATGTGTATTCCTACTATTAAGTGGACGTGGAATTTTTTTTTTTTTTTTGCTATGGCATAATTCAAAGCCTTTTGTCACATATCATAACATTTTAACCTTTCACATTATAAATTAGCTAGATTTTGTTCTCTGTACAACATTTAATTGCACAAGCTGATGTCATTTTGTTGTTGTTTTTTTTCCACAGATTAGTGGTATCGGCCCATGAGAATAATTCTGACTCATTCGAAAGCGCTGTAGTGGAAGCGGAAGCAGCAGCTGCGGTTGCCGCTCGCTGGGTGCACCCTGTCTCTCAGAGCGAGGTTGTTGTTTCTCCTCTCACACTGGCAGTACTGTTAGGATTAGTGTTTGGGGGCCGGCGGACGTGTTTACCTGCAGCAGGACGGGACTCGGCCCTGACGACCAGCGTCACGTCTCCTGACGGAGCATGGTGAGAGAGCACGGGTCACCATGGAGCTGCACGATAAGATGCAGGTGAGTTCCTGAGCCGCCTCCACTCTGGGGACGAGGGCACGTGATGGCTTTGCATTTACATTTACATTTATTCATCTGTTCACTTTTATTCAAAGCAAGTCACAATCGAGCTGAGCAGTTTCAGCTCAGTTCAGGGCTTGCTCAAAGGCCCGACAGGGACAGCTTGGCTGTACTGTGATTCAACTCACACCTTTCGGATCAGTAATCCAGAGCCCTAACTGTGATCCACCACTACACATTTGCTATGCAGCCTGCTTTTACAGTTTTGTCTGATCAGCTTTTCCCAGTGCCACTTCTGCTTTCCGTATGCCATCCTCCACCGATCTGTAAACATTCGACTTCTCCACACCGCAGTTTTGATCCTTGTTGATTTGTTGATAAGAGAAAATCTGGATTTAAAAATGATCTGAATTATTGTCCCGCAAACTTGAAAAGTCTGAGATTTACATGGTTACTTATTCTCTATTCTGAATATTAGATTAAACATATAGAAAAAAACATGACGGCAAAGGCACAATTAATAAATGAGAATGTTGATCCACCTTACATCATCTACCAAAAGTGAACATGTTCAGCTCTTATGTGCAGTCTGAAGAAATGAGAGATTACTGTAAGACTAATAAAAGAGAAGGTTTATGTGTTGATGGACAGAACTGGACAGTGTCTTCGGTGATGAAGCATCGCGCTTGCATCCTCGTTTAACAATTCGGCTGTGAGCTGTGGCGTTATAAAAATGTTTCTGCTCACTTTCAAGTAGTTACACGGCGAAACGAAAAAGAACTAGAGTCACTGTTTTATGGTACGATGATGTTCCCTTTTGCACGTGCTCAGTTCAGCCTGTATTATTTCTCGTCAGTGCGGAGGAAAGAGAATTTCATCATTAATCTGAGCGTGCTCTTGAAGCTTAGTGTCACTTGTGCAAATCCTCAGCTTGTTAGTCTAATGCTTGCTGATTGATTTCTGAGCTGTAAAGGTGAGGTCCAGCATGACTGGTGCTTGCTGGAGCTGCGTCTGGGACACAGGGGTCACTGAGGATGCTGTCTGTCCCTCGCTTGCTGTCCAGCCCACAGCGCCGCCACTGAGACAGCAAAGTGCTGCGTTTGCTGAAACGGGTGAATGTTTGCTATGCAGAGGCGTAAGGGCGTCTATTTATTGGCCTGTCTGAGCCATTTTTTTTTGTTGTTTTTTTTTGCAGTCTGTGCATGTCTCTGTTGACCCTAAAAGCTTCTCACCACCGCATGATTTATGCGTAAGATGGCCAAACTTTATGGAGCAGTGGCAGCGTCACTACTCACAACACTGTTTCTTTATTCTGAACAATCAATTTTATTTTAATACCATAAGTGCTTTTATTATACACTAACCCTACACATTAGATCCATACTCACCGCTGAAAAGTGGAGAATGTAAGTTTTGGCTAAAAAACTCTACATTTTGCTAGAGCGGAGCGACTCATCGCTCAGAGACGTAGTGGCTGGACCTCACAGTCTAGATGCTGAAACAGCAGCATGCATTATCCAGCAGCTCTCGCTTTGTCCAACACCCAGTCCTGACCTACTCGCACACACACCACACACAGTGTCGCGTCGGCTTACACACAGCCTCAGCCTCACACACGGACTTGGCCATGATCCTGAAAGATGCAGCTCGGTTCTGGAAGCATTATGTGAGTAGGCTGTGTGTTAGAAGCGCCAGCATGCTGACATCCTGTAGAAAAGCTGTGCTTGTTGTTCACTACAAGTGTCTTTACCTTCCTTTCATTCAAAGAGTACGACACATTCAGCTTTGAGTTTTCTTTTTTTTAATTTTACAGCGATAATATGTCTTGTGAAATTGTTTATTATCATTGTATGTATGTGAGAGAGGCAACAATAGCATAAGCGAGTGTGTAAGGAGCCTAGGCAGGCGGCAAACCTACAGATGTTTGCACATCTTTCCTCAGAGTTAGGGCTTTAACTCCGTCTGTCTCCAGCTGCTGTGGGAAACTGCTGGGTTTTATTTATAGATGGTTGCTCCGTGGCTCCAGTATGAGCATGGCTAATACACAAGTGGGAGTGAGATTACAAAGGGGCGCAAGAGGATACTGTGGGAACACTCTCTGCTCTTTTTGGCCTTATCAGGCAGGCATGAATCGTAAACCTTCTTCCTTTTTTTTCCCCCCTCTCTCATGACCTTGCTCTGACCATGATACATCCAAAGATGTGCACTTCCTGAGATGTGCCTTGAAATTCTGTGTGTTTGCTTATACAGCCTTGCAGCACTGAATTGCAAAAGCAGTTGCTGTGCACTCTCTGGATTCGATTTTTCTACCATGCATAAACATTCTGATTCATATTGATGAATGATGATCTCATATTCACCCATGTTTTATTTTTGTTGTAGTCATTTTTTAAGAAATAGAGAAAAGTCTCTCTAAAGAGTTTTAAGTCCACTGCCCACATGAATAAATAAAGTTTAACTAAACTCCTACACACACTTATGTAAGTCTGTGTATGGGGTAATATCCCAGATAGAGGTCTCAGTTCATCCAGCTAGATGAAGTGCTGTCTTAAACATTGCTACATGTACATGCAACAGAGTATATCGTAAACATGAAGACGTAATATAAACTGTATGGCTAGACAGTATTTCCTTGCTGTATAGTACTATTTGGTTTCATTTTTCCTTCTTTTCCTTGTGAAATACTTTCATGAATATTGAATAATATTATATGTATATATTTTTCCATGAGATGTCTCCACTTTGGTATTAAAACTAATTATTGCACATATTGTATATCGTGTAACGTGACTCTTATTGAATAGTTCCAAAGTCTTCATGCCTCATATTTAGCATTTTTATCTCAAAAGAAGTGAAATATAAACATGGTCTATATCTAGGATACAGCTAGTTTTTCCTTTACAGATGTGAATAATTAGACTTCTGCTTGCTGCGTTAAATACGACACGACTGTGATGCAATAAATCAGTCCAACAGGGGATAAGTGTCATGATGAAGTACTTAATGCAGTGATGTATTATCATGGCCCTTTATTTAAGGAGGAAGGAGTGACTCCGTTGGGTCTGACCACGGCCCAGGCTTTAGGAACACTCCGGGATCAGCTCTCCAGCCTAGTGGAGCAGCATCAGAAGCTCAGCCAGCGTAGATCCACCATCCAGGTAATTCACTGCAGGTCTACTACATTCTGTGTCATCATGTTTAACCATACGTGTAGATGGTTTCAGCTGTGTTTGATTCATTCAGGAGCTGTGGGCGAAGAGTTTCCTCCACCATAACGACCGTCACTCCTGCTTCCATTGGCCTGGAGCTGCTTTCACGTTGCTTGTGGTGTTGGGTTTGCTGTGTTGCTATGGCAAGCAGCCGAAGGGCAGGTGAGTTAGGCTGAGGGTGTGTCGCAAATCCACCTGCTTCGGGATGTTGTGAACTATTATAGCATGCGCAAGAAAGTGAACTGATTGGACCATAAATGGGGTAAATATGGACCATAAATATGGGCAGCCAGTTTATGTAGGAAATTTTGCATCATGTCAACTGTAAACAAACAGGTTTTACTTGTGTATGATAACAGTACGCTAACTTCTGGATAACTGACTGCTTACACAGATGTTAGAAACGTACAACAAGAATATATTATGTATGTTGAAATTCAGAAGGTGTCGAATTTAAAACGTTCAAGAAATAGAAACTGCTGTACAGTTATTGAAGTGGGAGGCTTTTCTGCCACTGCAGGTTAAATATTAACATATTTTTTGTGTGATTGTTTGTTTATTTCTGTATTTTAAATTTTTTTTTTTACTTTTTACTGAAAATAAGTGAGTGTAATATTTCTAAGTAAAGATGCTATTATTAATAAGCCACTTTGTAGTTTTATAGTGTGGTTGGTTGGATTTAGTTGGTGAAATGATTTAGCGCAGTTTATTCTTCTATTTTCTATTTTTTAACGTGTATTTTATATCAGTGTGTTGATTGAAGAATCAGTATTTCTAGCTGAATAAATGTCTCCTCTGCCCCTAAAATACACTCGATTGTGTCATTGTGGACATTTTAAATTGCATAGTGGAATTAAGGAATGAGTGTGCTTTAGGATTCTGCAGTGGGAGCAAGGGGCTGATATGAGACACTCGACTTCAAAAGCAGAATATCCTTTAAACAGAACAAATACAGTTTGATTCACGATTGCGTTTCTATAACTTACCGTCCTCTGTCTGATCAGCGAAGGCATAGAATTGGTGAATGCGGGAGCGCTCTTTCTCCTGCTGCTGCTCAACCTCGTCCTTATTGGACGTCAGCAGAGACTGAAGAAGAGCGAGATGTTGCGGCGACTGAGATCCATCATTTCAGATCTGAATGGTGAGGAATGGTCTAATGTAAACTATCAGTAATGTCCTGTACACAGTTTTCGTGTCTTGAAGCACGCATAATCTGTTTATATTATACAACTATCAGTAGGTTTTAAGGAATGACCTAGAAACATTTGAAGAACTGACATTTTGACATTATTTTCTATACAATCTTACTAGCTCACTTGGAAGGGAGTGGAGGACAGCCAATCAGATGGGCCTCTTCTCGATACCCTGACTTGTACACACCTTCCTCGCCGTCCTGGTCTCTGCACTGGACATACCGTGACGAGCAGTTGGTTAACCTGCCTGTCAGTCTGTTGGTGGAAGGTGATGTCATTGCTCTCAGGCCAGGCCAAGAAGCATTCATCTCTCTTAGAGGCATTAAGGTGAGTTTGTGTTAGTGTCTAATTTCCTGTGGTTTAAGGAGTTTTTTTTTGTGTGTGTTAGCTGATTTGATATAGCGATATAGCACTATGCACCATCCTGGAGTCATGTTTGTTGTATGACCTTCCCTGCCTCTCTCACCTTGACATGCCTGTTACTAGGATGATGAACACATTGTTCTGGAGCCCGGAGATCTGTTTCCACCATTCTCCCCTCCTCCCTCCCCTCGAGGAAATAACAGAAAGGGACCACACAGCCCCCAGCAGCACCGCCTCTTTAGGGTGGTGCGCACACCGATTCTTGACAATATCAGGTAATTCCCAACAGAAAACAAGGATTAATGTGCTACTAAAATATGGCTTTGTATTGGATTAGTGATCTCTGATAAATGTGGGCATGCAAAATTAAATGTTTTTTTTTAAATGCTTATTTTGCAGTAGCTAGCATTTTGTGTGTGTGTGTGTGTGTGTGTGTGTGTGTGTGTGTGTGATTGCCATTGGGTGTTATTGTTAAGCTAGCTCTATATCATGTTGCACTTGTTTAACCATATATGAGGGTTTGTCTCAGTTATTCCAAAACTACATGAATATAAATATAAGAATAAAGAAAATTCCACTGCCAGAGCTTATGGTGAGTGAAAGACTAACTGAACTGCAGATGTTATAACATTAAAGCTTTACAGTCACTAGGCAAATTACCATGATATATTCATTTGAAATCCACACTTTCATGCAAAAGCCCACCCCCACCCCCCCCCCCCAAGATTTGTTACAGACAGACAGCTAAAGGCATAGGGAGAGTGTGTAGTCACACTGTATGCAGACAGCATGTAGCATGAAACTATATGATTGTTGTGGTCTGACTGAGCCACCTCCTCTCTCCCCCAACAGGAACAGTCTTGAGCTCGCTCTCTCGCGACCAGTCACAGCTCTCGATAATGAACGCTTCACAGTGCAGTCCCTCATAGCGAAGTTTGCCTGCCCTGCTGTGCTGGTATATCGAAGAATCTTCCAGAAATCCATTGTGCACTTTTAATTTACTTTAAAAAAAATTCTACACATCACAGCTTTTTTTTTTTTCTAGGTGGCATTTTTTACTGTGAATACAATCCGCTATTTTTGTGGCACTCCTGGTCTAACACCAGGGCAATTCAACTTCTTTCAGTTGCAGGTAAATCTCTCGTTCTCCGGTAGTCCTTTATGAGACTATAGCACTAGGCTTCTCCATTGTGTCGGTGTGTTGATGGTTGTTGTCCTCTCTTCCTGTGGTATGCAGATGATGGGAGTGCTACCCATTCTACCTCTGCTGTTTCCTGTCATGTGGGTCCTGGTCATCGCTTATGGAGAGGCGCGAGTATTAGCAGAATTCAGCCGCCACTCTCCAACAGGCCTGGTGAGCCCACTTCATCGCTATATTCACTAACACCTTAAAGCCTCTGTCAGCGTGGTTACAACATTCTCTCTGATACAAAGACCTTAGACATGACAATATCACTTAATAAGCGTTAACCAAGAGTACATTTGTATACGGCTGTGTGGCTGTGTCAGATATATTATATTATACACTCGATGGCAGAAATTCTGCGGACACCTGACTATCACACGCATATGTGGTCCTTCCCCGAACTGTTGCCAAAAAGTTGGAAGAGCACAATTGCATAGACTGCCATTGTATGGTGTAGCATTACAATTTGCCTTCCCTGGGAGTAAGAGGCCCAAACCTGTTCCAGCATGACAATGCCCTGTGCACAAAGTGAAGTCAATGAAGACATGGTTTGCCAAGGATGGAGTTGAAGAACTTGAGTGGCCTGCACAGAGCCCTGACCTCAACCATACTAAGCATCTTTGGGATGAACTAAAATGCAGACTGCACCCCAGACCTTCTCAGCCAAAACCAGTGCCCGACTTCACTAATGATCTTGTGGCTGAATGAACCCAAATCCCCACAGCCACGCTCCAAAATCTAGTGGAGAGCCTTCCCAGAAGAGTGGTTGTCTGGAATGGGATGTTCAAGAAGTACATATAGGTGTGATGGCCGGGTGTTCACAAACTTTTGGCCATGTAGTGTATGATGATGATGCGTATTGATTGACAGTGGCATCTCCGCAGTAACATAAACAACCCTGAGTGCATGAGTGCCGGTGCTTAAAAAAATAAAAAATAAAAAAAAATATTATGAAACGCCAGGCTTCCACAATGCCTGTGTTTCTATACAAGACATGAGTCAAATAACATCACTGTATTTTTACAAAATTTTAAGGGCATTGTAAGATTGTGAGTTATGCTTGCTTTTAGCTACAGCAATCCTAGCTTAGAATCATACTGCAACAGTGCGGTTAGGGCACAGGTAGGGCTTTAGGTGTAGAAGGAAGTTTACTGTTCTTATATTTAATAGCCTGTTATCACACTAATGGCGTTCCCTGCCTTTTACAGCCAGATGATCCATCATGAGCAGCTGTTGAAGATTGTAGTTATCTCTTTGTAGTCATACCAGTCTCTCACTTTTTTTAAAAAAAACAAGATCACCTGAACTCTACTGTGCTAAAATAGTGTACATAGCATGCTAAAAACACTAGCTTCATATACTTGTGCTCATGGGGAAAATAGTGAGTGGTTAAAAAAAGTAACTTCACTTCCTGTGGTTGTGGTAAAGAGTGAAAAGCATATTGCTAAATCTCATTCGTACATGGAATACCTGATATCACCTACCCACAATGTAGCCAACAGCGGAGGGAAAAAGGAAAAGTCCAACATTTGTTCTTTTTCTAAGGCCAGCAGTAGGTTGACCACAGAAACCATAGCTAATAACACGAAGCTGATTATGGAAATAAGTTGACAGCGGCTTTAACACTTTCTACTAATAAGTCTCACGTCCCAGCTCCTCAGTAACACAGCCGCTGTATGATGTGTGTGGCATGTGTGTTAACCGTGCTAGATGTGAGTTGATGAGTTCAGCTTGGGTGAGCACTAGCAAGGTTTAGTGTGTTCCTTGAGAGCAAAGGTGAGCGACTAGAGACACTGGCACCTCCAGGCAGGATTTAATCCACCTCTTCTCTCGTCCCAGCTGGCTAAGTTCTCTGAGGACACTCTAAGCAGCTACACGGAAGTGGTGTCCTCCCAGGTACATCCTCTGTATTCCTCCTTCTCACCCTCTCCTTTTGTTTTCTCGCTCTGGATAGAACCACCATCACCACCACCAGCATATTATTTTTTCCTTTACTCAGCCATTGCTATGTATTTACACACAGAAATGGTAGGCTACCATATTTTCTGGACTAAAAGACACTTTTTTTTTTTGGCCCCTGACTGTGTCCTTTGTCTTATACAGCGATTAGTAAGTGCAACTTAGGAAAAAAACAACAGTATCTTGTTTTAAGCATAAAAACTGATTACAAATGGCAGTACTAATTGAATCAAACTTATAAGACTGTAAGATCAAAATTATTCTGAGTGTTTTACAGTAAGCATGTACTGCCAGAAGGTGTTGTGCTTATTGTCTTTAATAGAAAGACAACGGAGTAGTTTCTCACCAACAGTAAAAGAGATTAGGAAACAATATAGCGCTGCACTACGGCAGCACTAACAGGACAAAAAATAAACTATGCTACACCAGTAGAGATTTTTGAAGCAAAACATCACGTAAAATAAAGATGCCTGTTCGTTAGTACTACGTGTACAGCGAAGCGACGTGCTGTGTATTCGTTTTGTTTCTCCAAGCAGGTTGAGGTTTAGAGGGCTTTGTCTTAAGTTCCAGAAAGACTTGCTGTCTGGAAAATATGGTAATCTTACACTGGCATTTGTTGCTGTTTTGTTCTTTTGTTCCTTTAAGCTTGTGTAATGTTTATCTTTCCATCTTGCTCAACTGATATTGCCATACTAAGGGCTTAAGTTTTATAAGGTGTGTTTTGCTGATTTATTTTAGCTTGTAGTTTTGGCGCTCATGCAGGTCCTGCACCAGTCACATGCACACTCTGCATGTTCTTCTACTGTTCTCACTACTACCTGTACTTCCTGAGATGACAGCATGGAAATGAGCTCTCTGTCATCACATTACCTTGAGTCGATGTAAATTCATGTGATTCTTCGCACGAAGGGTCTGGTGATGATATATAAATGCATGAATAGATAGATGAACCTGCTTGTTTATCTGCAGTAGTGTTTTCAGTTCATTCTTTCGTGCTCTTGACAATGGCACTGTCTTTTGATATGTATGCAGTTGTTCACTTTGCATGAAACGCGCAAGTGCTGTGGACAGAAGTCTTTAAGTGTACGTCTATTAGGTACGCTGTGTGAGTGTGTTTATGTAAAATACATAGTGTTTTAAGTTGTTTAAAAACTGTCAAAAACTTGGTTTGGTGAAGCTGCTGCTCACCTTGTGAACTCTGCTCTCGGCTTCTGTCATAAGTTTTCCTTTAAAAAAAATGCCAATTTAATCATCTAAAATCTCTGAAAACCGACCTACAAAAATTGAGTGGCCATGTTGTGTGTCATAAAGCAGTCAGTAATCAGTAGTCAGACATTACAGCAGCTTATAGCAACTTTTTCATTTTCTGTAGCATCTAATAATCAATTCTAAAACATCCATTCAGTCAGGCGTCGTCAGTAACTGCTTCATCAGGACGCCAGTCCATCACAGGGCAGCGGACACACACATTCACATACTTATTCACACCTAGGGGCAATTTCGCACAGCCAGTCTACCTACCAGCATGTTTTTGGGAGGAAACCGGAGAACCGAGAGGAAACCCACGCAGACATGAGGAGCTCAGGATTGAACTGGAGACCCAGGAGCTGTGAGGTGGCAACCTTAAAACAACTGTAGAAAATGTAGTTATTACCTTCCTTTAAAGAAAATGTGCACTTAAAGGATGGGGGTAAGAATATTATCCTCCCACACACAAATACATACAAACACAGAGGGGTTTGCCATCCTTCTGTTTGCCATTAATGACATTTTTGCACAAATATTTGCTCATGATAACTTTGCCAGATAGCGGTTAATCATCTACACAGCAGATGATTTAAAAAAAAAAAAAAAACAGGTTTGTGTGTATTTGGTACAGCAGTTAATCATCAAAAAGGTGACAAATTTGTCAGTGTCAGTGTGCATATTTTGGCAGTGTAGAGTTGGGTAGGGCCGATTCATCATCATTATCTCATACAGTTCTAATCAGTTTTTCTGCATCAGCTTTGTCCTGAAAGAACTTTCTAACTCCAGATTTGTTGATGTCTGCCAGGTACATGTAACTCTTTTATAACCCTCCAGTTTTAGATTTCCTCCTGCAGACCTTTACTAACCAATGCAAAACTGTGTGTGTGTGTCTCTGTGTGTCTGTGTGTGTCTGTGTCTGTGTCTGTCTGTGTGCGTGTCTCTGTCTGTGTGTGTTTGTATGTGTCTGTGTGTAGGAGATGCTGCGCTGTGTGTGGAGACACTTGGTAGGTGTTCTTAAAGGAGAGTCTCAGAAAGGAGAGTCTCAGACGTTGTGTTATACCTCAAGCCTGCTGCGCAACCTGGGTTCAGTCACAGTGAGTAGAGAATAATATCTTTTTTTTTATTATTCCACATGTGTAGTATGTCAGGGACTTTGTTTTGACTCAGAAATCCATAGTTACAGACACTAGATTGGATGAAGTGTGAATCCACTAAGGAAATGTTGTACCAGAGCAAAATGTGAAATGCAATGCAAGTGTGATTGCATTTCACTCTGGCATGGAATCTTCTCTATAAAACCTGCTGTTAGTTAAGTGTGTTAACACATGTCGGTGTGTGTTGCCATTACAGGTACTGTGCTGTGTGGATAAGCAGGGTGTACTGTCCTGGCCCAACCCTAGTCCAGAGACAGTCCTATTCTTCAGCGGGCGTGTTGAGCCGCCCCACGACAGCCAGGATGATCTCAGAGACGACCTGTCTGTTAACTCTCTGTGTCATACAGAAGGAGAGGACGACAGAGATGAGGTAATTGGGTAGGCACATGTAGTTCAGTGAGAATTTTGTGAGTAATTTTTAGTAAGCAATTGTGTTGGTTCAGAAACCTCAGAATTTCTATGTACTTTAGAAAAACATAGGTTGTGTTGTTTCCAACTGATTGAATTTTCTGGCCTGTGATCTGTCTTCGCTGTAGGCTCAGGAAGGTGAGGCTCTCCTCAACATACATGCCTTTGAACCTGCCCTACATCTAGTTAATGAGCAGGAGTCCAGTGAGGTGTCACATGATACAGTCCGCTCCTGTGATGTGTACCGCACACGTCGAGGTCCTCAGACCACACGCTCCAAACACCCATCAGGCTCCAATGTCAGCTTCAGCCATGACACTGAGGGGGGAGAGGAGTCAAGCGCTCAGGTATAATTAATGATTTTACCTCACAGGCCATTCCAATTAGCACTGCGCTGTGGAGTAGCAAGGCTTATCTGTTGTGTGTTCTAATGACTGTAACTTGGTTCTAAAGTCATAAATTCTTGCGTTAACTTTGGGTATCTACAGCAGAGTCCAAAAGTCACAAGCGAGTAATACAGTTTTGTCAGGTCTTATTTTTCAATATTAGTATTACTTCATTGTTCACTAATATGGCTGATGCCATAAAAGCTGTGTAATTGTTAACTGTACTTACATTTTTTTTGTCTGTGTGTGTTTGTGTGTCACCAGTTGTGTGTTGTTGGTGATGACCTGTGTGAGGCAGAAGACTTTGTGTGTGACTATCATCTGGAGATGCTGAGCTTGTCTCAGGATCAGCAGAATCCTGTCAGTATTCAGTTTGACGATTCGGGCTGGCAGGGCCACCTGTCCTCGCTGAAGCCTCTAGGACTGAACATCATGCTGAACCTGTGCAACGCTCCGGTCACGCAGCAGCTCTGCCGATTCTCCGACCACCTGTCCAACTTGGCGTTGCAGGAGAGTCACGGCGCAGTGCTCCCTGTGCATGTTCCCTGGGGCCTCTGCGAGCTGTCTCGGCTCATAGGTGAGAACATGTTAACATGCTCACTTTAAGAATTCTAGCACTGCTGACATTACATGTTGAAGAACTAAATAATAGAACAGCATATATTCTCATGTCTTTCAATACAAAAATTTAAATTTTAAATGCGTGTTAAAACATGTGAGCCACATATAAAGCTTCCTCCATTAATTAAACATAATCAGTTACACTTCTGGTGAGCCAGCTAAAGTTAGCTAATTGGCTAAAATTTAAGGTTTAACTGACTGTTGCATTAAATCACACATTTTCTATTCATTTGTTTTAATAGTTTTCGATTGCATGCAGGCTTAGTTTATATTTAGCTTTTAAAAGATACAGTTAATTAGTGCTGCCTCTGTTTGACCCAGTGCCATTATCTGCTGCTGATCTTGTTTAGGTTTTACTCCCGGAGCACGAGAGCTCTTTAATCAGGAGAACCATTTGGCTTTGTACCAGCTGCCTAATGGAGACAAGGCCAGTGAGTCATGCACGCGCCGCGTTCACCATGTCACCAAACGCCAGCCACCTATTAGTCACCTGATCAGCCTGCTAGTGCGAGACAGCACAACCAGTGAGAAAGCTTCAGCCTCTCTCTGACTTTTTCCTGTTTTCTCTAATTTCTCCGTTCATGTCTCTGATCTTTTGACTTCTTCTCAGACAATGAACAGATGCTCTCCCACGGCTCGGCTGACCTCATCCTGGAGGCCTGCACTGACTTCTGGGACGGAACAGACATCTACCCGCTCTCTGGCTCTGACAGGTCAAGATACACTCACACAATCACCCAGTCTGTGTCTATTTGATATTGTCTCATACAGTTTCATGAATATTATTTTTCCTTCTCTGCAGGAAGAAGGTTCTGGACTTCTACCAGCGTGCGTGCCTGTCGGGTTACTGTTCTGCGTTTGCATATAAGCCCATGCAGGTGGCACTGTCAGGTCAGCTAAATGGGAAGTGTGTGGAGCTGGCGCCCGGCCCAGCACTCTTCCACGGAGTGGAGCTGCCCAGCACCACGCCTATCAAACACAGCGGCCGCCACAACAGCTGGAGCTCAGATGGTGAGAGAGACGGAGAAGTAGGCTGAGTCAGTTTTTAATCTCCCTTAAGGCTGGCCAACACAAGTAACATGCACATGTTTGGACATTGAAATATCTTTTTATACCGATCTTTTTATTTTTCTCTCTTTTCTTTATGAAATACTTATATTTTTTCTTAATAGTGAATACAAATATGAGTCAGATCTTAAAGATTGATAATACGGCTCCGCTAAACAGTGTTACACATGTAGCACCAGGATATATATTATTAGTATTATGATGAAATGGAAAAAATTATATCACCCACCCCTAACTTCCTGCTTATACATGAATGGTTGCAAGCTACATGTTTCAACGTTGCATTATAAAGTACATTTTTTCAATGTTAAAAAATAACGACGAAGAATACATTAAAATAATAGCATTCAGCTACTCTGCAGCATTGAAAATTAAATGCAAACTAAATAAAATCTTCAAATTATCAGTCAGACTTCTAAAGTTCAAGGAACACATTGTCTTATGCAGTGGCTGTAGCCTTTTTTGAACATCAGTCTTTTTTTGAAGGAAAGCTTGCTTAGTCTTGTTGTCATTTAAAACTTGTTTCAATATAATCACCTTCATTTACTATGTAAGTGTATCTGTGTGTTTCAGAGGGCATAGGAGAGGCCTTGGAGAAGGAGGACTGTGTTCAGGCCCTGAGCGGGCAGATTTTCATGGGCATGGTGTCGTCCCAGTTCCAGGCTCGCTTGGACACAGTGCGGCTCATTGAGAACCTGGTGGGAGCCTGCATCCGATTCGTCTACTTCTCCAGGGAGGATGAGCTGCGCAGCAAGGTACTGTCACGCAGGAAAACGAACAATGTGCAGCCTCTATAGGCAAAATGCATAGAATATTTGGTCTTTATAAGCATAACAGTTGAATGCGATACTCTTTGGACCAGAGTTAATATCGGTAACTAAGACTACAAGCTCCCAAGTGGTGCAGGTTCGAAAAGATGCGGTGACTTCACAAGTCTTCCATGAAGCACCTTCATTCTTCCTTCTTGGTAGCTCCTGTGTGATAGGGTAGACTTAGCTAGTGAGTGGGAATTTGCAATTGACTATAACTGGGAAAAACAAACAAATAAATAAAAGAATAGAAAAACAAAATAAAAGAATAGAATGCTAGAAAGGCAAACTAAAAGAATACAGTAATAAAAAAAACGAACAAAAGCATACTGTATAAAGCTAAACACGATTTATATTACATATAATTTGTTACATTTTTATTTAAAAATTAAAATAGGTGTGTGTGTGTGTGTGTGTGTGTGTGTGTGTGTGTGTGTGTGTGTGTGTAGGTGTTTGCAGAGAAGATGGGTTTGGAAACAGGTTGGAACTGTCACATCTCTCTGACCCCTAATGGAGATGGTCATGGTGATGGAGCTCCCTCTAGCCCTAGCCAGGCAGGCTCTCTACATGATGATCTACTGCCAGGTATGCTATGTGTGTCTGTGCAGAATGTGTGTGTGTAGCAGCTGATTGAACAATATCTGTTGTTGGTACAAATTAATGCAAGCCGTATTGGAAGTTCTAAACATCATCAAATTTGTCTGGAACAATCTAAATTGTTTAAACTGCTAGTTAACTGGAGAGATGGATCTGCAGTAGATCCGTGAACTGGCTATCAGATTTTACTTCATTGTCTGTCTGCGTAGATTCTCGGGATGATGCTGAGGGCCCGTTACTTGCTGAGGATGAAGGCCAGTCGGATCTCGCCAGCTTCCAGGCTACAGAGAGCGACGTGCCCAGCTTCCTCGCTGACGGCAATAGAGTATGCAGTTTCTTTCCCTGTGCCCCATGTCACATGGAGCGCTCCTAATGATGGAAATTATACATCTCAGAGAATCAAACTTTCCTCTCTGTTTCCTTTGTTTGTTTGTTTTTCTGTAGGCCAAGCTGCCTCGTGGCATCCATCAGGTCCGGCCTCACCTGAAGAACATTGACAATGTGCCACTGCTTGTGCCCCTTTTCACTGACTGCACTCCTGAAAGTGAGTCTCTCTCTCTTTTTCTTCCTGTGTTACTTTATTGTTTATCGCAGTAGAAAATTATGTAGCATTTTCCCTTCTAGTGTTAACTTTCTTCATTTTAGAGAATTGACTTTAGAATGTATTATTGTAATTGGTAGGTATGTGCTAAAAGTATTACCTTTTGTGTGCATTACAGCCATGTGTGAGATGATGAAGATTATGCAGGAGAACAGAGAGGTAACATGTTGCTTGGGGAGCTCAGCTAACTTCCGTAACAGCTGCCTGTTTATACAGAGTGACCTCAGGTGAGTCAACATTTTTTTTTTTTCACTAAATTTGTCGAATTATGTGCAACATCATGTTATATGTTGTGTGTTTCTGTGCATGCGTCTGGTAGTATCTCTCTGGACCCACTGTACCCATCTCGGTGCTCCTGGGAGACGTTTGGCTATGCGGCTGGCAGTGTTGTGAATGAGGAGATGGAGGAACTGACCCCGATGCGGCTTAGTGCTCGTCTCAACAGCCTCAGCTGCTCCGTCTCCTTACACCAGGGAGAAAGCTTCAGCCTGGTCAAGCTTATAGAGCAGGTGACACACTCTCCCTTTAAACCACTGCTGCACTTTAGCCACATATAACTTCACAGGAAAAGTATTCCTCTGCTGTACTTTTCACAAAGAAACCATGACTATCGGTGTCAAGTCTAAGTTGTGAGCTCACTGATATACATGTATGTATTTAAAACCATCCAAGAACATGGAGTTCTACACATGGGGGTGCCTACACACACACACGGATTAAAGTCGTCCATCAAAATGGATGATTTTTGACATGCAAATATTACAGGGACTGTATTTCAAGAACTTTAAAATAAATCTTGGATGGCATTGAAGATCACATGTTAAATCGAAAAGTTAAAATGCAGTTTGATCAGGCTGGATATTTGTTTTAAGTACCACGTGATCACAGAACACGGTTATGCGATGCACATGCGGGGTCACGCTGGTGTGCAGGTGCTTTAACTTTGACACAATATTTTTCAAATGAACCTCTGTGATAGGACAGCACTGATCTGGTCTAGTTGGGAGTTGCATTCCACAGGTTTTTTTAATTTAAATAAAGGTATATTGGAACATTGGGAGTGGAGTGGTGTTAGAGTCACAGAGCACTTCCATATAGTGCTTTTTTTATTAGATATCTCTATAATAGCTCACTACAGCTCAACACTGCAATGCAATAATGTATATGGTTTTTGTGGGAACTGGGTGACTAACATGAAATCAACAATGTGAAATGAGAAATAAGTAGAGCTTGTGCATGCTTTTGTGTGTGTGTGTGTGTGTGTGTGTGTGTGTGTGTGTGTGTGTAGGCCAGGCACACCACATACGGTATTCGCAAGTGCTTCCTCTTCCTGCTGCAGTGCCAGCTCACCCTGGTCATCATTCAGGTAAGCACAGCTGGCACTCTTCTGCCTATAGGACCATAGATTACATCTGTAACATTCGTATTTATGTATGTGTATATATATGTATTCTATTAATAATTTACCGCTCATTATGGAGTTGGTTATAAATGCAATGTTGTTGTTGTTGTGTTTTTTTTTTGTGGTAGTTCTTGGCTTGTCTTACGCAGCTTCCACCTCCACTAAACATAACAGACATTTTGTGGCTCTCCTGCTTCTGTTATCCACTGCTGAGGTGAGAGAGAAAGCAGACGTTTTCGTCACTGATACACAAATGGTGATAGTTTGTTACCACATGGCAGCTAATGTATTTCACACATAATTTATATGCATCTGTCTCTCAGTGTGTCCTTCTTGGGGAAGCCACCAGACAGCTCTGTGATGACAGTGGCTACTGGGAAAAATCTGGATGACATCCCTCGTAAGGTTGGTCATGTCCCATGACGAGGAGAATGAGCACTGCGATTCTGTCTGCTCACATTAGCCCTTATTCATCACGAATGTATGTAAATTAGTCTCAGAATTAGCACCAAGGGAGAGTGCAGGTTGTTATTTATGATGTCAGTAGTTTAACTTCATTTAGCTGATTTCAGTATTATATTAATATTTACTATTCAGATGAATATTAAAACTACTGTTAATTTACACTCTTATTCATATGCAACTTCAAATGATAGATAAAGGCCAGTGTGTTTTTGTCTCATAGTGAATATTAATTTGGTGATATGTATTGTATTCTCTCCCCAGACCCAGCAGTACTTCCTGGGTTGGTTCCTGCTCAAGTTTGGTCTGACGGTGTGTGTTTACCTGCTGGGATTCGGATACTCCCTGCAGACAGTGTTGGCTAAAGCTGCTAATGATAGCAATGTTAACTGTACCCACATCTTTACTACATGGTACACACACTGAACACTGTAGATCATCATAGTCAAGAGTGCTTTTATTACTGATTAACATGTTAATCAACTGGTTATCCCTGATTGCAGCTCATCTGAAAAGTGGTTTTTTGAGTTATCTAATGGTCTGCTGCTCATCCAGAAGGTCATGGCAGGCTTCCTGGCTCTGCATACTGGTAAGACCTGCTTACAGTGACTGCTTATTATGAGTATGATGAAGTATCACTGTGGCGTAATTTCTGTATAAGTGATATTACCATCTTATCTCTCTTATCTCATCTTATCTCTCTCTCTCTCTCTCTCAGTGGTTATTTCTCTCAGCTATGTGCACCGTTCTCAGCCACTGTGGAGAAAGAATCCTTTCAGCAACACATGGTGGTGTCTCACCGTGCTTCTTGTGTGAGTGTCTGTGTTTCACATTGCATGTGAATGTGGAGGTGAGGTGTGTGCGTGTGTGTGTGCGCGTACGCGTGCCTGCGCATGTGCGTCCGCGCTTGTATGCGCATGTGTGTGTGGTGTAGGTGACTAATGTAGAGGGTGTTTAAGAGGAAGTCATGCGGTTTTATGCTTCTTCAACCTGTATAGCTGTTTCCGTATTTGGAGGTGGTAACAATTGAAAGGAGCAGCCTAATTACATGTAACAGAGGAACAAATTACCAAAGTATTATTAGCTCCATGACATGATGGACAGATCACTTTATGCTTTGTGTCTGAATGTGTTGACTGTAAGACTGCCAAAGGTAACATAATAACATGGTTCATGAAGACATGGTAAATTTTTAATACCATTATTTTCTGGTGCCATTAACACATTTAGCATGTCGTATCCTTTGATCCATCCACGGTCTCCTCTAGGCTAGTTGCTTGCTACTTGCTACGACTGAAACAAGTTGCAACTTTTTTTTTTTTTTGTAGCCTTTTTTAAATAGACTACTGGACTAGATTAACGCACAGCAGTCAAAGATAATTATGAACATTGGCCATTGTTACTGAAAGATCAGATGGCATTTAAATGGTATCTTTGATGGAGAGTGTGAGGTCGGTAGTGTAATTTCAGTGATCATTTCAAAGAGTGCAAGCTGCTGTGAATTGCTTGGAGAGAAAGATATCCAGGAGCATGCAGAGAAGCCTCCATGCATGAGATCACCTCAGTTTGGCGAGTGCCAGGCACTGAGACACGTCCATTCCCTCAGTTTGCACATGCCTGCAATATTTTTTGATGGATTTATTTGGTTCTCTTTCTCAAAATGTACACAACATTTTAATTTAATCCCCCGTGTAATGAAAGTATAAAACTCCTACTCCTGTGACTTTTTTTTGTTGTGTTCTGCAAGAGCCCAGTCCCGATACACTCCTCTTAACATTACAAATGTGACAGCCTTTCTTCACACTTCAATTTAATAAAAGTTCTAAGTAACCAACTAGTTATCTTCTTATTGGCTCGTCACTATTGATTATTGGAATCATTTGATCGCCTTAGTTTACAGTTCAGAACTTTTGGTTTTTACCCTTTAAATGTAGGCTCGTTATATAGTAGTGGTGTCTCTCAGGTGAGTGAAAGACATGGATATAATGTTAGTGCACCTCTAAATGCTAAACTAAATACTTGGTTCTTCATTGTTCCTCTCTCTTTTAGGCTGTTGGGTCAAGTGGTGCAGGCTATAATAGATTATAATTTATGGCAAGACAGAAGTAGTGGCCTGGGCTTTACATTAAGCCTCGTGCCCAAGGAGGTGTGGCTGCTGGTGTCGCTGTCCACTGTGCTGGTGGTGCTGATCAACGAGGCTGTCAAACTCCATGAGATCAGGTACGGCCCGATCCGATCAACAGAGAAGTCACACTTTTTCATTCCAGTTGTCTGATTGATGTGAGCATAGCTTTTAGAGTGCATTACTTACTTGTAATAATTTATAAAAATATCTTGTCCGTTTCAGGGTGCGTGTGCGTTACCAGAAGAGGCAGAAGCTCCAGTTTGAGACGAAGCTGGGAATGAACTCTCCTTTCTGAGCTGTTGTGACACAAGTCTTTTTTTGCTGTAAGATCACTGTTCCCATTGATGAGCAGTGGAGTGAGAGGACTTGTTGTTGTTGTTGTTTTTTTTCCTCAGTGCCTCACTCTAACACTAACACACCAACTCTCATCCAGCATCACTTCAAGCCACCAGAATACTGAGACAGCACCTATTCTCCATCACTAGCTTCCATGTAAAAATGTTCTTTACCTCTTATGGTATGAGTTATGTGTATGCATGCTCCCTCTGGTTTGGATAGGAGGAAACTGTAGCGGTATATAAAAGTGGGCGAGTTTAGTACAATTGGAGTTACAAAAGATATCTTAAAAATTACAGGTTGATTACAGATGGACAGTCTGCTTACCTAGTAATGTAATGGTATGCAAGACAAGTGGGAAAGTTTGATAAGGCACATAATGTGTTGACTCAGATTTTAATTATAAGCTAATGAAATATAGGACTTTGGATGATTTTTTTCATTGGTTACAGGCAGCGTGTGGAAAGCAGAAGGAACATGTTGCTTTATCTTCTTATTATTGTACATTTCTTACACACCTTGGTAGTTTCTTCACTCTATATGCATCACCAAATACTGAGGAATCTTTTACGTAGATTTGAATGTCAGTGTGTTTGTACATCCTTCCAAATACCTCATGCCTAATGCTTGCCACAGAGATAGTTTTGCACTTACACCAACTCTAACGAGTTTATTAAAATCAAAGAAGGCGTGTTATCAAGCAACACTGTAAGAATGGAACGGCTTTTAACGAATGCTCTGGCTTGATATGTGTCAGCCAAAATAAGAGCCAAAATTTTGCTTACTCATACATCCATTGATCAGATGGATCACTATATCAAATCAATTATCTAAAATTCTGACCTGTTTTTTTTTTTCTCCACAGAGAGCTGTCTTATATGACAATTTTCAGTCTTGCCATAGCTTATACTGGTGTAATTGAGTTTATGGCTGTTCTACCTCTTGCTGATTGCCTCAGTAATATTCAACATCAGCAGTGGCTCAGTGGTCAAAGTCAAGGTTTTGAGCTAGTGATCAGAAGACACTGCGGGAGATCAAATCTAAGGCTCTCCAGAGAACCACTTCTGGTCTTCTCGAGCAAGGTTCTGAGTCCTCAAATGAAAGTCACATTGGGTAAATGCATCTGCCAAATGAATACATGTAAATATAAATGTTTAAATCAGAATACAGGGGGTTTTACTGATCAATATGTGATGATCAATATGCTTTATTTGAACTACCAGCATTTCTCCTTCCTTAGAGGTAATGTCCTGTTTAAGGCCAAGCAAAATCTCACTGTGGCTTTAATGCAGTGTGGCCACTAAAACGTTGCTTCAGTTTGCCTGTATCACTTTCTTCCATCTAAGCCATTTTGCCTACATGTACTTCTAATCTTCCATGTACTTCTCCTCTCTCTGAACTCCATTTAGTAGGAGCTCTTCATGCCTGTTAGCTCTTTTTCCTATCTAGTAAGCTGCCTTCGCTATAGATATATTGTATATACTTATTCCTTATGATTATACATGACTCCATCCTGCTAGTCTTAACCAGGCTTTACTCAATAGTTCTGGTTTATTTATTTATTTATTTATTTATTTTATGGCACAGATGTCTGTATATTTTTTACGGATAGTGCATTATACTTAAGCAGGCCTTTTTCCCCACACAGTTGCTGTGTCTCTGAAGAGATGATATGTGCAGATCATCATGACTTGTTTCTTCACTCTACTCTTTTCAACTTGTAGGCAGATCTTCAAGTCCATACACAGAATGTATTCAACCTGTGTTTGTCCTCCTGCTATGTTTCCACCTCAGGGCAGTTTGAAACACGCGCACATTGTATATCAGACAGGGGAGTGATATCAAACAGGCATTAACTGAGCGAGGTTTTAACTGCTGCTTTAGTGCTGGTATGGAAATGATGGAAGGTGACATGGAGTAATCAACAGAGAAGTGTTTTTGTTTTGTTTTTTTGGCGCACTGATCAATTCTGTACATTAGTCTATGTTCTCAGCTTGTGTAATGGAGCATGATTGCACAACGTTTTGTACAGTTATGGAATATTGTCCTTTTTTTAAAAAAATGTTATGAATATATTTACATTTAATTTTTGCTGAAATATATGCATGATTAAGACATTCACAAATGCAATGGTTAAACTTTTTATTGGATCTTGCATGCACTGGAGATGTTGCTGGGGCTTCCATCATTCATATCAGCCTTAGCCATCTTTTTGGAAACATGCCTAGTCTCTCTAATGTACAGATATTTGTGCACATAATAATAACAACAACAGAATGAACAAACTAAAAACCTGTATTGGTTGGAGCCAGCTACTCATGAAAAGATTTGCTACTTGTGAATGTTCACAAAGTTTATAAATGTACATTTTCTATTTTGAACTACAGTAACTAAAAAAATAAAAAACGGATAACTAAACACTAGAAAATTATTTATAGAAGTAAATTTTTTTTACAAAGTATTAAATATTATACAAGGCCAGAGTTTTGAAAGTGATGACCTTCAGTGATTTTTTTTTTTAATAATATTACACGGGTGGATATTTTAATTAATTTATGTATAAGTTGCCGTAATTGTAGGTAATTTTGAGTTTAAAAACTGTTACCTTGAATTTGGTTTATTCAATCATCAAACCACACTAACTCACACACAGTGTAAATAATTTGGTCATGGTTTCGGAATTTAAAAAAAAAACAAAAAACTAATGGCTAAAGTAAGTAGACATACATACACATTTTGAATACTAATTTATTTAAATATCAGGTTCGCGATCATAAAACATTTCTCATCAGCCTTCCAGCATTAGCGGTGTGCCAATACTTCCGAGCCTCCACACCCCCCGCACCAGTGTAACGTTCGTGAGCAAAATCTTGCCGAGCACTAACCGGTGACTCCAAATTGGACGGTTTACTCAGCCAATCGGCTGTGTGCAATTCCGGGATGAGCCACAGACCTGCAGTAGTTAGCAAGCAAGCAAGTCATTTGTTGGCTTCATGGTCAGAAGGTTAACAGCGTTTTTCTAAACCGTGAAAGAGTCCAGTTACATTGAAAAGGTAATTATAGTGTGTTTGTTAAGGTTTTCAATATTGCTTACTCTATAAATTCAGCATATAGTTTTAAAAGCGGCCAGGGTGTGAAGGTGACTAGCGTGCGTGTGTGTGTGTGTGTGTGCGCGTGTGTGTGTGCGTGTGTTTGCTTGCTGCTGCTGCTGCTGTTTATGCTTCAGATTCACCATAAGCATTATATTTGTGTCCAGTCGTTATCCATCCCTCTATCTTGTGCAGCTGACTAACAGTGCATTAGCTTTGCCTGCTATCCACACTGTGTATAGTGTAGCCACTTCACTAAAGGACGCCATGGCATTATTAATCTATCTTTATCCTCATCATAATAATAACTGCCAGTTGTTTCTGCTTGGCTTCTTTACTGCTCTTTTGGAAAAGCACCTCCATCATGTGATAAATTGTTGATAGGTTGAATATGGGTCAGACAAAGCACCCTGCTTTAAGCTTATGAAAATGACATAAACAAAACCTGCTGAGCAATAGTCCAGGTCGACGGTAGATCCACTGACACGTCCATCACATTCGTCAGACAGAGTCCCGAAGAGTCTGGAAAATCATCTAAAATAAATCAAACCTTCTCAGCACAGAGTTCTTTCATGAACATTAATTCAATTTATGCAAGAATATTATGCCTATTTATTGGAGCCTATTCCCACAATGATTGGAACTTCCCCCACTGTGTGGACACCTGTCCGTCACAGCCATACGCAGTTCTTCCCCGAACTGTTAACACAAAGTTGGAAGCACACAATTGTCCAGAATGTCTTTGTATGCTGTAGAGTTATAGTTTCTGTTCACAGGAACTGGAGTCCACACCTGTTCCAGCATGGCAATGCCCCTGTGCACAAAGCGAGCTCCTTGAAGACAAGGTTTGCCAAAGAACTTGAGTGACCTGCATTGAACCCTGAACTCAGTCCCACTGAACAGCTTTGGGATGAACTGGAACGCAGACTGTACCCCAAGCCTCTTCACCTAGCATCAGTGCCTGATCATCACTAATGCTCTTGTGTCTGAATGAACACAAATTCCCAGAGCCACACTTCAAAATCTAGTGGAAAGCCTTCCCAGAAGAGTGGAGGTTGCTATAACAGAAAAAGCAGAGACTAAATCTGGAATGGGAGGTTCAGGGAGTACATATAGGTGTGATGGTCGGGCGTCCACAAACTTTTGGCCATATAGTGTATGATAATGATGCCTAATGATTTTCAGTGGCATCTCCCCAGTAACATAAACAACTCTGCATGAGTGCTGGTGCAAAAAAAATTTTAAAAATTATTATTTAAATCATCTGGTGCTAATTGAATTATTAATTAAATTAAAAGCAGCAAAGCAGATACCAACACTATATTAATGCTCATGGTTTTGGAACGAAAGAACACAAACACACAGGGGTGTCCTGGTCAGGTGTCCATGGTCTTCTTGCCATGTAGTGTATAAGAAGTCAATAATAAGTATAGGAAAGTTAATGATGGAGCGTTGTGATTTCCACGTGGCTATGCTTGATGGACCCCATTTTGAGAGCCACTGGTTTTCTCAGTAGTGTTTGTTCAATCCAACGGACGTGCTGGACCTAAAATCTGGATAGTCTGGGTGGTGTATAAGCAGGTGAGGGGCCACAGTACAGTTCCTTTAATTATTTTCAGTTCATTCCTGTGCAAATTTTATTTGTGTAAATCTGCATCCAGCTTACTGAAAAGCTGCTTTGTAACAATGTCTGTTGTCCCAAAGCAGCTTTTCAGTAAGCCGGATGCAGATTTAGAACCTTCATGAGGAAGCAAAAGTGTCGAGGAAAAGCTCCCTCACATAACATGAAACAACAAGAAACGGTGAGAGGAACCAAACTCAAAAGAAAACCCTTTTATTTTCCTGGGTGAGACCAGGTAGTAGGATTATACACTCTCTGAGCACTTATTGGGAACACTATACTAATACTGGGTAGGGCTTCTTTTTGCTCTCAAAGCAGCCTCAATCCTATGTGGCATGGATTCCTCAAGATTTTGCAAACATTCCTGCAGATTTCATGCTGCGAGTCTCCTGTTCTACCACATCCCACAGTGTTCTATTGGATCTAACCTATTGTCATGTTCATGTAACCAGTTTGAGACTATTTTTGCTTTGAGACAAGGTGCGTTATCATGCTAGAAGTAGCC
>CM074956.1:15473287-15501241 GCA_037577455.1 Pangasius macronema | reverse complement strand
AGTGCTTCCAACTTTGTGGCCACAGTTTGGGGAAGGACCACATATGGCTGTGATGGTCAGGTGTCCACAAACTTTTGACCATATAGTGTATATTATTGTTTCTAAAGTAACCACTAATTCACGGGAACTTGCATGGCTGACACTCCACATAAATGGATTTAACAAAACTGTGTAACTGTTGATACTCTGATGATTCTTGTGGGGGGAAAACTAGCATTTTTGGAAAGAGTCTTTAGTGGTAGCACTTTGTAACAGTCAGGGGTGAAGCTGTAACTTTACATTTTCTGACAAAGTCCTCGGTAAGGAGGGTGTTAAAATGAGCTGCAGAGAGAGAGAGCCTGTTTGCGCAGATGTTCCACAACATTAAATGTTACTGTAATCAGATTAAAAAGTACAATGTGTCATTCTTTAATTAAAAAAGTAATATTAATCTTTCACAAATTTCTCTGGAAAGAAATGAAACACATCAGGAGGTCTGTTATTAAAAAATAATCAGCATCAAATCTATGCTTTTTTCCTATAACAAGACACCTCATCATGTTTTATTCCTTACATATGCTATTAAATAAGTTTTAATTAAATTAAAGATGTGCTCAATCGATTGTGAATTGAACGACCATGTTTTTGTTCTTTGTCTTTTTCTCTCAGAGACGACCTGTAGACACCCTGGACCTCATGCTTCCTATCTGCAAACACAAGCCGTATCTGACTGTGCTACATGTTCTGTTTATTTCTTTTTGTCACTTTGTTGTCTGTTCTAGAGTTACTGTCAACGTTACAGATATTGTTTTACATACTTTATACTGAACTACTTGAGAAGAGTTAGGTGATGACCAGATGAGGAGTGGTGCTCAGGGACTCTGAGAGTGTGAGCTATGGAAAGGAACCGCAGTATTTTTCTAGTTGTGCACTTGGGTGATTAAATAGTTTTTATGGAAGTTGTTTGAAACCATTTGTAATTAATTTACTGTACCTTTTGTTATTTATGTTGTGCATTTCTGGGTTTATTAACATGCTCGCAAATATATAAGGATATGAATATAATAAAATAGAGTATTATTCTAATCTGGTCTCTTTCTCCTCACATCCTTTGTTCCTTGTTCATATAGGAACTGCTCTTTACCGTGTTATTATTCAGAATGTACACCTGAGGTTGATCTAAGACACCTCTTGTCTAATTGTAGAATTGAGAATTTTAATACGATGATGAATGTATGTTTTAAGTAGGTTGATATAACACCTGGAAGGATGTTTGACCAGATCTCCTTACATTTACTGAATTTAAAATGTCATTAATTACAGTAACAGCATTTTGTAATTAATATATTGACTGTGTTTAAAATGTCATTAATTAATTAATGCTGTTACTGACTTTTAAATCTTTGCATGACTTGGCACCACAAAAGTACTGAAGACCACACCATCTTTCTTTTTCCTTCTTTGGGAAGCTGCCTTAGGACAGTATTAATACACAACAGCACACAGTAGGGAGTTTGCATACCAATTAACTGAATTAAGTAATACTATGGTCTTCCAAACCTTATTATAAATATTACTAGGGCAGAGGTAGCTGTGAAGTATTATTCACAATCGAATGAATGAATGTAGAGGCTGACTGAGATTGGATGAGAAATGGGGGAAAAAAAGATGTAAAAATGGCAAACAAACGTATGTTATTTTACAATTTGTGCAAGACAACAACAATAATAATAATTTATTATTATTATTGTTGTTATTGAGTCTAAATCTGAGGCAGAGAAGTGTGTGTGTGTAGGTGTGGAGCTTCGTCTCTGGCTCCTCTGCAGTAAAAAATCGCTCACCTTATTTTGTTTGATCTGCTGATGACGACATCACTTCCGGACCAATAGTAAACAGGCACGAAGGCGCATGCGCACTTATTCAATGACAATTGTTGATAATCAGCTGGAGTTATTTTTTTGCATTTGGTGAAATATTGAGCACGAGCCCCTGTCACTGGGGCCTGCTATACAGCATATTCACATTAGCTTTCGGTCTTACATGAAGGGCTAATGGAAGACGCAAGGGATTTGGTAAGAGAATTTATATTCTGCTTTCTTCCTTGTTTCGCTTGTGAAATAGCCTGTGCTAGCCTGTTAGCTAGCCCCATTACAATCCTCTTTGTTTTGGTTGTCAGTCTGCAGCAAAGCTAATGTTAGCCTGCTAGCTAGCTTAACCCGCGGAACGGCACTCTTTCATTCCTAAAATGAATATGTTCATGTCCTGACATCCATACAGTGAATATTTCCACTGCGGCCCTCTTCTTTATTTTGCGTTTTGTGGAGCACATCAGAGCGAGGCCCATAGTGCAGCTCGTTTTGTAATGTTGTAGCTAGCTCCACGGCTAACTGGCTTTAATCCAACAATGTTCACAACAATCACAGGCGGCTGCTCAGTGCTCCGAGAACCTGTTGCATAAAATAAGGACAATTTGTTCTGTGATTCAGAGGCTGAGAGTGAACCATGCTTTCAGATGAACGCTATTCGACTTCATTTGCTAAGCTATAAAGGCTGTGACTGATAGCTGAGCCAGTTCAGTAAGCTGCAGTCATCAGTGCAGTTAGAGTACTCTCCGGCACACTTCACTGTTTACTGCTCATATCTGAGAAGACCACTGATTGCCATGTGTTTGCTTTTGCACTCGTCTTCTACAAACCAGCAGATCTCCAAGTTTTTGTTTTTCTTAATAGCCAGTGACTTTTAAGTGTAGAAAATCCTTCCAGTGATTCCCTTAGAGTCATGTTCCTATTTCATGAATATAATACAACTATTTGAATGTTTTTTTCAGTTTTAATCAAACACTTTCATTCAACATATCACACAGTTAGTAGTGTGTTTTTATATATATATATATATATATATATATATATATATATATATATATATATATATATAAAAATTATAAGCTATATAATAGATAATATATCTGATTAATCCTCTTTTTAAAAACCGTGCAGCTTGCTTGCTGACCTTCTGTTTGCATGCTCTTAAGTCAGGTATCAATTTGTTTGGTGCTGTTTTGTTCATTTTAAGTTCCTCCTGCCTCCTGGACAAATCAGTTTATTTGAACCTTGTTTTGGCAGGCTGAACGCACTTCACGGTCAGAAAGGAAGAGAAGAGACTCGTTTGGCATGTTTGACGGCTATGAGAGCAGCGAGGAGTCGAGCAGCAGCTCCAGCACAGAGGACAGCGAGGATGAAGAGCGCAGTCTTCCTGCCGGTCTGCCCATCATCAAGAACAACGGGCAGGTGTACACCTACCCAGATGGAAAAGCTGGCATGGGTTAGTGCAGGATTCCTTGTGTTTAGTTAATGCATGACCTGGCTGTGTGCGGATTGTGCATACCGTCCCTGTGTATTGTATTAAGTGCTCGTTTTCTTCTTTGGTGCACCTTTAAAGCGACTTGTGAAATGTGTGGCATGGTCGGGGTCCGAGATGCTTTTTACTCCAAAACAAAGAGGTTCTGCAGCGTATCCTGCTCCAGAAGTTATTCCTCCAACTCAAAAAAAGCTAGCATATTGGCCAGACTTCAGGTATCTCATGCCTACACAATCTTCTCTAACTGATTTAAATGTGTTTTATTTGAATAGCACCTTACGAAGTTATACGCAATCATGATTTTGTATCTTAAACTGTGTTCTGTTTGTCTTGCAAAGGGGAAACCACCAACAAAAAAAGCGAAGGTCTTACAGAAACAGCCACTCATGGCAAAATTGGCAGCTTATGCACAGTATCAATCGAATCAGCAGAGCCCAGCTAAATCAAAATCAGGTAACCTACCATGATGCAAAGCATTAACAGCTTAACTTGTCTTTTTTTTTTCCTCCCTCTCCTGCCAGTGAGAGCGACTTGTACATATTGTGCCATATTATGTGTGTTTCATTTGACAGCTGTTCCTGTTGAGGGCTTCGACTGGGGTCAGTACATTTGTAGCAATAACCTGATCGGAGCACCAGTAAGCTGTTTCAAACATGTGCGTATTGTTCATAAGCGGATCCTGATTCCTCGCTGACTGAAAATCATTAGAATCATACGCATTTCCTCAACACATGCCTGTGTACACTGTTCTCCAGGTACCTATGGGTTTATTCTGGGGCGACATTACTGAGGGTGTGAGGGTCGAGGTTCTCAATTCTGACACAAACCTCTCCACCAAAGTTTACTGGATAGCAGGGATTGTTAAATTGGCAGGTAAAGACAGATTTTGACTTCTGTTTATATGTTGTTCTTAAATTGTGTGTAAGGTATGTTTTTATAATGGCATGAACGTACCTTTTGTAATCCATTCTTTTTTTTCAGGTTTTAAAGCACTTCTCCGATATGAGGGATTTGAAAACGACTCGAGCCATGACTTTTGGTGTAATCTGTGCGTCCCAGAAATCCATCCTGTCGGATGGTGTGCCTCGAATGGTAAACCCCTGGTACCTCCTAAATGTAAGTAATCAACAGCCATGATCGAACACCTGTAGTTAAGATAAATTACCTGGCAAAGAGGTGATGTGTTTGTTTGTTTGTTTGTTTTTGTAGCAATCCAGCATAAGTGCTCTAACTGGAAAGTGTTTCTCGTGAAGCGACTCACTGGAATGAAAACTCTGCCACCTGATTTTGCTAAAAAGGTAAGAATGCTCCATCATGGCCAACATTTCAACCTGCTCTCTATTTTCCCATATCTGTAGCATGTGTGTAATTATCATGGACAAGAAATGTTTCCCTGTACTGAGAAAAGAATGGAAAGCTCACTCAGCTCACTTATAATGGAAGTCTCAGGCAGTTCTTGGATTCTGTTACTCTAACACTAATTGAAAACTACAACCAATACACTCTAATAATGAAAGTCTGAGGATGACAGACATGAGGAAATGCTGTACTGAATCTATTTTGATCAGGTTTTATTCAACTGTCATTATTACCACCTGAGATACAGACGTAAATCATTCAGATTACTTTCCTGAAGGTTTTGTGCCAGTCATTAGCCACAGATACACATTCATTCATGGCAGATACTTGGTAGCGTCAAATGTTCTTCCTTCGGAAAAGTTGATTATGAAATCTATGAAAGAACAAATGATGCAGCATAGTCTTAATTTATAGATACCTTTGACTGAAAAAAGAGCCTTTCACGTAAACACTTACTGTCTGGGTGGAGTTTTACATTTTCTCCTCATGTCCTCGTGGGTTTATTCTGGGAATAGCAACTCTAACTATGTGGAATAGCAACTCAAAATTACCCCTAAGTATGAATGAATGAATGAATGAATGAATGAGTGTGTGTGTGTGTGTGTGTGTGTGTGTGTGTGTGTGTGTGTGTGTGTGTGTGTGTTGCTCTGTGATGGATTGGCTTCATGTCCAGGCTGTATTCCCACCTCGTGTCCAATTCCTCAGATAGGCTCTGGATCTCCCACATCCCTTATATAAAGCACTCACTGAAGATGAATTAATACATATTTATATTACATTATAGGTTTTGTGTAAATGTGTTTTCTGTACAGGAACAAATGCTACATATGCTACAGATTTGGAAGATGGACATTAATGAAAAAAAAAATTCATGTTTTTCTTCAAAGTTGAACTTGATGGTATTCAGCATTGTAAACGTGCACTGTATTTGTTGTAGTAATTGCTGTTGTAGACACTTGTTACTTTATGCAGCATGTAAAGTGATTCGTTTTAAAAATGACCAAATCTGTGCAAATTTTTTATTTCTTTTTTTTTCTGTGTAACTACCAGGTGCAGGAGAGCACGCAATACCCATTTAAGAAGCTGATGCGTGTGGAGGTGGTGGATAAAACTCACCTGTGCCGGACGCGTGTAGCTCTGGTGGAGCAGGTGATCGGGGGCCGACTGCGACTCGTCTATGAAGAGAGCCAGGACGGCTCGGATGACTTCTGGTGTCACATGTACAGCCCACTCATACATTCCATCGGCTGGTCGAGGAGCATAGGGCACCGTTTTAAAAGATCTGGTCAGTGTGTGTGCGTGTGTGTGCGCGTGCGTGTGTGTGTGCACGTGCACTCGCCTGCTCTTAGGGCTTTGAGGGCTTCATTAACAGCAGTCACTGGGCAGATATTTGGGAAATTTAATCGCTAAAGCATAAATGTTTTTGTTGTTTTATTATAATATATTATCTACCTTCTCTAGAAGTGTCAAAGAAAATTGAGGGTCTGATAGACGCCCCTTCCCAGTTATTTCTAAAGGTAATTTTCTAAACTTTCGAAAGATAATTATCCACTTGCAGAAGATTCTGTTTTTTTCTGACCAATCACAGAGATACTCTTGTTCATTTTTCGCCTTATCATTATCAGGTGAGGGATGTAGACCAGAGTGGCGAGTGGTTTAAAGATGGCATGAAGCTGGAAGCAATAGACCCTCTCAATCTCTCAGCTATATGTGTCGCTACTGTAAGAAAGGTAATGGCACATAGCCTAAACGGAGTCATGCATAAATTATAGACGGAGCGTATTAACGGAAATGTCCTCCATTCATTCCTGGACTCGTTAATTAATTCTTCTCGTAGGTGTTGGCAGATGGGTACCTCATGATTGGGATTGATGGCTCAGAAGCAGCAGATGGCTCCGATTGGTTCTGCTACCACTCCACCTCTCCCTCCATTTTCCCAGTGGGCTTCTGTGAAATCAACAACATTGAGCTCACACCTCCAAGAGGTAAAAGGCATTTCCAGTGTTGACATCTGCAGCTTTCTGCCACAAGTAATCGCTTTGTGTTATTTCAGTTGTAAATCTTGACCTGATCCACAGGGTACAACAAACTGCCATTCAAATGGTTTGACTACCTCAGAGAAACATGTTCAATAGCAGCCCCTGTGAAGCTCTTTAACAAAGTAAGTTTGCAGTTACCTGAGGAATTACCTGATACTAAGCGCTTTTTGTGTGAGTCTGCTTTTGATTTTATGTCATTAAATGGTTTTGGAGGATTGCAGATAAAGCAGGTGACACCTTCTACCATTTGTATTTGTGGACCACGTTTCTTCTCATATACTTAAGTCGTTACGTGTGCCATTTTCAGGAGGTCCCGAATCACGGCTTCCGCGAAGGCATGAAGCTGGAGGCGGTGGACCTGATGGAGCCACGTCTGGTGTGTGTAGCCACCGTAACCAGGATCATCCACAGGCTCCTGCGCATTCATTTCGATGGTTGGGAGGAAGAGTATGACCAGTGGGTGGACTGTGAGTCTCCAGACCTTTACCCCGTTGGCTGGTGTCAAGTCACCGGCTACCAGCTCCAGCCACCTGCTGCACAGAGTGAGTGAACATTACACAGCGACTAAGCTACATTCCGAAGCTTCAGAAACATTGGTGTCAGGTGCTGTGATGGAAGTTTAATGTCAAAATTAGTTAGCATGTTGGTATGTTAAATTACTGTGTGTAATGTCCATTAATGAATCATAAGGAATTTCAATTATGAAGCATTTAGTCCATTTGAATCGAAGCTTGGCGTCCTTGTTGCTGTGGTGTTAATGCAGCAGTCATGCTTTAGCAGACCAGGAGAACTGATCAGACAGTATAGTGATTCAACACGATTCCATTAACTTGACTGTAGAAAGTAAATCAAACCTATAAATTAGGAGTTGTGAGCTTTCGAACCCATTTAGGAAGCTAAAAACCCAGAACTATCCAACAAACTCATAAGGAACCCTTAAGAATGTTTTTTTTTATTTATTTAAAGAATGTACTGATATTCGACGGTATTTGTATTATTTATTATTATGAACAATTTATCAAGAATTCATGCTGTGTTGTCTCTGCTCAGTTGATCTGTGAGTTCAGTACACACATCTGACCAACTTCTGCAACTATGTTTTCACTCCTGCTTCCTTTCCACTTGATTCTCATCTTGTCTTCTGCTCCACATAACTTTGTGTCGTGAAATCTAATCAGACCAGATGGAAAATAAACTGAAAGTATTCGCTTCACTCTGATTTCGACTAGACAGATTGTGATAGTGAGCGAGCATCCTTATCCAGTCACGAGGTCTGTTAGATGTCCATTTGACTTTCATTTTTATTGACTATCACTGAGTAATTAAGAGCATTTCATTTGTTTCGTTTTTCTTCAGCCACAAGGGAAGCACCTCCTAATGTGACAAAGCAGAAAAAGAAAGCTCCACAATACAAAGGACAAAAGAAAAGTAAGGCACTTCTTCATTTTCAGCCAACTCTCCTTCTACTTCCCCTTTCTGTTCACTGGCCACTGTGTGTGGGGGCAAAATGTGTCCATCAGGGTGTCTTCCTGTTCTGCTCTTGGTCTCATTTGGCTGCGTCTTGAGTGATGGTGGCACTAATTCAGTGGTGAGAGATGCTAAGGACAGTTCTGGGAGGTGGGAAAAGATAATCACTGGGTGGAAAAGTGACTGGTTTGTCGTTCGGCATGGTGCACAGAAAAGAGAGTGTAACGCACTTAAAGTCACTTGACCTCAGGGAAGGAAGGTGAACAGGGTGGTTGTGAGAAGTGGAACTCTGCAGCATGGCTAATGCAGTAACGTGGGTAACTCCAGTGTGGCTTGGTGTTTAGAGAGGAAGATTCCAGTTGGGAGGAGGCCGCTCGGGTTTGGTGGGTCTCTGAGGAGGAGCAGTTTCTCAGGCGATGAAGAGCAGACTCCGTCCCTTTACCTTCCCCACCCACCTGGTGTGGAGCGCGATCGCTCACTCAACTCAGGTAATTTCATTCTTAATCCCTCAGGCCGGCGCTCCTGCTGTGTTCTCCACATCGAAGTGCCAGGACGTAAAGCAAAAAGAGCAGGCACAGCTGTTAGAGTGCAAAGTTGTTTATACAATGTGGGTTGCATGTCATTAAAAAGGACAATATATACAGCGGGAAGCGTTTTATTACACACCGCTGGAAGCCTGTGAACTTGAATATTCCCTCAAATGCTGCCTGATGAAAATAGCGTCTGTTTTATATAGTGGTGAACCTCATCATCGCAGCTTGTAAATGTTAAACTTAGATCACGTTTGGGATTCAGTTGTAAAAGTTTCAGGTTGTACCTGAAGGTGTAAACCTGATGACAACATGGATTATATAATAGATTAAACTACTCCAGCATTTTTTTTTTTTTAGCATAAGTAGTGATTCCAGGTACAGATAACAGACCTGTAGAGGTGTGTATCAGAACTGGAAGAATTAGTCAGAATTGCTTCAGGAGTGGAATTAAAAAGCAGCCCTGCATGCACCTCTACCCTTTAGATCTAATCTACAGACCTAAAGAGGACTGAGAACCTGTTCTCTCAATACTCCCTCATAGCACAAGTCTCCAGGCAGTTGCTGAGTTTCATCGATAAACGCTGCTGCATGAACTCATAACTACAAGACCAGTAGTAGTCTTGGTGTGTTCATGTCAGGTCACAGATATGGCAATTGCAAAATAATGGCTCAGAGATTCTTCCTGGCACTGTTTATCTGATCTCTGTAAGAACGTGCCACACCTTCACTTCAGCTCAAGTTCATTTGTCTAGCGCTTTAACAGTAGCTGTTGTCACACAGCAGCTTTACAGAAGTCTGGATGTAGTTTTAGATTGCTAATGAGCAAGCCAGAGGTGACAGTGGATTAAACCTTGAGAGGACTCTTATTTTAATACTGGTAGTAATTTCAGTTTCTGGAGGTTTTAGGGTATAACACACAACCGCAAATTTCTCCAGTCTCTGAAAGGATGAATTTTAGATTTACAGCTGAATTTGCTCACACATTTTAATAACCTATTAGCATCCTACACAAATGCCTGTTTTATATAGACTGCTTAGACTACTTGGCAATTTTCCAATGCAACAGGTCACAAACTTTCTCAAAAAAAGAAGTATAATTAATATATTTTTCTGCTGGACTCCATTAGCATTTATTTTTTAAATCAAATTTTATTATTAAAGATATTTTACCTCTGAAATCAGTGTCAATTTTGTCAAAATTATTATTAGACTTTTGTTAAAAAATGGTAATTTTTATAATTTTGGTCATCAACATTGAATAGTTTAGACCTGATTGGTAATAATTTTTTTTGTTTAATCATTTTTGCTCATTGTATTACTACACATGGACAATTTACTTTTTGATATACACGAAAAGGTCAAAATTCAAATCACATGTATTAAATATATTTATTTATTTTTTTATTTAACACTTCATCCATTGGGTCCTGACTCATGTAGGAGATCTTTAAGGTTTAGGAGGTTATACTGTCTGTGTATAGTAATAACAGTCGATGTATAGCAGTAGTAGTGTATAGTACTGATATTGTTTGTTTTTGTGTTTTTGGTTCAGAGGCCTCGCTGCAGATAAAGGAGGAGACTCCAGAGGTGGACGAGTTCACCTTCTCCCAGGGCACATCAGACCAAGAGAGCAACGGCTCGGGCAGTTACTACATCAAACAGGAGCCGTGAGCGTCGGCCCTGCTGGAGCCTTACCTCACTGCCAACAGCACTGGAAGATCCCGTTCAGAGCAACACACACACACACACACACACACACACACACACACACACACGGCCTGGGAGAACAGGGTGACCTTACTTCCTCTTGCACGCCAGGTCCTTTTCTTTTCAGGTAAGAAAAGCTGATGAAGAGTTCGGTGATAGAGACATAACGGGGATTTTCTTTGGAAAGGGGATATTTCCTGACTTTTGTTCGATTGGTTTGCCAGATGGACTTTTTCCTCAGTGATCATTGTACTTGAAGTTTTCGTAGCTGTTTTTGTTTTGTTTTTGTTTTTTTCTGTATCATTTTCAGTACCTTTTTTTTTTTTTTCTTTTTTTTTCCTTCAAGACCACGTGTCTCATGCGCTGATCTTTTTTCGAAAGCCCTTTTATTTGGATGGGTGTGGATTTTTGTAAGAGCAGTAAAAATCTATATTGATAAAGGATATCCATATATGTATGACATTAACTAAATAGTAGAGTAGTGGAGTAAGGGTTAATATTCTATTGGTCATAAACCTTCCTGGTAAGCAGAGGTATAGCCTAATGGAAAACACTGTCACATTTTGCACTACAGGGATGTAAAATTAAATGTATATCAGCCTGTGAAAATGTTGAAGTTACAGCTTTATTGTATTAAACGACAAACAAATGTACAATATGTATAGTGGCTGACAAGTCAACCATTCAGAGAGGGGATATTTGCTCTAATCAGCATTACAATATGCAAGAACATTTATTTGATATGAAGCCAGTGTTGATTATCTCTTGATCTCATACGTGGAGCCATTTTTATATACTGGTTTAAGTATTTTATGAGCCACAGAATAAACAAAAGAAGAACATGACATTTACTAGCCACTCAACACTACTTTGCCATGATCTTAAACTCACAGAGCAGAGACTTTTCTGTATCGCTGAGATGTGAGAGCCGAGTTCATCCCTGAACGCCATGACAGTTTACCAGCCTCTCTGCTTTTGTACTGAACCAATGAGTGATTACGCCTATATCCTGAGAGCAATCGTCGATCCGATGTGTTCGAAACCCGAACGTTCATTCCAGAATAAAGATTTTTTGTACTACCTCTTTAAAATGAGTTTGAAATCTACATCGGCTAAGGGTTCACGTGTAATCACGCCGCTTTTGCTCGGTTCTTTAACCATCTTCCTGCAATAGCTAGTTTTCACTTACCATTGGAAGGACTATAATTCACCGTATGCAAAATGAGTTTATAAATTCACATGCACCATATATTATACTTTACAAGTTACCAAACATTTATATTTGTTACATATTGTGATATTGAGAGTCCTTAAATTTGAAGATATGCAATAATACAGTAATGTGTTGTTTTACAATGTCTTATTCTTTAAAAAAAAAATATCAGAACACATAAATATATACTTACAGTCTATACACCTAAATCAGATACTCTTACAATATGTTGTAAAACTGTGATGATTTTGTAGAAGTTAGACTTTCCCTCTTATGGACTATGTTGAGTGTTCTATTAAAAAAAAAAAAAAAAAAAAAAAAAAAGACCAAAAAAACAAACAAACAAAAAAAAAAAAGCGATATTGTTTGCATAGTGATTTATATAATTCTTCTATAATTATAATCTCTATCAGTACCAGTGAGGCTGTTGGTGAATTTCTCAGGAAATCTTGTATTTCATTGGCTTTTTTTTTTATTATTATTATTATTTTTAATTTCCTCATTACTGAATCCACTTTCCATACGGATGTGAACGTTTTCCTGCATTTGCTTTCATTTACAGTACCTCAGAGTAATACAGAACTCAGAAGCCAAATGAAATATTTCTAAAGCCCTGTCACTCAGACCCAGTTCCCACACAGCCACAGCACTGCGCCCATCTGCCTTTTTCTGCCTCCGTGCACCTGACCAGCTCGTGAAGGCTGTGGATCAGGTGCGAGTCGGCGAAAGCGCTAAGCTGCGCAGTACTCTGGCTTCTCGTTTCTACTTCTGACTCGCTCGTATGGACCCCATTCCACTCTCTCGTTATTATTCCCTCCACTCCTCCGTGTGCCAGTTCCAAGATTTCCACCTAGCTAGATGTTGATCATTTTGGTGTGTATTTGTTTTAAACTCTATATGACATCCGTTGAAGCAATAACATGTTGTGCTACAATGTTGTCATATTGCTGTGTCTTTGCATCAGTGGTTGCTTTGTACATTTGTGAAGATATTTTTGCTTTCCTTCCATTCGACTGTTCACTTGTGGTCTTCTAAAGCAGTCTCAGTTTTCTATATAGGCTATTCCTCAGAATCATAGAATCAGGATTACGGTCAACACTGGTTTGATGTCAGCTCACATTATTTTTGAATTATTATTCGTTTTTTTTTTTTCTTTCATTTTGACCAAATTCACCTAATTGTCTGCATCTATTAAGACATGACTGTTTCAAGGCATGAGATTTTTGCTGCTACCCTCAAATCAATCGTAACGCACCCTAACGCACAACTTCACCTTTAAAGCTAAAAAAAAAAATTTTCTCGACAGCAAATGTGATGCCTTATCCTGTTTATTCACTATTAGAGATGTTAAAATTGTTTCTAAGAAAAAACAGAAAGAAAGAAATTAAGGGATAACAATGTGCAGTAGATTGATAATCATCAGTGCATGCAGCAGTGTGAGAATCCGAGAAGACCAGCGCCGCTCTGGTCTCCAGTACTAACACGGGTTTTTGTGATATTTTTCCCTGTCCTTAGTAATGACATCATGGTGCTATATATTTGATAACTCATTCGCTTGATCTATGAGAGGAAATCAAGTCCGTAATTTTAGGGTGGAGACTGAACATAAAAGTGAAATCTTAAAAAAAAAAAAATAAAAAATAAAAAAAATGAAAAATCTGTATTTTGGATACAAGTAGCTGAATTATTTGTAATAATAAAAACTGAACTAACATTAGCCCTCATGGTACATTAGAGGTGAGGGTTTGGGGTTTGTAACTTCTTTTCATAGAGTCTGTACATGTTCTTTCTTTTCGTTTCCTATGATCCTTTGTGCTGTGATTATAGGATTTGATAGCTTCTAATGTATATAGTTCAAATGTGTGTGGAGGGGGGTCTCTTGTTGGTTGAGAACATGTTAATTTGTTTACAAGCATTGCAAACTGTTTCCGCATGGCTGTGAAAATGTATCTGTTGATTTTTGACAAAAACATTTTACACTGAATTAAAGGATGCTTTTAAAAATGTCGCTTCCAAAGTCTGTTATTAACGTTATTATCTGCGTAGTAAGGACTGGCGTGGGAGAATTCGGGAGTAGGGGAAGACTTCCCATTATTCCCACTTGCTGTTTTGCTGTTTACTAGATTAAACGTGGTGCTTCTTTTTTTTCTTTTTTTTTTTTTTTTTTAAATCTAACAGCTTGTATGTTTACACAAGTTCTTTAACAGACCTGAGCCCGTATTCACAAAGCTTCCTAAGCCTAAAAGTTGCTCATAGCGACGAAATTCTGAGAAAATTCTTTTTTCTTAGAATTTCCCCTTAAATTTAGGACTGAATCTTAAAGATAAAAATGATTCATGAAACATCTTAGCCCTAAAAACAGCTCCTGAGGTAAAAATGGTTAAGAGTAGAGAGGAGGACTTTTAAGAGGCTTAAGAGTTTCTATAGCAGAGAACAAAATGGCGGAAATAAGACGTATTCTCCATACACCGCTCTTCTGTCCAATTTGGTTTTCTTGTTCTTTTACTTCCTTCTATTTCTCTTGGATTGTTGGCTTCATACCATCCAAAAGTGGAACTGAAAAACACTCTACTGCAGTCATGTAAAGTGGTAAAACTGAGCCATTTTCCTCACATCAGTCTGAAATGTAAAACAAGCAAAATCAGTTTGGTAAATAAATATAAGAACTTAAATATAGTAACTACTGTGTGGTTTCTTCAAAAGTAGAAACATTTTCAACATTTGGCTGTTTTAATTAACTTTAAGATATTTAGCCTATATTATTATATTTAGCTTTATACAATTTCTTAACACAAACATTTCATGATTTCAATTATCATATTCTATTTTCAAAGAGCACATTTTAACACCTTTACACAGTTTTTTTATCAACCAATCACAGTCCTTGAATTGCTGCGTCACCCCTAGCAACGGGGTCAACCACACCTCCTCACTAAGATAAAGGATTTTGCACTTTGCTTACTCAGAGCTGCTGTGAGAAGCTTCTGAGACGACAGGAGCTCTCTGAAAGAATTCTGAGAAGCTTTGTGAATACGGCCCTGAAGTGTTAGCTGAAATTCATCTTATTCCAGATGAACTGTACACTAAAATGACCAGTATTAACACTTTATTTCCTTGGACACAGCATGTTCACATCTGCCCTTAAAACTCCAACTGAACCAGGAATGCTGTTTTTCCTATACGACATGGATGCTGCATGATGTTCAAACCTGGGCTCATTCAGCAAAATGCGTTTAGTGTTGCAGAGCCAATCTACAAATGAGATTCAAGCACACAATTCATTTCATTCTTTTTTATTTATTTATTTATCCAGCTACGTTTACACTGAGCTTACACCTAAAGCTGCTAAAGACAGTGGTTTTCTTCTTAGGAATGTTCATAAAAATTCTTTCAGTTCTGTTCATTTCATTTCAACTAAAAATTCTTAAACCAACGTAAATCGCAAACATAAACAATTAAACAATGAGGCGATGACATTGTGCTTAAAAAAAAAATCAAAGCTCTTGCATCAGAAGTACAATATTACTTTGCATGAATGTGATTATTATATCATTAAGACTAATTTACACAAAAGATTAAAAAAAACAAACAAAAAAAACACAGTGCTTTTCTTCCTTCAGTCAGATAGCGAACCACATGCTCCATGTTAGTCAGAGTGGAGTGTACAGCTCTGTTTTAGGGATTTATGATCATTTATGATTTACAGCTCAAATTAAAAAAAAAAAGGTCTTTCTGAATAGATCACAGAGACGAAGCTTTCACACCACACGGCATTAAAAGCTATCATTCCTAACAGTGATATTAAGGGATTAAAATTGCTCTGAACGTTAACGGTTATTTCAGCAGGGCAGGTGCACGTGCAGTATAGTGAACAGTCAGTGATGCTAATACACGCCTTTATGAACAATGTGAACAGGAAAAGAACTGTGCATTAATTACATCTACACTGTACATAATAAAGTAATATCAAATCACAAATCTGATTTCTATCATATTTCAATAAAATGTCTATATAGATCAATGAAAACACAAACGACAAAATAACACTGGCTTGAAATGTTCATCTGAGGGGTGTGTATGTGTCTGGATGGATGAGACTAACAAATTGTGGAACCAAAAAAAAAAAAAACATATCCAGCAATTATTTCTAAAATGTGATTGCCTTATTAATCCAGGAAAGGTTTCCTGCATCCCTTCTGCTTTAGAGCTGTCCTCGTGAGCGAGACAGAACTGTGAACGTTATAAATAAAGGAAATATGAAGATGTGTGATAGTGGTGGAGAGAACGGCCGCTTTAGAGATTGCTGAACACCTCACTCCTCTTGCTCCAGTCCATAGGTGGCGCTCTCTTGTTGGAGCGTTTCTGGTGCGCGCGCTCTTTAGCCTGCTGCAGGGAAATGTTCAGGTCCAGCGATGAGGCTGCGTTTTCACTCGCGCTCTTCTCTACTGCCTTCTCCTGCTACACACGTCAGCGGTAAACGTCACATGATGGACAACGTAATGTCGTAATGTCATGTTTCCATATCTAACAGTCAGCAGTTGCAACACAAACAGCACACTGATGAGAATGAGAAGGTGATGACACAATAAGCCTGACTGGACACTACCCCGCGACGACCCGTGCAGTCGTCCCTATCTGCGTCATCTCCTTCGCAACCATGGGGTGGGACTCTCTGACGCCGGCTTGGCTTCCTTAACTGCTTCCTCCTTCACCTGCACAATAGCAAAGTCAAAACATGTCTCGTACTGACCATCACACCACTGAACGCTGCTCGAGCTTAACGCAACAGATCCCGTAGTCATCACGTACACAGCCACGTACACCATCACGTGAGAATCGGTCAGTAGAAGGTCCTCTTTAAATTTCAGTTGTTCAATTCTCAATTCTGATTGGCTAGAAAGTGTTGATTAAGTAAGGAATAAAACATGCCAGAGCTTGCTGTTCTAGGAAAATAATCATCATCAAAAATGTCATTATTGATGATTATTTCTTATACCAGCACGTGCCAAAGTGGTTTATTTCTCTTACACCACAGCAATTGGTCACAATTTATCATTTATTAAAAAAACAGCAGGTCATACTTAACATCACCTACATAACACCTTTTTCCTCTCTCAATTAATTGTGTTTTTTGTGTGAATACAATGTTACACACAGAAATAAAGGGAGAGAGTTTAGATTGCTCTGTTTTTTTAAGAGCTTTTCATGTTAAGCATAAAGTTCTCTGTCCTGACGACTTTCCCTTATTGGAAAACTTACCGACTGTTACAAAGCGCTGACACTGGAGACTCCTTCTATACATTTTAATTAAACATCTCCTAAAAGAAAGCTCCACCGTATCAACAACTAGGGGCAGAGGCACAACAACAGCATATTAATATGAACAATTAACATAAACCTGTGATTTACAGCTCAACTACTTCCAGAGCCGCTGCTGTAGAAAACGAATCCGTCTGACCGATCGGAGTTGGGAATTCAGCAGCATTGTGGTATCATTTCCTAATCACTTCCATTATCATTTGTACGGTAACAACTCAGTGACAGGGTGGCACAGGCCCAGCAGATTTTTGGTGAATCTTTCTTCAAGCCGTAACTTGTTACGTGGATGTGTCACAACAGTAAAAGTAACTATGTACAGATAAAAGACATAAAAGTGTGTCGTCATGCGCAAATCGCTGTGTAATAAAACACTTAAGGGAGTGCTTTTGCTGAAAAATGAGCTCAGGAGTGGTTAAATGCGTGCCGTGCTGTGTTTCATTCCTCACTTATATCACAGCCAAAGTGAACAGCGGGGAGGTCTCTACCTCGCCTCCGCTACAACCTCCTTCTCTGCTTCTCCGTCCACTAGAGAGCAGCCTTGAGATTCATTTTACAGACCCAGTGCTCTGCTGCCTTTAAAATACACACCTATAGTCAATGAACAACATGATACAGAGAGAGAAGGTACTGGCAGAGAGATACAGTGGAATACAGTTATAATACCTGCTCACAAAACATTCAGTATGTGAATATTACACACGCTTCGTGAGGGGGTGATTTAACCACAGTCTAGTGGTTTCTCTAACACGCTTCTATGGTCTTGACAGAACTGAGATGAAGGTGGGGCTTTTCAGAAAACTTTCTGAAAGCAAAACCAGGGCCTTCAGTAACACATCCTGACTGCTGCTGCTCATTTCAGTCTCATGAGTAAGTGTAATATGTAAAAGTAAAACCCCATTACAGCACCTTAAACAGTTCCATCCTAACAATCTGGGGTTTTTTTTCTTAATCTTGTTTTGAGACGTTCTTCTCTCATTACAGAACTAATGAGTATGATGTGAGATATGACAAAAAATGTGTTATGATAATTGAGGACATTTTTTATGATACGCACTATGTATCAGGATGTTTAGCTTTGCTAACAAAGTCATACAGCAGCACCACATTAAAAAAATAAATAAAATAACAACTTAAAAACTTCAATAAAGACACAAAAAAAATAAAATCAAATAAAGGAGAACTAAAACAATTTGTACAAAAAGAGTCATATGTTATAACGGTAGAGTTGCCGATCAGAATGTGTACTGAGTTTTGATATGCTGTGATTAAGGACAGATCGTCAAATCCCGCAGTCCTGCTTTTGAACACTATATCTCTCATTAAAAGACAGTGATTGTTCGAGGTCGGAAATCTCGACGAGGTGGGACGTCCTACACTAGAGGAGAGACATAGATCCAACCTTCCTTTAGGTCTATAACTCTCTGACTGACATTCCTACACAAGAACTTAGCAGAGCAGGAGCTTCTTGTCTAAGAACTCTGTTTTCGCCTCATGGCTTCTTTTAATACATACACACTGATCAGCCTGAAACTTGTGAGATGATTTAGGCAAGTTTGCACAAACACACACACACCCACACACACACCACTGAGTGTCAGGGTGTTGATCCTGTTCCTCCACTAGTGCCTTATGTGCTGAAGAAGTCTACAGTAACTCAAACAAGCTGATACGCGGCCATTAAAGGACATCAGTGACTGCTTTATGGCAGCGAGTGTGATCCTTAATAGCAAAACCCCTTTAACTGTGTAACTGAACAAAGGGCTTGGCTTGGCTTAGTCAGGAAATTCGCCCTAAGACTTTGCCCTGAACATTTTTCTCTCTTTTTTTTTTCTTTTTTTGTGCCCCACCCACCAGTTCACAGCACAGATATTAGAGCATAGGCCAGGAGTTGTCATTCGGGTCCGATGTAGTCGTGAAGTAATTTGTAAATTTCTGGCAGTAGATTTCAATAATTATAGAAAGTTGTATTATCTATCTATTCTACTGATTAAAACCAATAACCTAGATTCTGAAAGCAGAAAACAAACAGGAATTCTAGGGAAAAGAATGGCTACTCAACTGTACTGTATTAGGTGGTGATATTTATTATACTGATTAAAGTTTAAATATATAAGGGGTTGCAGAGACAAGCTGAGTAAGATGTTCACTAGTCAACTAGTCGGGGTGGAGGGAAAAAAGATCAAACTGTAATATTTCAGACTACCCAATTCACCCTGTGCAAGACTCTACTGTGAAAGGTGTTTTTATTTTCGCTTGCTTTTGTTTTAATGATGATGAACATGATGGAATGAAGTGATTCATTTTGATATCGCTTAGTGTCATTCACTGCAGTCATCAGTTTTTATTCTAACTATAGAAAAGACAACTAGTCCACAGGAAAAATGTACCGACCAGCTGATCGCTTTTAGTTGTCGTCACGTTAGGGACTGTATGTGAACGAAAGGTTTATACCTAAATATATCATGTTAAGAAAGACATTTAAGAAGAGCTCCGATGGGTTTGTACACTAAGAGCATACACGTCCTTATTCTCCCATCACATTTCTTTTTTCTTTGGATTCAATCGCACTAAAAGCCAAGACATGCTTCTGAATCTTTTTATATCTCTTTATATATGGGGTCTGATATGCATCATTTACAGTAGACAGGTGCTGCTTATAACCAGAGTTTCAGCTCTGTGAGATGCGAGCGTACTTTCTACACATCTCTGGTTCAGCGTGAAAATGTCAAGCAGCCGTTTCGGTATTACTTTCTGCAAGTGCGCGTGGGCCGAATGAAACGAAACAGACTTGCAGGCTCGAGTTAGACAGGATCACTGCAATTCACCTTTCAACTACTACAGTGTTTGAACATAATTGAAAAGGCTGATTTAAAAATCTGACAAAAAGGAAGAACATTGTTACCTTTTCATCAGCGTCGCCGCTGGCAGCAGGTTCAGGAAGAGGGCCTAAGAACAAACAGGAGTAAGGTTAGCCAGTAACATCCCTGCCCAGTCACTGCTTCCGTTCTATATACATGCACACAACATGGTGAACACACGCTGCATGGATTCCTAAAAAATTTGTCCTAATGTGCAAATGCAAATTCAAGAGAAAAATGTGTTTGACTGACATCTGTACAATCAGGGTGTCCTTAAGATAAATGAAATACTTAAGAATTTAGCCACCACAAATGTGACTTAAGACCGAATTAGCTGTGAAGATATACCAAATATGAAAGTTTAAAAAAATGTATAAGTGCCTGCTGATGCTTCTGTATTAAAAAAAAAAAAACTGGAAAAAAGGTTTTTGAATTGATTTTTGCATCATATTTTGCATCATATGTGGTGTATTTTTAACCAGTTTTACAATTCTGGTGAATTTACTTTTGAGCAAATCGACTCGTCTCTAACAGCAGGTGGCTAACATTAGCCTCAGTTTAATATGTGCTGTGCAAAAGGTCCTCCGTAATCCACTGTATGTGTGAGACATGATAAGTGTGTTCAAACGATTTTAACCGTAAGAAAACATAAAATCAAATGCACGAAGTTTAAGAATAGCTTAAACATTCCAAGATGTAATAGTCCATTTGGTATACTGTTATATTATAAATAATTACGGAAATTTAGGTATTTTTACGGTAAAGTTTGTTTAGTTCTCAATTTATAGAGCAGAGCTCCTGTTATAAAAATGAGCATTAAAGGTGACTCATTCTGTCCTATGACCGTGAGGTAACGTGGTCAATAGTAAAGCAGAGCGTCTGCGGATAAATGAGTGACTTCTTCCAAGTTAAACATTCAGAGTCTGTATGACAATGTGGAATAGACAACTATTAACCAACAGGTCAATAAGCAAAGTCCAAAGTTATGAACATGGCATATTAACAGCTGGTCACATGTAGCTGAAAATGGACAAAATCTACTAAAGCGCTTTTATCATCTCCATCTGCCATTAAAGGTATATAGGGTTTGAGCCCACGCTGTTGCTATGGCCACAGTTTCCAAGACTACCTGCTGAAAAACGTTGTTGACTTTGACTAATACTCTCATGTCAAGATAGAGGCTGGGAGTTAATGTTTAAACAGCAGCATGCTCACACTGTGTGTGTGTGTGTGTGTGTGTGTGTGTGTGTGAGTAAAATGTCAGCCTGTGAGCACTTTAAAGCCTAACGTCCAGTGGCTGAAAACATGCCCATGTGCAGAAACGTCCGGTAGGGCTTTATTGCTGTTTACCCGTGAGGTGCTCCTCAGTGGGAAGAACCTGGCAGCTGCAGAAGAAGGCTTCTGTTTCTGGATCCACCACCAGCAGCCGCAGCTCATCTCCTCCTGCCTTGATGGCAGCCACCACCTCTGAGTGCTGCAAGCCCTGAACAGATATGCCATTCACCTGAAACACGATACACAGAGACGGAAGAGTCAGGAAGAGCTGATAGAGTTATGGAGGCACAACTACAGAAGGGAGAAGAAGAATGAAGTTGCATAAATGGGTTGGATCGGAGGAAAAACAAAGAATGTTGATAAATCGCACCCTGAACACAACTCAGGCTAACTGATGAGGTGTACAGAGTCACTCAGAGAGGGTCGAGGGGCTCGATGAGAAGCAACGCGATGTATCGTATGGGCTCTGTGGATACGGAGGCAGCAGAGAGCGCTGTGTGAGAGGAGACACCTGAGGAAACACTGAGGTTCTGTCTCAGTGCTGAGGAATGTGTGTGTGGGAGAGTGAGGGCAGGGGAGTGGGCTCTCTGGAATGCCGATCCCAGCCTCCCTAAAGGGTCCGACAATTTCTTGCCGTTCGTTTGTTGCCGGGCGCCGGAAGTGTACCCTATAAGACATGGGTGTGTGTTACACACACACACACACACACACACACACACACACACACACACACACACAGTATCGTACAAGGATACAGTATCAATATTCATGAGGTTGAAAATGTGCTGACAGTGCATTTCCAGTGCAGGCTGAAAATCTTCTCTAACTGAATCTTTGGCTGTTTGATAAATATGAAAAGGAAAAATGTCTGAATGTCGAGTGAGAACAGAGCTTAAGGTCATCTTGTTTAAGACCTATAATTTGACAGAATAGCAGCATCAGTTAAATAGCCATAAGTGATTAAAAGCAGGCCTTAGTAGCAGACTCAGACATGTTGACTCTGTGTACGGTTTCATTTTCTAGGTCAGGAAAACCTCAAGATTTAGTGTTTTTGTTGACATTTCCAAACTCTCTCGCGTGACCTGACCTCACCGTCGCCACCTTTTTTACGCTAAAGCTCCCACGCTTTCGGAAAAGAAGGAAGTTGATAAGCCAACACTCAAATTACTATTCCGTCTTAGCAGCGCAGAGAAGAGCCTTTAAGATGGAAATCCCTTCCGCAACAGGATGTAGAGAAGCCTGACACTACAGAGAGGAGTAGGAATTCATCAAACGCCTTAACAAATAAACTATTCAATGTCTTTAGTTAAACAGGCTGAACTATTATTCATGCCAACATGACAACCGATTTAGTTTAGAGAAAGGAGCTAGACTGGAGTGATCGGGGAGGGGGAGCAGAGGATCAGTTAGAGAAGCACATATTAGGAGTAGGGCACAAATCCAGAGCCGGACCATGTGCCAGATGGCTACAGGCTGAATGTTAGGGGTCCAGTTACTGGTGACCGTACTTCGGGACCTTTTTGTGTTGGGCTGCTGACGCTGACGGAATGCCCGTAACCAGTAAGCTACATTACAAACTTTAGATCATTCCAAACAAAATACAAATCATACAGGAAGACAGTGGCATTCAGGAGATCAGAAACCGCATACCGAAATTATAGCCACTCGCCGTCTTGCCTAATCCCTACTCCAGATTTCTGGCTCTGAAAAACTATTCAGAAACATAAACACCTTAAAGTCACCTCAAACCTGTTCTGTTTCTACTTCAAATTTATCAATTGCTAATATAATATCATATAATATCATATAATATTCTTGCATTATAAAATGGAAAGACACACACACATTTTTTTTAGGTCTAAGACATCTAAGTTTGACTTTCGTGGAGGTACGGTAAGGGTAGCATTCATCCATTTTACTGTAAAAATAACCTGTTCTGCATTCTAACACACTCCGATACTGTAGGACACAGTAACACTGTCACATGTTAAACCCGAAATCTAGAAAAACACGGTGTTAACACATTTTCACCAGTCTGAGAAGTTCAATTAATTTCTCAAACGTATTCAAAGCCATTTCGGATGAATCTCGGTGTGTAAAGAGAGACGGATATCTTGTGTGGTTACATCTACCAGCGTGGTATGCAGTGGGCTTTCCGTCTCTGTCTAGACACCTTAGTGCCATTTTAAAGTTTTTAAGTGGATTATTCGGGGCCTGGTTTCTTCATGATAACAAAAGCAGTGCAATCTGACCCCTGCTGAGTCCTGCTCTAATCCCTTTACTCCCAGAGAGTCTGCAATTACACTGACCACTCCTGCTCTGAGGCACAATGGGATTAATTTACAAACACTTCTGCAGTACCTCAGTGGCAATACAGAAAGCGGAGCCTTGGCCGTTTAACGTGGCATAAATGTAAGGTTATGATAAAGCTTAAAATTGCTACTCTCATGTTCCAACAGGAAAATTTCACTTTACTTCTCACCGAACACAGGTGGCTAGACTGCTATACTATATCACACGTTGCTTTTTTTAGCCAGAGTGTGACAGGATAGTGTGTTCAGAGCCCAGAAAGGTTTGCGCTCAGTGTGTTACACAGCTGTTGGGTGGGGTAGGGAGTATTGTACCTGCACTACTTTATCTTGGGGTCGAAGTCCAGATTTCTCAGCTGGGGAGTCCTCGTCCACCGCCCTGATATACTGGCCTGATTTGGTCTTCTCACTGTGCAGGTTGAAGCCATAACCTGTGGCTCCCTTCTTCATGTGGCAGAGGCGAGGGCGAAGCTCATTCTTCGAGTCCTACACGTGAGAAAAATGCATTTTCAGTTATAACCAAAGACTGATCGATGACCATGAACCATGTTTATGATCCAGTGGAAAACCAGAGATCATGTACAGTTGTACAATAAACAATGAGAACATGAGAAATGGGTGACATTTAATTGAAGGTTACGTAACATAGAAAAAAAAGGCAGCACTCAGTAAAAGATGAAATAATTGAAGAGTATGAAGCATGATATACTGTACTATTTACAAAAACACAGCACTTAATCTGATAGAAATACACTTTCATCATAAATTTGTCTATGCTATCGAAAGGTGGTTACAAAGAAGAACAAATTAGACAGATAAGAACAAGTTAGACGAAGCGGTACAATACAATAAACGACAACAGGCACAGCTTGTATACTAAAAATACAACTTCTCTATTGCTACACTATTAAACTGAATCGAATATAATGTATAAAATATGCAAAGATATGTTATACCATTGAAAAAGATCGGGTTTTATCAGCGCGACCTCTGCCCGTGCGTTCCGCTCGAGTGTGGACTTTACTTAGACGGAGCAGTAAATATGAAGGAAAAAGTTACGTCACCTACTATATACTCGGAGTAAAATGGGTCGGGTCGGAAAGAGTACCAAAAACATCCTACCCTCCGAACAGAAAAGAAAGACCATTATCTCCTGATCATCAATATTTCCAAGTTTATATCTTTATATATATATATAAACTTCCTAAAGTTTTCAGACGTTGTTAAACAACACGACTTACCTTTGTCGATGTCATGTTATCTTTTCTAGAATTTGTAGGGACAGTCACACTGTGTAAGCTGTTTGACGTCCTGGAAAGTTCATGAAACCTCAACTAACTGTCCCAGGACAGGTGCCCCGTGCAAGATTTCACAACACGCTCAGACTACTAACACAGAAGGTGAGAGAGAAGCCAACAGTCACTGAAAAAGAGTTGCAGGAAGACCTGAAAGCAGCAGGAACGCAGTTACACGGAGAAGCATAAGCAATGAACTGCGCTGCGATCATCATCTCTGTTCCTATACCTCACACAAACCTCCTCTGCTAAATTTGATCTAAATCAGATCTCTCCAGATTCACACCACATCTCTTTCGGAACGATCGACAAAACAAAAACACAACTCTTTTTAAATTCAGCTTGTTACGTTTGGAGAAAGAATGGTAGCCAATCTTGAAACTGGAATTTCATCAGCAGGACCTTCGTATCGTTGAGGACTGAAGACAGTTTGGCCAGAGGAATGAGCCAAAATTCAACCACAGTGCTGCAAAAACCGAATTATTTCTAACTGCAGATGTTCAGGAGCTGTACAACAACCGCTCTGCAACAGAGTACTAATGCTGGTAATTTGTGGTGTCTAAATATGTTTTTCCCTGTAAGCATACCCTCGTTTATGCTTCTGAATACATACGTTTTTGTTTGTATAAGTACAAGAAAAGAAAGACCATTCTCTCCTGATCATCGGTATTTCCAAGTTTTTATCTGTGATCATGAAATCAGGGAAGTAAGAACATTCTCAACTTGTTATATTGATAATGGTTGGTGTGTTCCTTAAAATGTTTATTTTAAAATTTGTCATACGGCTACAAAATGTGTGCTTACGTCTCTCCTGGGGGGTAAATTATCCTGCTAAATCATTCATACAGGGTACTGAGGAGTGAGAAAAAGAAATCAGTAGAGGAAAACTGAAACTCTGGCGTTTTTTTTTTTGTTTGTTTTGTTTTTTTAAACGCAAATATTAAGAGATAATCAACAATATTAAGATAATCAAGTCCCAGGAAAAACTTAATGTTTTAATGTTTTAACATTAATGTAGCTAACTAGCTATCATTTGCAAATATCTCCATCTAGCATAGAGAATATCCTTAACCAAGGTTATCTAGCTAACATTAGATAATATCCCCTAACAAAGCTTGTTAGCTAATGTTTGGGGAGCAAATCCCCATGCCTGAATGTGATTAGCCAGCAGCCTGAGTGTGTTTGTTCATTTGTTTGTTCAGGTTGATGCTAGACTCCTATATTATGATTAAAAAAAAACGTCTTGAGGTGTATAGTTATCATATTGTGATTTTTAGCATAGACGCTTTCACGTGAACAGTGACTGTCACAGACATTCAAAGCCAAAAAACTCTAATCTCGGAAAGACTCATGAGGCTCCTAGAACAAAGCTGTGCCTACACAGTGTACAGTCCTTATCAGGACAGTACAGTACATCTGGTCCAAAAAGCTCCCTTCCCTGCACAGTGGATAGTCAAATAGGCTGAAATGTATGCGAGTGTGCACACAGCAAAACAGGGCTAGTGTGGGTGGTGGTGTTTAGGCTTAAACAAGATTACTAATCTCCCATGACCTGCAGCGGATCTCCTTGTACCTGCTTCAGGAAGAGCACAGGAAAAATTCGGCCTCTCTCACATGAGCCTCAATAGTCAAATGAAGTTCTGACCAACTGCTCTCAGTTTAAATGAAACTAGATGTGGCTGCTCAGGAAACTATGCAAGCTTTTTTTTAAAGGATGTGCAGGAAGTGAGAGGCCACTTTGCACACTACCGTTTAGCGCAGCTAATCTAGGCCATATGTCGCATTAAGAGCATTAGATCCTTACTGATCAGGATCTGAGTGCTCAGAGCAAGCCACAGCATGTAGCATGTGCCACTGCGGCATTTCGTTACGTGACATGGTTGAACGTACAAGTTAAAGAAGTTGTTCTGGGAAATGGCTCTGAACATGTTTTAAGTAATATTATAGTGCCTGTTGCACAAAAGTCTCTTGAAATCAGTTGAAGGTGCAACAAGGGTAAACTTCCTTGAAATGAACAGAAGTGACGAACCAGAGAAACGGCTTCACAGTGAGAGTGTAAATAAAAATATTAAACGTAAAGGGTACACACCTAGGCCTGCGACCATTATGAAATACTGGTTGACGTTTGTGATACATATAATTGTATGCAATATAATAGCAATTAATCTTCTCTGTGGAGTTTATGACAGCATGGTGGCGCGGCGCAGCACATTCCACTCTCTGTGGAGTTTCCTCCTGGTTCTCCGGTTTCCATCCACCCAAAAACATGCTGGAAAATGGATTGGTTAAAATTACCCCGACATACGTACGTGTGTGTGTGTGTGTGTGTGTGTGTGTGTGTGTGTGTGAGAGAGTGAGACAGAGTGAGTGTGTGGCGCCCTGCCCTGATGTCACATCCAGGGTGTGTTCCTGCCTTATGCCCAGTTTTCCTGGGATTGGCTCCAATTCCACTGTGACCCTGACCAGGATAAAGCGGTTACTAAAAAAAGGAATGAATGAGTGTTGAGTTCATGACACGTTTATAACTGAAGTATGCAAGTAGTGTAATACACTTAAACTGTCTTCTCGCCCTTTTGCTTTTCAAAGGAAATACACAATAGGGCAAATATTCAGACATCTCTGTTTGTTATTTAATATACTTTCAGTGCATCCATCCGCTTCACATTTACACACACAGTGTCTTCTGACTTTGTGCTTCGAAGTATGAATTAAAAAAGGAGGTATCCCTAAGCATAAACAAGGATATGTTTAAAAAAAGAAACTAATAACTCAAAAGTATTCAGACACTATACTAAAATATAAATGTAAAGATTATATAAAAAATAAATCAATTCTAAATAATGTAAATAATAAATGCTGCAAAAATAAATAAACAAATAAAAAAAAGAGTACGTGGACCACAGTAATATTTTTTTTATTATTATTTTCAACGCTAACCAACCCTTCTAAAGTGTGTTGTTCCGGCGATCATGGTGAAGGTGAAGAATCTTCCTAAAGTTTTCAGACATTATTATCATCTCTGTTCCTATACCTCACAGAAAACTCCTCTGCTAAAACAGAGGCACAGAGATCTCCAGATTCACACCAGATCTCTTTTGGAACAATTGACAAAAGATAAAATACAACTCTTTTTAAATTCAGCTTGTTACGTTTGGAGAAAGAAGGGTAGTCAATCTCCTTTATTTATGGAGAATTTTGAAATTGCAATTTCATCACTAGGATGCTGTATGGTTTAGAGACAGTG
>CM074956.1:15462139-15473187 GCA_037577455.1 Pangasius macronema | reverse complement strand
AACCTGGTTACAATCCACCAGTGTGAAGTGTGAATACTTGTAATATTTTCCCTGGTCTTAAGATTTTGTTCAGGATTGTGTGTGTGTGTGTGTGTGTGTGTGTGTGTGTGTGTGTGTGTGTGTGTGTGTGTGTGTGTGTGTTATTTTTGTATACCCTGTATCATATAGACTTACCCTTGCATACCCTTGCTGTATACCTTTGCATCATGTAGACACTTTGCATGTCCAATTACTGACTATGCCCAATGTATATCAATGGAAAGAGACCACCATTGACCAAATATAGGTCCACTGGTGTTGCTGGAATTTTTTTAACATTTTAATGTCACTTCGGGGATTTTAAACACCCCACTAACCAAATAACCTGCGAATATTAGTGCAGTAGTCTGAAAAACTTGCACTAATAAAGCAGCAGAGGACGATTAATGCAAAAGGTGTCAGGATAAACAAGCTACAGTCTCTAAATATACGCACCTACAATGCACAACAATAAAATTTTTAATAAAGTGGCCAGCGCACAGATGTCTAATAATGTGGCCAAATACAAGGTGTATTAAATACTCAACAACACTGCTGCGCATGATACATTTGTAAATTCAACACACATACCACCATGCGACTCCATTGACCGTGTCCGTGTCAGCGTCAGCAGTCCGCCACCCAAATTACATGTATTTAGCAGTAATCTTGTAGTGATCCTGTTTCATTCAGTAATTATATACCTGCAAAGTGCATCTAGGTGGATCTGATAAAATGACCACCAAGTGTAAGTTGAGATCACTTTTTTTTTTAAATTATTCTGATTTATTTCTTTAATAACCATGTTTTTTTTTCGATCTTACCCTGTAGACAGCGTGTTGTGGAAACTGTTTTACATAACAGGCTGCATATTTGTTGCCTTACAAAACATGGAGGAGTGGGAAGTAAGAGACACATGATGTCAAGTGTGTGTTTTATCACACGCTCGTATTTCTAAGTTACACATTCCTTATTTGCCTATTTAGGAATTGAATTTGACATTTCTTTTTCTACAGGAGGTAACGTTTGACAAACAGAATGGTGTGATTGAGCTGAAAAGCTTCAGTCTGTATGCAGTGATACTCACACTGTGGAAAAAAGGACAAGAAAAAGGTGTAAATTCTCTTATCCATAACTCTACATTTCTCACATTCTATGTTAAAAGAATATTATTGGCAAAGCAGCAATATTGAATCATGTTGCTGTTATACCTGTTTCAGTGTTGCTGGATTTGCGGCACTTGCGTGATATAAGCGTTCATGAGGAGAAGGTGCGGTACCTGGGGACGGGTTATGTACTGGTGCTTCGGATGGCCACTGGATTCTCGCATCCTCTCACTCAGAACGCTACTCTCAGTGGACGCAGGTTAGTGCAAAAACTAGATTTGGGTTAAAATTATGTGCCAACCAAGTTAACCCATTGCATTACATAATTCAACACAAACCCAAGAAACACTGTGTATCTGTAGCTGTGTTCTTTTTTTTTTCCACAAGTTTCGTTTGTGTTTTTTCTTGGCATTGACAAAGAACATTGTCAGTCCCTATGATCCTGAAACAACACATATGGCTAAAGCCATGCATCATTTCAATCAACTGTGTTTATGGCTTTTTTTTAAGTGATGTGGAGGCACTTTCTACACTTCTGAAGCGCTTCTTGGAACTTGAGGCTTTGCAGCAAAATCTGCCTCAGGAGGATGAGGATTGCGATGAAGACGACGATGACTTCGAGCAGCTGGGGATGGAGGGGGACGACGAGAGCAGCGATTCAAGCGATCAGCCTGAACAGCCAACTCAATGACCACTGATCCTGTGATTCAGTTTTTGACACTGTACTCTATTTGACCCTAATTAACAAACCAAACACTTAGTCTTAAAGATGAGCAGCTACATGAGAACATTTCCTTTTATATCAGTGCATGAATATTATATCTGTAATATTGTAATTTTGTGTCTACCTCAGTAAAGATGCCTCACCTAGAATCTCGGGCAATCTCTAAATAGGTAGCGAGTATGGCTAAGTAGTAATAATAGTAATAATAAATAGTAAGAAGAAGATTGTATAGGACATTACATATATTCCAACTGTCTGCTGAAAAGGATTTCCGAATGTTCTCTTTTTTTTTTTTTTCCTCTGGATGATTCAGGAAGGTAGTACTGCATGATTTTAAATTGGATTTGATGCACAATCATTCATCAACCCTGACATATGTATGGGTGCTAAAATTTTAAGGGCTTTAAAAAAACTGCTAGAAGAGTTACGAGTGTATGACGTGTGTATGATGGCAGTTGACATTGTTAATTCAAAATAATGATTTTTGGGCTGTGTATATTTGTTGTAAAATATTTTAGCTCAATGTGATCATATTAAAAAAAAAATTTGATGAACATATCTTGTCAGTGTTGCATGTGTAAATGGAAAGCTTTGAAGTGCACAAACGGCTAAGGCTCTGTTCAACCTGTACAGTTTTGGTAAAACTAAGCATCTTCCAGGAAAATAAATGAATTGATATGTCTCAGTTACATCCCCATTACATTCTGAGAACATGTACAATGGCAATGCGTAATGATGGGGAAACAGCTTCCTGTCTCAATGTCAATGCTGTGAAATGATTTTGGGCATGTACTGATCATCTGACATGATATGATCTCAAGTCAAATTACGTTTATTTATCATTTGCACAGTATGCCAGGACACATGGACACATGTACATTGAAATGCATGTGGCGAGGTTAGATTAAGCTGCTCACGTAAAAGAACATCATAAACATCACACACACACTGGGATTGACAAGTACATACAGTAACAGAGTACAATATACAGCACATGTTATTGCACTAAAGTTGTGTCAAGTTTCCAGGTGGCAGAGGGGAGAGCAGGGGGAGAAACAAGTCAGAAGTGTGACAAGTGACTTGGTGATATTTGGGACACTGACGACCTGTCTGCAGGCTGTGATGAGTTCTGCTGTTCTCACCACTCCCTGGAGAGCATCTGCCACACATACAGTGATGCTAGGATGCTCACTACTGTACAGCAGTAGAAGCTGGTGAGGTTTTTTGGACCGTATGATTGTCTTGTGGAGGGACCAGGTGAGGTCATTGGTGATGTAGACACTGAGAAGCTTGAAGTTCTTGACTCTTATATGTAAGGGACTGTGTACTCCGCTCTGGGACTTCCTGTAGTCCACTATCTTTTCCCTTGTATTGCTGATGTTAATACAGAAGTCCGAGTCATTGTACTCGGAATTTAACCCATCCAAGTGCGCGCACACACACACACAGTAGTGAACACACACCCGGAGCAGTGGGCAGCCTTTTTTTTTGCTGCGGCACCCGGGGAGCATTTGGGGGTTCGGTGCCTTGCTCAAGGGTCTCACCTCAGTCGTAGTATTGAGGGTGGGATAGAGCTGGTCATTCACTCCCCCCTCCACAACCTTCAGGTTCACCTTTGGGTTACAAGTCCGATTCTCTAACCATTAGACCACGACTGCCCCCATATAATGGCACCATTGTGACACCATTGTGACACACCTCTGATCTCCTCTCTGTAGGCTGTCTCATCTTTGTTTGCCATTAGGCCCAGGGCGGTCTCAATCCATCAGAATTAAAGCTTTTAGAATTGAAAATGTTGATAATCTGGTTTAATAAGTCATTAAGTAAGAACAAACACCACATAACCTGGGGCATCAGGCTTGTATTTCAAAGAAGAATGATCCAGGATGTGAACTGTTCAATAAGTAGCCTAGGTGTGTTTTACTGAAACTGAGATCATTTAAGATAATGTATTTAAACCCTCAGCTAAAATATTGAACTAGCATTGGCTGCCATTTACAAGGTTCTTTTCATGGTAACAAAGACATTAAACACCTCTCTTTCTGTGCTAATAAATGTAAATTAGTCTATATGCAAATTAGGATTTTCAACAGGTAGCTGAGTTTTTTAAACATATAATTTGAGAAAAAAAAGAAGTTTTACAAATGTACTGTTAATCCTAAGATTTTAGATACATGTATGTGTGTCTATTAACCTAAACATTACATGTCATTAGGATTTCACTCTTATGACTAAAGTAAAACATTTATTTCTTTTTCAGCCCTGTTAAACCATGCCCATATAACCAAATACACTTAGGAAAGATGGAACAAGTCTAGTAGCCTTCTGCAATTCTAAATATGAGCAATGCCCTGTAATTTCCTTCACATCTGTAGTGAAAGAAGTCTATGGTTGTAACAGTTATATAGCAACTATTTGTTAATATAGTTTGGAGGTAATGACTACTGGCTAATCTTATTTGGGAATGCATAGGCTTACTGTTGGCCACTCACATTTATTAACATTTACTAACATTTGATGTCAGAAAAAAGATATGGAAAGGGCATGGGGAGAAAATGCAGAAATACTGGAGTACGATGAATAGCTTAGAGGGGATAGTCAGGATTAAAGGCAATAAGAAAAATCCCAGAATTATGATTATAATGCATATGCATAACAAGATATAAATTAGCACTGAGCACCAGAAAGTCCTAAGCTAGTGTATTCATTCATTTATCTTCAAAAAGCACTTTATCCCGGTCAGGGTCATGGTGGAACTGGAGACTATCCCAAGAAAACTGTGTGAGAAGCAGGACACACTCTGGATTGGACATCAGTCCATCACACAAAAAGCTTGTCTTTTTATATTCATCTCTGGATAATTGCATGACATTGTTGGCTGGCATGATTAGGAGGCACCCAGTGCTAGGTTTCTCTATGGAAAAACCATGACTATCTTTCTTTATGATTGAAAAAAGATAAATGTCACTCAGTGTATCCCATATCACCAAAACTCAAAGCCTTCCCTGCTGAAAAAAAAAAGACAATAGAAACCATCACAGATATTCTAATAGTTTCCACTACAAATACCATTACAAACCACCAGCTAAGCATTAAAACTATTTCCATTACCATTATTGGTCCTTAATGGTAGCCGCTAGACATAACATGCAACCAACAGAAGGCAACAAATTATTAGCAGAGCCCCACAGGGACCATTAGAGTTTAAAACCAATACAAATCCCATTATAACCATTAAACCCATTATAAATTCTATGAGGGTTTCTATTGTTTTTTTTCAGCAGGGTTCAATCTCAAAGCTTACTAAACACTGTTCCATACATTTCCGAAAATATTGTAAATTCCTTAATTGCTAGAAATAAGGATACTCCTTAAGGATTTCTGAAATGCAGACCCGTAAGATGGAGGACACAAGAGCCAACCAGAGCCAACACCTCCAAATGTGTCCCATAAGAATATCTTCATACAGTAATCCTGTGCCTACACAAGTATTGTATTAATACAGGTACTGTATCGTAGTGTTATTATTGTACTGATCATACAGAGCCGTTAAACATTCACTTTATTCAGATGGAAAAGGACAGTGGGTTAGAAGAAAATATAATTCGCATTAAAAACCTTATTATTAAACCTTTTTTTTCTTCAATGAAAACCAAGGCTATTACAAGAAGATGGCATTCAAGTTACAATCAACTCATTTAACCTCATAAGAGGGGCTTAGACACAACATACCACTAACCAGGGGGAAGAAAAACCCCTGACAAAGCTTGAAAAGATAGATAGTAACCTTATAAACACAAATACAACCATATCAATGAGTACAATTTTTTTTTATAATAAATTATATTTATCAAATGTCAAATGTCAACAAAAATCTAGCTTTTTATTTCTAATTTTTGACAGGGCTTTTAGATATTGTACCAGATAGTTCATAAATACTATAAACAGGGGCAGGAAAAAAATATATTTAAATAATATTTATCAAAAAACTTATATGGTCTTCTTCTTTATAGTTTCTTTCTTTAATATCTAGCTACAAAAGACAAGTTCAAATCAGCTACCTTTTTACCGTGTCATATTAAACCTTCTTCTTTCTCACACAGAGAGCACACGTCAGTGTGCGACGTAGAAAAAAAAGACAACGGGTTTGCCTGACGTCATCAGAAGGCGCCGCCTAGATATGCTAAGTGTTTATTTATTTAGCTAGATTCTAAAGGATCATATGGTATATAAAGCGTGATGGAGGTGAATAAGGACGAAGCTGAACGGTGCATCGATATTGCAGTCAAAGCAATAAAGAAGAAAGAAGTTGACAAAGCGAAACGTTTTTTAGAAAAAGCACAGAGACTGTTTCCGACAGACAAGGCACACGGTGAGCAGTGATAAGCCGACTAGCTAGTTTCCCACGACCGCTTAGCTTTCATATCAAATAACACTCAACGATCGCCTTTGGCATGTTTTATAATATGACCGTTAGCACTATTTAAGTGCCTTAGAAGTACGTCTCGACATGTTCTTGCTATCTCCTATCTGTGCCTGTATCGAGGCTCTGTTTTGGTACTGATGGCTGTCAGATTTATTCTAAATGCCTGCCACAAATACACGCAGAAATCAGCGAAACTGTAAAAATGTAGAATTGTGGTTGTTTTTCTCAGGCGTGATAGTGAGTATCTGTCGTATTATACTCTGATTAGACCATCCATTTGTTTATATAGAACAGAATACAGTATATTATTATTATTGTATTATTGTTCATTTGTTAAACATTTGGCTTTTAATTTATTCTAATCACAATTGTCTTGTAATCCTATTCATCAAGATTTAAGGCATCTTGATGTGTACATGTCACATATGGATTACATCATATCACACGATGGCCATAATCCAGCGGGGTTTAAAAATGGGTGACAGTTTTACCAGATTAATGTGTATGTCTTTTGGTTTCACAGCATCCTCCTGACGTTCTCCACTCAAATCAAGCCCTCACAATACGTGTGTGTGTGTGTGTCTGTCAGTCAGAGTACTACACATCTTACCGCTGTCATTACTTTAACACGCCTGATTCAGATCATCAGTTTAATATTCATGTTGAGATGATTTATTATTGTGGACCAGACACAAATCATTAAACTGTGCTGAGATGTACCAGAAGTTGGAACGCAGTAAGGTGTGGTAACACCACAAAAGACAAGCACGCCCATGAAGTGGGAAGATTTTAACATTTTTCCAGTCTTTCCCTACTCACGCACCTGTTTGGAACAGCACTACACATGGAGTCCTCTCTTCAAAGTCTAAATTACGGTTCTTGGGCACAGTTGGAGTAGAATAAATGTCCTGTTGTATTATAAGGGGTTTGTGTCTAATGTAATACAGCTGAGTCTACTATTTGAAAACCTTTGCACACATTGGTTTACTGTGCTGAGAACTAGATCGCTCTGGTTTAAAATTTCTGAATGAACAGGAATCTAATTATGGAACTAGCGCCGTCATAAAAGCTAGGACTGGGCGATATTTGATATATGTCATGATGTGCTATTTTAAGTATTCTCATTATCTTAGGTGTCAGTGCTCCATTGTTCCTCGCTGCGAAAACTTAACAAAACGTATTGGAAATTTAAAACTATTTTGGCACAATAATTTAATTGCCTTCATTTTCTACATGAAATTCATACATTTTTATAAAAACTGGCTAAAATTCTCTGAAACTATAGCGGCCCTTATTGGTGTTTTTTTTTTTTTTTTTTTTTTTTTATAAAGCAAAACCAAAGTAAAACGATATATCATGGTATTGTGAAGACATTATATCTCAAGCATTGTGCTGTGATATTTTTGCCATGTCACTCACCATTACTGGGAGTGTTTGCATGCTGTGGAAATGCCTTTAGTAGTCATATATGATAATTTTGCCATTTGAGTGCTAGAATTCACTTTCTTTACCTTTTGGTGTTTGCAGCATTGCTGGAGTCTCTGCAGCAGAATGGACATGCATCCACTCACAGCAGTTCTGAAGGAGACAGCGAGGGTCCCGAGGAAAACCAGTCCAATGCTAATAACCACAGTGCTGCAGAGGAGACGAGATCCGAATCAGCCAAAGCATACACTACAGAACAAGCAGATGCTGTGAAAAGGTAAGGGTAGTGGATTGTGTCACTGAAATCCTCGCCTCGCAGACATAGCATCCCTGATTCTTATTTCATGCATACACTTTGATCCAAATAGAGTTTTGGTCATAAGTTTACATACACAGTTTAAATAAACTGCAAAATCTGCAAAAAGTTCTTCAGAAAAATCCTGTAACTGTGGAAGCTGTGACCCCTAGTCTTAGGGTATTCTTGTATTTATGCTAAATTATATTGACATTGCAGCTTTGAGTGTGTGTGTATGTTTTTGATGAAACAGAATGAAAGAAAAAGATAAGAATCTTACCACTTGCATGAGGTCCACTCAGCCTATGAGTAGCCCCGTAGATAACAGTTAACCACCGTATACTCACTAAGTAATCTTTGGTTTATTCAGCATGCACGATAACAGTCATTTTAGGCTACAAGGCACATGAAGAGGAGGAAGAGCTTCCTCAAATGTCTGTAAAAGGAGAAATATTTCTGCTGAAGCTTTGCAGTAAACTTGCACAACACACAAGAAAAAGTCTCATGTTCAGCAGCACTGAAATTTTTTGCTGTTCGTATCGTAATAAGCACAATTCAGCCTGTGTGAGCTGCATTTCGTTCATGACTCCTCTAAGCTGCTTAAAATGAGTCAATCCTTTTATTTCGGCTCTCATCCTCAGTATGAGTTAGTTCTAGATGTTTTTAAAAATTGCTGTTAAGATTAGTTAGTGCCTAATTCACACAGACACGTACAAAGTCTGCCCTTGCCCTCACATCAGTGTTGTTCTGTTCTTGGTAGAATAAAACAATGTAAAAACTACTATGAGATTCTCGGGGTGCAGAAAGATGCATCAGAGGATGACCTTAAAAAGGCGTATAGGAAACTGGCGCTGAAGTTTCATCCAGATAAGAACCATGCACCTGGTGCCACAGAAGCTTTTAAAGGTGAGCGTGACGTTTTAGGTATATCGCCTGTTTATATTGCAAAGTAATTCACACATTCTCTTGACACTCTTATCTATGCCATTTCTACATTATACATCTACATACTATATTTTTGTAATATATTTTTCAACAAGACATCACTGTTACAGTGTTTTAACAGCTGGAAGTGATTCTGACCTTTACATACCTTGTATACCTTACTGACCACTGTTCCACATGTGTATCCCTGTGTATTCCTGTTGTGGTTGTGTGCTAACGGTGGTGTGTCGTGTAGCTATTGGGAACGCGTATGCCGTGTTGTCCAACCCGGAGAAGAGGCGTCACTATGATCAGTACGGGGAGGTGAGAAGCTGCGCTGGCAGACGAAGGCACGCCGAGCAAGACTTCCAGCCTGATATCTCACCAGAGGATCTGTTTAACATGTTCTTCGGTGGAGGATTTCCCTCTAGTGAGTGTCTGTGTGTTTGTTTGCTCTATTTCACTGCACTGTTAGACACAGAGGCTTTATTTAGTCCCGATACACACCTTTTGCACACCATTACAGTGCTGCTTTCTGCGGCAACACATTTCCAGATGTGGCTCTTCTTTTTCATATCTCCTCAATGACCTCGTTTTGGCATAGGGCGTAATCAAAAGCTGAGCAGTGATTTGAATATTTGAATACAGGTATATGATTATGATTAACCAGGCGATTGTAGCCACCCACATCCCTTGAAAGTATTTGACTGCTCTTGTACAAGCTATTGTAGTCTACTCATTACATCCATAGTGTGTTTTTGAGACATTACTATATTAGTAAGCTTGATGTATAGTATAGCGTGACAGATTTATTTTATGTCACATTGTGTTCTCAGGTAATGTTCACATGTACAGCAATGGGCGAATGCACTTCAGCCAACAGCGGGGTGCAAGAAGGGAAGAAAGAGGTGTAAGTAAAGTGTCCTTGAACAGCTCTATAAACCAGAGTGGACACTCAAGAGAATTGGATCTTTGAATCTTTAAAGTACTTCCTAATTCTGTCACATTTTCTTATATGTAGTACTGTTACATAGTGTTGTGGACAATCTGGTATATTTTGTGTGTGTGCATATATGCATATATATAAGGACAGTCAGGTCCAGAAGTATTTGGACAGTGACCGAGTTTTTGTGATTTTGCCTTTATACACGACCACAATGGATTTGAAATAAAACAATCATGATGTGATCGAAGAGTAGGCTTAAGCTTTATTTTAAGAGGTTTCACAAAAATATGGCATTTACCATTTAGGAATTACAGCCATTACAGCCAAGTACCTCCATTTTCAGCGGCTCAAAGGTATTTGGACAAAGTGACATAATTGTAAATATAACCATAATTTTAATACTTGGATGAAAATCCTTTGCAGTCAGTGACTGCCTGAAGTCTGGAGCCCATGTTCTCAAAACTCAAATTCTGAGTTCTCAAAACTCTAAAGCTGAAAGTCTACACTTCGATCACATCTTAATTGTTTTTTTTTTCTTTCTTTCTTTTTTCCAAATCCATTGTGGTGGTGCATAAAGGCAAAATCACAAAAACTCTGTAATTGTCCAGATACTTCTGGACCTAACTTTGTGTGTGTGTGTGTATATATATGTATGTGTGTGTGTATATATATGTGTGTATATATATGTATGTGTGTGTGTATATAAATGTGTGTATGTATATATATATATATATATATATATATATATTATAGTGTGTGTGTGTGTGTGTGTGTGTGTGTGTGTGTGTGTGTGTTGTGATCGGCTTCTGGGGAAAATTCAATATTATGCAATTATGTAAGTGAATATAATTGTAATTAGAAGACTAAGAGCATAATTAGTTAATGTATAATCTTATCTACAGGCTGCACTATATGACCAAAAGTTAGTGGACACTTGACCGTCACACTCATATGTGCTTTTTGAAAATCTCTTTCCAGATTTAGTCCCCCTTTTGCTGTTATAACCTCCACCCTTCTGGGAAGGCTTTCCACTAGATTTTGGAGCGTGGCTGTGGGGATTTGCTCATTCAGACACAAGAGCATTAGTGAGGTTGGGCACTGATGGCACATATGGATGGCCTGAAGAACCGTGTGGTTGCTGGGGATGGTGCCACCTGGGGGCTGTGGAGATGGTTTGGGGATCA
>CM074956.1:15445627-15462039 GCA_037577455.1 Pangasius macronema | reverse complement strand
TTCTGTAAAGCTGCTTTGCGACAATGTCCATTGTTAAAAGCGCTATACAAATAAAACTGAATTGAATTGAATTGATGTCGGGTGAGGAGACCTGAGGTGCAGTCAGCGTTCCAGTTCATTCCAAAGATTTTCAGTGGGGTTGAAGTCAGCGTTCTGTGCAGGCCCTATCAGTTCTTCCACTTCAGACTTGGCAAACCATGTCTTCATGGATCTCACGTTATGCACAGTGGCATTGTCATGCTGGAACACGTTTGGGCCTCTTGGTTCCAGTGAAGGGAAATCTTAATGCATACAAAGACATTCCATACAACTGTGTGCTTCCAGCTTTGTTGCAACAGTTTGGGGAACAACCACATATAGGTGTGATGGTCAGGTGTCCACATACTTTTAGCCATATAATGTACTTCAGAAGAGTTTTGGCTGTACAGGAATGTTGTGAAACTGTTGTTTCCCCACATTGGAATCACAGCAGGTCTTATGTAGAGCATCCAAAACTTGGGTACTAATCCCTGGAGTGCATTGCTGTGGTTTTGCTAACCCTTGGTGGTATTGTTTATGGACATGATGATGGCAGGATGACGTACAGTAAGACCTTTAGCGTGTGTGGAACAGTAGAGAGCAGCAGTGAGCTGTGGACAGGACTGATACAGGACGTCCATACCAAATTCAGATTCAAGTTTTATTCGTCACATGCATAACCATACACAGTACGACTTGCAGTGAAATGCTTTATACAACTGTTCTGACCTAAAATTAGAAAATATAGAAAAATAATAAATAAAAAGAACATAAAAAAATGTACAGTAATATTTAAAAAGAATATTACTATATACTGAAGTGTCACTGGAGTCATGATGACTCTCAGGTGCAGGAAATTTGGCACAAATAACATTTGTTAAATAATTCACCATGTTACACCCTTATTGCTTATCTTTTCGCGATTTTTTTTTCTTCATGTTACTAGTTGGAGTATGTGTGCCATTTTAGTGGCTATTTTGTTGACACTTACTTATAAATGTGAAATTTGCTTTGTACAATTAAAGTTAATTCATTTAACCCCAGACCTGCAGTGCTGTGCAAAAGTCTTAGGCACATGCTGTAGAGCAAAGATGCCTTCAAAAATAATGCAATTAAATGATTCTACTTACTACAGTAATAAATTAAACAAAGTGAATATTTGGTGTGATATCTTGCAGAAGCAGCCACGGTTCTTCTGGAGACTTTGACTGTCACACTTACTTCTTATTTTTGCAGTAAAACCCAGCAGCCTTCATTATGTTTTTTTGTCTGAAAAGTGTCTCTTATGTAATGTGCTGCTTTCTTTACTGACTCACAAACATTTTCCTGTAACATTTAATTTTGTGCTGGAAAACTAATGTTTGGAAATCTAAAATGTTTCGATAATGTAGAAGTAATAAAAATCTATAACAAAGTTTTTACTAAAAAAAATAGGTGCCTAAGATTTTGCACAGTACTGTATATTTCTGCATTTGGAATTAGCTTTGGATAAGTTTAGTTTTTGGCCAGCATAATGGCTAGACTGGGCTTTGGGGCATGTTATGTTTTATGTTATGTTTTGTTTTTTCAGTAGGAAAAATGAAATAAGTAAGTCTGTGTCTGTGTGTGTGTGTCTGTGTGTGTGTCTGTGTTGTGCTACAGGGTGGCTTGGCTCTCTTCGTCCAGCTCATGCCCATCCTCATCCTTGTTATTGTGTCCACGCTCAGCCAGATGATGGTGGCTGACCCTCCCTACAGCCTCAACTACAGACCGTAGGTTCTCACACTCACACACACCACATACATCTTTAGCCCAAGGACTGGATTATAATTTGAATTTAATTACAATCTATCTTGCATGTTAAATACATAGACACACAGCTCTCCACTTTGCCATTCATTCCCTCAACCATCTATGTTGCCAGCCGAGCACACTCTCTCACTGCCTCGCCAACTGTCACGTAGACACAGATACAGTGTGTATTCAGTGACTCACACTTACTGTCTGGGCATAAGGTCATTTAACACACAAGGGCCACTTCGTGTTAATACACGTAACACCTTTTGATCACCTGTGGGAGGCTGTTAAGCTAAATGACACAACATTGTCTCAGCATTGTAAAACGCTGTCAGACATTTTACCCCAAAAACTTTTTTTATTATGGATAATCTTAAAGGAAAACCTATTCTTTATGAACTTATGTTGCTTGGGTTGCTTAGATTGCTTTACTATTCACTTCTTCATTACTAAATTCCTTTTAAAATGCAATCCCATTATTATTATTATTATTATTATTATTATTAAATAATGTGAGCATTTGAAATGGACAAAACCTGCCCTAACTGCCTCAGAGAAGAGTGTAATGCAGGACTGGTCTTGAGTTGAAAGCGTATTGATCCAGACTGTTCACTCAGTGGAGGTATGGTAAGACCTATGAGGACATGACGGCCGTGTGGACGTGTAGAAAAGCAGCACTATTGGATAATCCAGCTGTTGTGTGCTGATGCCATCACTGAGTAGCTTGTTAATCAATACCTAATCATATTCATGGAGTGACCAGCCCGTTACAGCTCCAGCAGACACGACCAATTCTGCTACTTGGGTCATATTCTCTCTCTCTCTCTCTCACTCTCTCTCACTCACTCACTCACTCACTCACTCACACTCTCTCTCTCTCTCTCTCTCTCTCTCTCTCTCTCTCTCTCTCACTGACTCACACACACACAAGTGGTTAAAATGAACAGAGAGGAGAACTGATGCGTGCATCATGTATCGCGAAAATAGTAAGAAGTGTTACATAGTTTGGAAGCTAATTTACAGCTAAAGTAATTGAACAGATATAAATCTGTATGTCCTTCCTAAAGAAGGGAGTGTTAATATACAAGTTGGGCACATATGCACCATGATATGTATATGTATATATGTATACTGGAGCCTTTGGAGCCTTTTATTTTTATTCCTGAAGTTTATGGAACTCACAACTTGGTTATAATTAACAGCACTTTTCCTCTTCAATGTTATTACAATTGCAGTTAAATTCACATTTACACAATACTAGATTCATTTTGTACCAGACAAATCTAATTCAGATGACTACTCCTATGACTAGTTATTACTAAATAATAATTATTTAAACTGTGTGTGTGTGTGTGTGTGTGTGTGTGTGTGTGTGTGTGTAATCATACAATCGTCTCCCTGTCCTTTCTAAAAAAAAAAATTAAAGTAAGCTCTGACTTGTGCCTGTGTATGCAGCTCATGTTCTTAGCTGGACCTTAGCTAGCAGTCTTTAACGGAAACCTCATGTCATATTCCTCAGTCAGACCACCCCAGAGTGATAATGCTCGTGAGCGATAGAAGCCCTCAGGAGAATGGGCTGAGTTGGGCCACAGTTTAACCTGAGAACATGATCTCTTCACTCGTCCCTTTGACCCTGACTGCCTATCACATGCAGTTTGTGTTGAAAGAAAAGTGTTTCAGAGACTTCAACCTTCTCTGTATCTCGTTCTCTCGTCTGCTCCCTGATTGAGTTGAGCAAATGAATGGATAATAAAAAGTCCAGTGATGCTGACTCTTATCTTACTAGATAATTCATTGATCTGAGTACTGTCACCTAAGATTTGAGGCTTCCAGCACATCTCAGCTGTAATTGTACACGAGATCAGTTTTAAAGTGTGTGCTCTTCTGGGTTGCAGGTCTGTAGGTCACACACACAAGCGGCTGACTGAGACCCTGCGTGTGCCGTACTACGTGAGCGAGCGCTTCAGTCAGGAGTACAGCGGCGTGAATCTGAGACAGGTGGAGCGCAGCGTAGAGGACGACTACATCTCCACCCTCCGCAACAACTGCTGGAAGGAGAAACAGCACAGTACGCTCTTCCCACAAACACGCTAAATCTTTCCACCTTTCCTCAACACACCTTCATACATCTGATTACTAAATAGATACGATGTCGGCCAGTTGATGCTTCTCCCAGTTTCCAGTTAGAACTTTGATCTGTTATTTGTATAACATGCTAATCTGAAGCCACGAGTTGATCCGTCTCAAGTGCTGTCAGCTTAGAAATTTAGAATGTAGATGACTTTTTTTAAATGATCGGCCTCGTTCTGCTTTGTGCCTGCGTAACAAACATGGGCTTTAATTTTACTGTAATGCAATGATTAGCACTCTGAAATATTCACTATAGCGCTGTAGTCAGAGATGGAGTTTAGAGTAGTTTAAAAGGTACAACGATATTTATGTGGAGAAAGTTCTCAGAGTTATGTGAAGTCGGTGCTTGATTTTCTAGTCACCTTTCACGCTTTAAACGTGGCCAAGTTGTTTTTTTTTTTTGGTTAGAGCTGTCACAGGACGTGAGTTTCTCAATCGGGTCTAGGCCACTTCCTTTCAAATAAGCAATAATGTGGACTGGTAAAGTAAATTGCATTTTATGGGTAGCATATGCTGACTATACAATACTATACAATACAATATGATCTATTTCAACATTAAATTTAGTCTGATACAGTAATATCCAAGCTGTACAAGATTCCATTAAACATCTAACACCTGCCCTAGGTATAATTGTGGTTATCAGAGATGGCAAGTTCATCCATTAATGAAGTCCAAGCCCATAAAATAGCATGTCACAGGTGAATAAATATTATAATAAACATAAATAGCACAGGTGTGTGTAGCAGATCCTAAATATAATGGACAACTTGTTCAAATGAAATGATTCTTAGGTCTGTTGACCTGTGTGCACCTGTGTGTTTTGGTTTTAACTCCTCACTTTTATTAACGGGAATTTCGGTTCTTTTCAGTGAGTCAGTGCACTCGGCTCATCTCACCTATAAGAGGCAGCTCTTTCACTCCCAAATGACTCATTTCTATTTTTCAAAGCCAGCCAAAGTGCCTATCGATTGTTTTAACTTGACATACTCCCTATGACTATTAAAATGTCATTGTACTTTGCATTGCATTTCTTTAAAAAATCTATTTAAATGAATGTAACACTAGCAAGGCGATACACATTTGCATTGACTAACCTAATACGTAATCATTAATTGTGTCTACACTTAACTTCCTGTTAGAAAGTCGAAATTGAAGATTGCCGTACAGTCATTCAGATATTTCGTATACTTCCCAGTACACCTTACAGTAAAACAGTCAGGCCTTCATGTTGTTCCAGTCAGACAAAGATAGATTAAGATAGAGTTAAACACATGTCTTATTCACTCAAAAAAAAAAAAAAAAAACTAAAGCTCTACTTCTTTCATTAATTCATCCTCAGTAACTGCTTTAGGGTCGAGGGATCTTGGGCGCAAGGAGGGAAAATTCACCCCAGATGCGACTCAAGTCCTACTCTTGTGTATCTTTTATCCGTTTTTATGGGTCAAATTTCTTTAATAAATGACTCAGAGGTACAGTGAAATGTGTGTGAATTTCAGCTGGTTCCCTGACTCAGCACTACTTGTTCAGCTGTCCCCATGCGTCCTCCAGACAAAGCCACAAAACCACAAAACATTTCCTCTGATTGTGTTGTTTGGGTTTTTGGTTATTTCTACACAAGCAGGCACGTCACACTGTATCATGATTAATCAGCGTTGCCTTTGGCCGGTTAGTCCAAGTTTCTTAATTCACTTGCATTCTGACTCACAGTTTGCGTCTTTATTATCTTGCTTCATCTTCAAACTCATTGTCAAACATCAGAGTATTCCGTAGAAAGACCTGCTGTCTTCCTTTGAAGCCGTGTACCAGTACTGCGTATCAGCTTTGCTTTGTCAGTATTGATGGTGGCAGTGTGTATTTCCTTATTAGCTGAAATATACACAGCTCCTGATTATCCTGCAGCAAAGCCACTGAATGGTTCGTGGGTGCGTGGTGGGTTTTTTTCACCTATGGATGTGATTCTGGGGAGGGGAAGTTGCCATGACGACTTGTTCCTGTTAGCAAGTCTGAAAAGAAAACCATTTAAATGATCAGTATTTCAGTGCGCAGATTGAATATCATGTCCATGTGTGTATGTCCACAGAGGAGGGTTTGCTGTACCGTGCACGCTATTTTGGTGACAGTGACCTATATCAGAGAGCTCAGAGAATGAGCACACCCAGCTGCTCCAGACTGGCCGAGGTTCAGACTTACGTCCACTGATGATGGACGAACCAACATGATCATGGTAGGTAAGAAGGAGAAACACACGACACTGATTGACGCCCAGCTCTATTCATTTAAACTGACTTGTGTAATAGTGGCTGTAGGTAATGCTTCCGAAATAACCAACCCAAATCTCATCCTAAGCCATGCGGTGCTCCTCCAAGTGTGCACTCTGACTATGGTGCACTAATTCTCGAATCCTTATGGGTGCATGGGTACAGAAAGTGAACATTTGGGACATACGGTTGTCATTAGCTCAGACACATTGACAAATATGAATCGTGTATCAATTCTACATTCATCTGAAATGATGTAGCCTGTCATATGTGTGTTATTCCATCGTTTTAATCATTTTTTTCTGCATAATTTGTACCTTATGTGATACGTTAATAATATTAATAAACAATATATTTATAGAATTCTAATATATTAATATAAAATATACTAATATATATATATTAATATTAAAATATCAGTAATACTGAAGAGACTGCACCGATGCGGGCTTTCCTAATTGGTGTATTAAGTAAGGAATAAAATATGATGGGGCATGCTATTTTAGGAAAATAATCAACCATATAGTCACCAGTACCACTCCAAAGTTGATCCATAAGTGTTTTATACCTCTTATACTGCAGCAATCTCTCAACGATTACAGTTTCAGACTTAGTGATGAATGATATGTTGTGGCATTAACCATTTTATAGTTGCGTTTAATGTTGAGGAACATCCGTGAGACAGAAGGTTACATTTCACTGCTGGGGTTTCATAAAATCAGGCCAAGCGAAAGGCACCATGTTTATGTAGCACTTAAGATACTTTGCTGCACAGTAGATATTACAGGAGAAGCAGAGAGTAAACAGCAGTAGAGCCGCAGTGAAGGTTTGTCAGTATTAACATGTTTACAGAGTCCCTCTCTGCCCGGTGTCCTCTTTCAGTCCCTCGTCAATGCTTTAGTGACTTGCCAAGCATGACCTAGTTCTAAAGTGGCTCATATCTGAGCCTTATCAGTGTGAGAAGACCGTACAGTCCCACCACACTGTGTGTGTGTGTCAGATCCATATCATCATGAATTTTAACTTTGATTTCTCTTGTTTTTTAGGTGTAAAATTGAATCTTCCCATTAAAACGGTGGCAAACTGGTGACATTCAGCCAAAGGACAGAGACTTCCGTGTGTGTGTGTGTGTGTGTGTGTGTGTGTGTGTGTGTGTGTGTGTGTGACAGAGATATCTGTGTTAGTGAAGGATCATCTTGTAAGGGTTTGTAAAGGAAAGGATCTTCCTCCAGCCCTTTGCAGACCTGAGCTACACCTCAGTTAAGAAATGATCCAGTCTTTTATAGTTCTATCGATCTGAAATGCATTTAATTCCCTTCAGGCTGAAACTTGTGTAAGAACTTATACATATTATTTGGCTTCATATAGATCATGATCAGGTCACTATGTATTAATTTATTAATTTATATAATTGTATATTTGAGATTTTAGCTATGCAGGATTTTATTGATTAGGTCACAAGTTAAATAAGCATCAATGTTAAATAAGCATTAATGTTAAATAAGCATTAATAAGCACTCCATACTTTAACCTTTTATCTTCGCCACTAGAATTTCCACTGTTCTGTAGTTAAGTAGTATTTATTCAAGGATCAGGACCTTTTTTTTTAAAGTATAATATTATATATATTTTTAAATTTTGCAATGCTGACTAAACATCTGTAGCAGTGCTTCTCTTCTGGATGATACCAGAACAATAAAATCCTATGTGCCACTCACCTTACAAGCTGGTGTGCTTTGTGTGTTTGTGCTGAGGAAGTGTAATACTGTGTGCACAGGGGTGGGACTGGTGGGCTCTGTGTGTTTCAGGAAGGGAGGAGAATGAGAATGTGAGTGAGAGTAGAACTGCGTATGCNGCGTGCACATGCAGTTGAGTCATGTCAGATTTTGGCAGGCTGTGTAAGCTAGAACATGCAGTGGCTCACGTTCCCCAGCAGTCCGTAGTCACGTCTAGATCATACCGGTCTCTGCTGGATGTGCGTTTCTGATGCTGATACATTTATTTACTGTAGATTTTTTTCACACTTCAGCCTTTTTTTTTCCCCCCTAATTGAATACACACTTCATAAGAGCACACACTTATACACCATTTCAAACATCATTATATCATAAAGTTGGTAAAACATGAATTTGAAAGTTGTGAAATTTGTTTTGGAAAGCAGACCTCAGTAATTTAAACTCACAGATGGGGGAAAGTTACAGTTTGAAGTTTTCCCTACTCTCTTGAAACCTAATCCAAATAGGCCAACTTTCCCCAAAAGCATTGCAACACAAAATTGGTAGAGCGAGCTTTACCGTGAACAGCCTCTCTCTGCTTTTGGGAAACTGATCAGTTAGTTACAGATGAGGTACCTCAAGAAAAACGCGTATTCTCCAGGTCTTGAATTAAATGATATGGAGGACATTCTAAAATAAAATCATATAATGTGCATACCTCAACGTGAGCACTTAACTGATTTGTACTTGAATTGATTTTTTACTTGTGTGCATTTTTAATGCAGAGGTCACTAACCTCCATTGCAGTAAAAAAGGCCCAACGTCTGCAGATCTCGAGGTGTTCTGAGTTTTATTCTTTTTTTTTTTTTTTTATGACTGCAGTGTCCACAACCCAGGATCCTCAGTTCAAACCTGAACTTGAGTTACTGCCTGGGTTTTAGTTTTATAAAAGGGTTAAATTTTCCACTGACACTTTTTAATAAAGGTCAGTAGAACTGTCATCACAGCATGTTTAAACACACACGCACGCACACGCACGCACACACACACGCCTCCGATAGTGAAGGTTAACATTTAATTTAGACAAGTTTATACCACACAAAGTTGCTGCTAATTATTCCAGTAATTCTCTTCAAAGTACATTTTTAGAAGTAAAATGTATAAACTCAAGAGCTTCTTCTGTTAGTCGTTCTTGGGAAAAACTCTACATCATTTTTAAAAGAAAGGAAAATAAAATATATATATTTTTAAAAAAACATCCTTTCAGATGGAGCCTGTATGGTTAATGGTTTGATTGTTGTAAAGAACCCTTTTCCCAAATGTAGTGTAGGCGTTCTGCAGAAATCTAACACCATGTTTCGCAGCACAATGAGACCAAGTCTCGCTGTGGTGAACATAAAAGAAGCAATGACTGAAGCGAATCTTTCTTCAAAAATAATTTATTTTCTGTGTTTCCTTAATGCACGTATAAAACGTAACAGTATTTGAATATCAAATAAATAATGATGCACAAGTGAATATGCATGACAAATGTGTTTAAAAACAATTAAGATGCCAAGAGTCCATTTTAACTAAAAAGATCAAACTTAGATCATGAAATGGTGCTCGCTGGATTAAAAAAAAACAAAAAAAAAACAAAAAGACAAACAAACCCCAACACCCATCTTTCATGACACGGGTAAATCAAGTTGATGAAATAGCTGCCACAGTTGTTTTCAGAAAATAAAGTGAGGTAAACATTTCAAAGCAGTCGACAAAACGGCATCAGACAGGTTCGAAAACTGCCTGACAGAAGTGCAATATATGAATGCAGTATCTATAACGTACATACAGCAATCAGTGAATACGAGAATGCTTTTACATTTGTGTACCCTATGCTCTTTTTGTACAAACACCCTGGTGACAAAAGTGAGACCTGCAATATCTGGTGATAGACACAGTATTGTCTTTGAAGGGAATATTGAGAACAGCTCTCAGATCACTAAAACGGCGACCTAACAGAGCTAGAATGCCTCAAATGTCTAGAATTGGTCCTTGGGGCTCAACACTCTTCAATAAGCAGCTCTTCTGAGCTGTAGAGTTTCCTTTTGATCACTCTGAAGCCAGTGCCGAGTTTCAGGGCACCTCTCAGCGCCGTTGATGAGGATTTGGCAGTGAACAAGCCCTGGATCTTCGGCCAGATGCCTCCTGACTCGGGCCTGAGGACGAGCGTGAGCTGAAAGGTGGGTACGAGGCAGGGGTCAGCAGCAATCTGGCCTACACTGTGAAAGGTCTCTCCCTGCTGCACACACAGGTCGATGAGCGCCCCCCGGAGGCCGCACGGCTCGCTCGCTGCCAGCTGCACCAGCTCGCTCCCTATGTGCTCCAGCAGCTTGTTGGGGATGAGAAGTTTGGAGCAGTGCAATGTGCAACCTTTCGCTTCGATCAGGCTAAGAGCAATCTGTTGGACTACTTCTTTACACAGGCTCTCCTCTGTTGGGTCGTAGAACATGTCAGCGTCCAGAGCGGACAAGTCGGGAAGAGATACAGAACCTGGAAGAGATTGTAAAGAAATTAGTTTTATATAATACAGAAGTGAGTAACAAGAAATCGATATGTTAACCAGCATATTCACAAGCGTACACAACCATCATACTGCGATGCTATATCTCGATTAATTACGTCATAATGCGGTTTTCTAAGCATGCTGCAGATATCAGAGGTGTTTTTATAACACTCTCCAACCCCATCGCTGCTCACAGTAACAACTAGCGGTCGAAGCAATTCAAAACATCAAATACCACATTTAACACTTGTGTGTTAAGAGAACTGATTTGCACATCACAGTGCTTCATGATAAGTACTGTAACCTTTAACCTATACGATGCAGAAGATCTTGTTCAAACTTTTACAGGGTGAGCTGATGACCGAAAGCCTGCTTACAATGAACAAGCTGCAAAAAATAAAATTAATAATAACAATGGTGTTATTTACCAGTATCTGAGCCATCGTCCGTGCCACTGTGTTCGGAGTCAGAGTCTATGCTGTTACTGCTGCTGAGGTTCTGCACCAGGCCGCTCCAGGACAGCCGCTGTGGAGCTCCATCAGCCCAAACCGCTTCACTCTGTATCTTCTGCATGACTCCAAACCTCAGACTGCAGTTCTACAGGATCAAATATGCTTCAGTTCCTCACACCTGAGAAGGAAAGATAGCAACTTAGAAATGTGTGTCTAGGACAAAAACAGTGCTGTGATTCCTACACTCAAAACAACTTGGGTCCAAAAAACAACTCATGCAAACAATGAACACAATGTTGAAGCAACAGCAAATTTAACAAATTGATTTTCCATGCATAGAAACATCCAGATTTTTGCTATAAAGTGAGTTTCAGAAGATTATATTAGCATCACATTCTTAGACAATGAAGCTTCCTCAGGGTTTCTGAGGAGGCTTCACTGCTTCAGCTTTATTGAGAGGTTAAAGAAGCTGTTGTGAATAATAAAAAAAAAACTTGTCGAAAAACTCTAAATTAAACCTTTAAGACTTTCTTTAAAGCTGAGAAACACTTCAGTATGCTACATTTAACCTCATTTTCTGAGAATAATCTCATAATATTTTACTGTTAGTAACCATCAGCTTTGCAAACTGAGCAACTGAATAGAAACAAAACCAAGTCTCGTGCACATTAAAATAACCTTATTTTCAAAACAGACACTCACCAAAATGAAAAGCTGCAGGCGATGTCTTGCCAGTACTGGATGAAATATCCCAAATTTTCGACGAATGACGCCGCTCAAGCTAACAAAGAACAGAGAGACCTGTTTAAGTGCTCCTTCCTTCAGTGCAGCAGCCAGCGCTCTGCAAACACTGATGTCATGAGCGAGAACAAAGCTGTTTATATAGCTCCGCCCAGCCGTTGCTTTCCACGCCCCCTAGAGACAAGTCAGCCAATCAGTTTTTAGCGCACGTTCCACTTTGCCCAGTAACACGAAGCGCCCACAAGCTATTGTCTGCTGAGGAAGGGAAAAACACAGCAAGTAATCTTTTGTTTCACCTAGGACAAGTTGGGGCAAAATCTGTGTGTGTGTGTCCGAGCCAAATGGACATTCGGGGGCAAAGTTAGTGTTTGGTAGGCTATTTTATGGTGCACTTCGTGTTTATATGTGTGTGTTTGTGCAAGTGTTGCTACAAACAAGAAAACATCTGCAAAATGTGTGATATTGCAGTATGAAAGTGAACGTTTTTGTTAAAAAAAATACTCATGGCATGAATTTTTAATAATGCACATCTGCTAAAATGACAACATAACACTACATCTAATACAATTCTAAAATATGCATGCATTAAAATAGTGATTTCAGTAATTTCAGTATCCAGAAGGAGTCAGTTTTGCGGGCTGCACTATGACATCATCATCATAGCCATTCATTGTGTTTGTACATTGATGCATCAGGCTGGAGATCTATGAGAAGCCAGTGCACAAAAAGGTGCAAGTTCCACAGGAGATTGCAGCTTGTGATGCAACATTACATCACTCCATATCAGTCAGTCCTCTAGCTTGCTAGTAGGTAGTGTCTGTCTCAGTACACTCCATGCACAGGCACTATGGTTTAAACCATAGGTTTAGTGGTTTTATGAGTATTTGTAACCACTAGCAGCTGTAATCAAACCACACAGGTTAATAAATACGCATTGACTAGGTGAGAGAAATCTGCTCTGCTACTACAGCACCTCTTGTGGAGACAGAAATCAGTATGATGTAATGTTGCATGGTCCTACATGAATCAACATTCTGTCCTCACCGTTCATCTGATGCAACTTCAAGAACTTATTTGGAATGATGAAGACCTGATAAAACTGGTTTGAAAGGTACTGATGCAAAAGTAAAAACAGTGGCATATATCAATCATACGACTTTACATAGTGCCACTATTATTTATTCCCAGCACCACTAGTTTAAGTGCATATCATGTATACAGTGTATACATATATGTAATGTATATAAGGATCAAATATAGAAATAGCTAATATTCCTACAAATTTGACACTTTCTATAATTTAGACATTTATTAAAACATTAATTAAACTTTGGGTTGTAAAATTGTAATGTGGACTGTCTGAGTGTCGGTTTTAACTGACATTAACACTAACATTTGGCATATGGCACAGAAGTGGAACAATATAGTTCTGTATATTAGTAATGTTCTTGAAAATTAATTATGTTTAGCCATAAAAACATATCTTTTAATCCCAGGTCTGTTTTACATTTTGATTTTGTTTCAGATAACCACGTTAGTGGCAAAAACAATCCCATGGCACATAAACGCTGATAAAAGAAATCAGTTAATAATGAACCCTGTGGAGATTTATTCATTAACAGATAACAAGTAGTTACACAACAATCAGGACATGGCATTTAATCTAGGATATCCTTTCAGCATGTTACTGTTATTGTAACAGAGCAGTTTATTCTTAGAACTCGGTTAAAATATGTTAGTGATTTACTCGAGGCTGTTTGACCAACTGAATACATCCATTCTTCTGTGTGCACTTCAGCAGACTCATAAAAAGTGTGAAAGTTTTGGCCAGGTAGCCTGAGTTCATGGATGTTTTGGGAGTGCAAGTGAGAGCTGGACAAACTGTTCTCTTTGCAGTCATGATGACATGTACAACCCGTACAACTCGCAAGTGCTATTATGGAAAAAACAAGTTCAAGATTGTTTAAAAAAATTGTACTGTTAAAAATTCTAACATGGATAAATGTGTTTTAGAGAGAGTACGAGAGTTGGGGTGGGAATGGAGTGTCTTTAGGATCCAGCAGCATACACTGTAGGTTTGGTCCCACCCTTTCGTGGAACAAAATGTACTGTACATTCTCTAAAGTTTCTCACTGCATGTTTCAATCATTCAGATGCAAACATCCAGCAGGACGAAGTGTACCACAAACCCAGTTTTGCAGAGCTACATCAGGAAGTGGTGTATGTAAACAAGGCTCAATGGACACTTTATTCTCCTCTCAAACAGAAAAGACAAAGCAACCAACTCTGCATAGATTCATGTTTTCACTAAACAGTAAAATATGAAAGATATATTAGTTATATTACTAAGAATGAATATGCTTAGTGTGCTGAGAGCTTGTTATGAACACAGCAGTTAGCTTTATAGGACAAAGAATGTGGGTTTTATTTGCTGTCTCCCTGCACCCCCCTCTCGCTTTGTCTTCTTCTGTTTCTACAGCTGCTGCTACAAGTAGGCTAGGCTCACTTTCTCGCTCTCTCTCACACACATACACACAAACACAGTGAGGGGGAGGATAACCTTGCAGACCACAGCACTAAAATTAATAGCAACTGTGCAAGAGCGTCGAACAAAGCACAGGGCTCCTGTTCGCTGAACACAAAAACAAGCTGTGTTTGGGCTTCTAAATCAGCTGGCTACATTTTGTAGCAAAGATATCCATATCTCTCTGTCCATATCTATCTACCACTCAAACAGTGTACCTTTCTATACAGCACTAATAAAACACAAAAATACTGGGCATGCTTTAAATTTAATAATAAATATTAAAGAATTTGAATTTGCAGCTCTGACAGTGCATTTACTGTGTAGCTCTTGAAATGGTTGAAAGTATCAATAAAATTATTTATTTAATATTCTCCAGACTTTTTAAAGCTCAGATTAGAGCGGCTTTATTCCACAAAAAACATCTTTAAAAAAAAAAAAGAAGAGAGAGAAAGAGAGAGAGATCAGGTACTCTTGTAAAAATTCATAAAGTTAGGGTATACTTCTGCACATGATTATTCTTCTGTGACATGATCTGTAACATATGTAAGTATATTTACATTTAAGTATTTGGCTCCATTAAAATGTCCAAAACCGTTTCATTTAAGTTTGCAGCCTATGTATGTTCTTCAAATAGGGGAAACGTGCATAAATAAGTTATACAAAAATGTTTCCACGCTGGTTAAAACATTTTTTTTTTTTAAAGTAAAACGATAAACAAATTCACTGAAATTTATGAATTAATATGAGCAGCAAGTGGTTAGCTATGAAGTTGTGAAACCCAATAGCTGTTCAATAGGCTTATATTTCCACTCGTCTGCCTCCAGCTCCTCCACCAGGCTGGCCAACTTCTCCATACGGGACACCTGCTGATCTGAGAGCGCACACGAGAGCACACCATACCAAGAAGTCATTAGTATTAGGTTTCCAGACTTTAGGTGAATTAGTAGCAATTGTGCTTGTTACAATTGTGTTTAAAAAAAAAAAAATCAGAACAATGTGCATCTTACCATGCTTCACCTGTTTCAGAGTTGATGCCACTTGATAACTGAAAACCGATTCACACAGAAATCTGTCCGAGCCATCTGAAAAGTAAAGAGTAAAACTGTCCACTGGATTTCAAATAATCTACAGATGACAGAATGTCTTTGGTTAACGGTCCATAAGTAAGGAATGAAAAATAAACAGCTAGGCTGTTACAGGAAAAGAACTAAGGAAGGGGTGGTGTGAAAAACAGTTACTATTACCACCCCAAAGTTGATTATTTTCCAATAACAGCACATCCTGAAGTGTTTTATTCATCTAAGTCCACAGCCATTTACCACAGATTACAACTGTTTATTTATTAAACATCACGTCCATTTTACGTTCAACACTGTGGAATGTTGATGAAACAAACTAGCTCCTGATATCACTTATGTTATAGTAGCTATAAACAGTTGTTCCCTCATCATCCACTCTCCTGAAGTTAATAAGTCCAAAAAATTGAAGAAGAAGAAAAAGAAAAACAAGAAAGCAAAAAGTCTTATGTCCTGAAGCAGTGACACTGGAGAGTCCCTCCAAATATGCTAAATAAACATCTCCTCACAGAAAACTTGACCACATTGACAATTACTTACTTTTTTTGTTTGTTTAATTTATGTGAAGTGTCCACCATACAAGGCTCTATGAAAGTAGTTCGAAGCACCTTAATATAAACCTCACAGCCGGCATTGTTGTCCGAGCTGCTGTAACAGAAGATAAATCAACATCTTCTGGCCAATCAGAATCGAGAGTTCAGCAGCACTGTGTATAAAGAAAAGTATATACACTGTAGGGAGAGTCAGTGAGCTGAAAGACCTCTGTGTGTGCTGCAATTGCCTGTGTTTGTGTATTAGCACATCAGCTTATGAGGTCTTATTTTGCTTAAGTACAGCTTAAAACCTTTTGTTCACGTAAAGTTATGTATAACAATTCCCTCACATCTATACACACCATTATTCAACACTTTAAACATGACCAATGACCAAAATAATAATATATATGTATATAAATACACACACACACACACACACACACACACACACACACACAGGTATTTGGACAGTGACAGAGTTTTTGTGATTTTGCCTTTATAAGCCACCACAATGGATTTGAAATAAAACAATCAAGATGTGATCGAAGTGTAGACTTAAGCTTTATTTTAAGAGGTTCCACAAAAATATGGCATTTACCATTTAGGAATTACAGCCATTTTAAGCAAAGTACTTC
>CM074956.1:15416992-15445527 GCA_037577455.1 Pangasius macronema | reverse complement strand
AAAAATATTTCTTTTTTTTATATATATATATATATATATATATATATATATATATATATATATATATATATATATAAACACATGTACCCTTTGTGTCAAACCAGAACTTCACTCAGCACAGAACTTGAGATTATGCCAGTTCCATAATTCCAATACGCCAGCAGAACAAGGACTAAAGGAGAATGGTGGCTTTCACTCATTAATGCCCTCTGTTCTTTCTGGAGACAAAAAGTGCAGACAGTTGGAAATGCACGTCCCCGTGTGGATAAATGACCCAGACGATTTCTAAATAGTTGGGCCAAATACAAAAGGCTTGGCATGGTTTTAGATGTGCATATTCCAGCCAGCCTTGACCTTATAATGGATTGGCTATGTCCTTTTGAGATCCTAATTATGGTGCATTTTCCCCCTCAGTATTTCTATTGTCACCTGATATGGAAATTAATGCCTTCAAACAGAAAGTGGTTTGGAAAAAGAGTAACCCCTGTGGCCTTATAAGCTCCTCAGACAAAAACAATTAGGCATTAGGGGCAACAGTGGCTATTGATCAGCTACCACTCAAGCACAGCACTTAACTCTCTCTGTTCCAGGGGCATCGTATCATGGCTGACCCTGCGCTCTAATCACAGCCTCCTAACAAGCTGGGATATTCTGTCGTTAGATTGTGCAACTAGATGAATGTAATTAAACATCAAACCAGGTGTTCAGTTGTAACAACTCTAACTTAGCTGCTCATCCAATCAGTGGAAGAAACTCGAGACTTGCGTGGCATCCTCAGTCACTGTCCTTCAATATACATCATGCTGCTACCAGTCATTTTCTATCCTTCTCATACTGACAGTGCTACTTCTGTCACAAAGACAATGGGATCCCTTTAGGACCTCCCACTAAAACTGGTTTGCATGATTTCTGCAAGCTTGCAACCCTGACTTTACATGCCAAACCTGACATCGGTAATTTCAATTCACTGAAATTCTTTTCACAGTCTTCTCCTGAGGCCACTGATTTGTTTAATGGAGAACTGACAAAGTTAAAAAAAAAAAAAAAGTAAAAATAGAAGTGAGGTATTTGGCAGACCTTCCATCATCTCCCCGGCTCCTTTAGGGTATGTGTAGAGGACTTTTCTAGGGGGAATGAGCTCTGATGCACTGAAGCCAGATCCAGTAACGGAGCTCCCGCTAACCCCTCCGGCAGAGGAGGACGATGAAGAAGCTGCTGCCATTTGGCCTGGAGCACTACAGGCATAGACAAATTTGTTGGAACCCTTCCATGAAAAAGAAGAACCCACAAATATCTCTGAAATAATTTGAAATTGACAAACGTTAATGGCATCAATCACTGTTAATTCCATGTTTAACACAAATCAGACATTACTTTTGACTAAACTGGATATTTTACATAATGAACCAAAGGAAAATGACATGGACAAAAAAGATGGTACCCTTAACTTAATATTTTGTTGCACCACTTTTAGCAGCAATCACTGCCAACAAGCGATCGCGGTATTTACGAGGAGACTTCTGCATCAGGTAAGAGGTATTTTGGCCCACTCTTCCTGAACAAAATGCTCTAACTGTCTGAGGCTTGAAGAGTGCCTTCTGCACACTGCATTTTTTCAGATCTTTCCACAGATGTACAATAGGATTAAGATCAGGGCTCATAGAGGGTCATTTAAGAATAGTCCAATGTTTTTTTTCCCAGCCGTTCTCGAGTGCTTTTAGCTGTGCGTTTTGGGTCATTATCCTGTTGGAGGACCCATGACCTGCGACTGAGGGAGATCTCTCTGACACTGGGCAGTATGTTTCTCTTCTCTTTTTTTTTAAGTTTTCTTTCAATAATGGTGTTCTCCTGGGTCTTCTTCCATGGAGCCCATTGTTGTTTAAAATGCGAGTTCAGCTTGAATGGCTTTGGATGTTTTCCTTGCCTCTTTGTCTACCATCCACACGATCCTTCTGATCAACCTGGGGTTGCATTTCTTCTTGCAGCCACATCCTGGGAGGTTGGCTACAATCCCATGGACCTTATACTTTTTAATAATATTTGCAAGTGTTAAGGTTATCTAATTAAGGTTAAACAATTAGTTTGAAACATGATTAGAATGCAATGATTTCTAATCTTTTTTTAGGGATACCAAGAAATCTGTCCAGGCTGTTTTAGATGATCTTGGTAAAATAAACACTAAAGTCATTTCTCTTCACAATTTTACTGGTTTAATCTTTCACATACTATGGGCAGGCAGGTATCTACGAGACTGTTGCTTTTGGTTTAATCACTTTTCAAGAGCAAGGAATCATTGTTTCAAAGAACTGTAAGGGTACCAACAAATTTGTCCACGTCTGTAGGTCAACACAAGGCAGCGTTTCCTGTGTGAAAAAAGATTGTCTAATCTATAAATAAGCACTTTATTATGACTTATGAGGATATTTATGATTTATTAGGATATTAAGTACACCTACCTTGTACCTACACTTATCAGTGAATTTATCAGTTACACCTAGCATATAGGTGACTTTGTAAGTATGTACTGATTATAGCCCATCTGTTGCTATGCAGTTTGTAGGCACCCTTCTACCCTGTCCATCAATCGACCACAACTAACACAACTAGATATTATTTGGTTGGTGTATCATTCCCAACCCAGCAGGGTAGTGTGTGTGATGCTGAACTGAGTGAATTAGCTGCAGCAGAGTCACTGGAGTCACAGAGACATGCAATTATTTCTGACAATACTCTCATAAGTACTTCTCCATTGTTACTTAGAATAACAAGTTACTGAACACAAGTTTTAATTTAAAACAGCTGCTGTTCTGCGAGTGTTTTGTGTGATACATATAAGACATTAAACAAATATAAAGCAAAAAAAAAAGTAGGACTGGTGGTATCACACCATTCCATCGTCAATTATTTTCCTGTAACAGCACACCCTATTGTGTTATTCCTTTATACCACACACATCCCACACAGTGTTACTCCTACCTATCGGCCCTCAACAGTGTCAGTTTCCGACCACAGGACTGCTCTTATCTGGGTATCTTTGGCTAGTACACATTGAGGTGTTTTTTATTAAAAAAATAAAATAAAATAAAATAAAAAATAAAAAAACTGCTTCTTCTGAAACACTGTCAGCATCACACACATTTCAATGTAAATGTCACTGCTATGGTGGTCAGTTATGGTCCTGTGGTTGTCCCTTTGGGGAGAAATAATGATGGTCGGCATAGAGGAGGGATGACAGATTGAACATAGTAACACACAGGCTACAGTCAGTAATATTGTATATCTATAAAGTAAACTATCTGATAGGCACCTGACTAAGACACGGGTTCCCAAACGTGGTCCTGGAGTACGGCCTTGTCCTGCACATATTAGTTTCGATTCACCTGATCAGGTGTGTTAGAGCAGGGAAAACACTAATAATGTGCAGGGGGTACACCAGGACCAGGGTTGGAAACCTGTGGATTAAATGAATCAAACCTGGAGCAAGTAGATTCCAGACTAGTAAGAGTGTAAGAGATATTACCTAGCCACAGAAACTAACAGCTTATCTTATCAATACTAAATACAAAATATTTTTTGTACTAAAATACCCTATATGGCTAAAGGTTTGTGGACCTCTGACCATCACACACACATATATGTGCTTGTTGAACATCCCATTACAGATTTAGTCCCCATTTTGCTGTTGTGATAACCTCCATTCTTCTGGGAAGGCTTTTCACTAGATTTTGGAGCATGGCTGTGGGGATTTGTGTTCATTCACATTCAAGATGTTTAGTACGGTTGAGGTCAGGGCTCTGTGCAGGCCACTCGAGTTCTTCAACTCCAGCCTCGGCAAACCATGTCTTCATAAATCTCGCTTTGTGCACAGGGGCATTGTCATGCTGGACGAGGTTTGGGCCTCTTAGTTCCAGTGAAGGGAAACTATAATGCTACAGCATACAAAGACATTCTATACAATTGTGTGCTTCCAGCTTTGTGCAACAGTTTGGTGTGATGGTCAGGTGTCCACATACTTTTGGCCATAGAGTCTCTTATATTATCATACGTGAATTAGGTACTTATCTATAAAGCTGAGCTATTTCTAGTCAGATTGAAAACATTAAAAATCAGCAAATATCTTTCCAGGAATAGCTACATTTCAGCTTTGCGCGTGAGTTTATTAAAATAATTTTTTTATTATTATTTTTAAGTGGTTGTTACAGTGATGTTTTATACCATAGGTCAGTTTAAGTGATGTTAGTTAGATAACCGGTTATCTGGGACAAGCTAATGTTTACAGAGATAATTAGCAAGCTAAGCAGTTAGCTAGAGACCTGGCTGTATGATAGTTCATTCTTTTATTAGTTATAGAACACAGATATTTAAAAATTTTCAACAATAATACATAAAAATTGCTGTTTCACTAAAATGTATTAAATGTATTTAAAAAAAAAAAACTTACTGCGTTTGGTATCCTAGTTCTGGTGCTGTTTGGGGTGTAACACACACTCTTGTACACAACAGCGCCATCTAATGCTTCGGAAGAGCGGCAAAGCGAAGCTGAGCATGTATTTCCGGTGACGTAGCGGAAGTAGGAAGTCTATTTGAGAGCATCTGGAAGGTATTTAATTGTAGGTATGATCTTATTTCCCGTTTATATTATGGAGATTTGACACGTAGATATATTTTTTTAATAACATGACTCTCTATATTTACATGCTGTATTATAGGTATTGCTTTTGTTATGCTACACGTGATAGAAATAACAAGTTTCAATGGGTTCTCTCTTAGTGTACTGCATACTGTAGGGGGTGAAATAATGTTTTGGGTTTTTTTGCACCATAAGGAGTGAGATGGGATTCAGATGGGGAAGTTGTCCGTCTGTGAGGTGAAAGGTGTGTTTAGTGTAGCTGTAAGCCCAAGCAATCGAGCTAGTTAGCTGAAATACTTGCATGAACAGAAGCACTGCCTACAGACTAGTTTTAATGTCTTTTGAATTCAAGTGTCTTTAGGCAAAGTTTAATTTTAATCCTTGTCTTTTTATATGAATGTGACACTTCAAAATCAATTTAAGTGTACTAAATAGTGTATGAAATAATGACCTTTGCACTATGTGTAAATAAGGAGAGAGATAGGATTTAGGTGTTGAAATTGGTCTTGAGGCGTCATATCCATATTTAAAAAATGATTAAAATCACAGGTTTGCTAAAGACACTGGGACTAAGACATATCTGTTATGATAAGAAGAGAGAAAAAATGCATAATTTTGTGCTGCACATCACATGCATTTGAGTCAAGTCAAGTAGGCTTTATTGTCATTTCTGTCATCACAGATGTAATGAAATACAGCTCCCCCAGAATCGTGGTCCTTCACTACACAGGAAGCAATGTCAGACATGAGGATACATAGCACAGTAACAGACAGTGCAAAGTCGATAAACGCAGAAAATAGATTATACAATAAACAATACAGAACTAAATAAACAAACTATACAGCGAACACTACAAAACTCTATTGCATAGTATTGCATCCGTCCATCTTCCGTACCACTTAGCCTGGGCAGGGTGCCAACCCATCGCATGGCACAATCGCACACACATGCATACACCATAGACCATTTGGAATATCTTTGGGCTTGGGGAGGAAACTGGAGTCCCCAAAAGAACCTGCAAACTCCCTGCACACAGGGCGGAGGCAGGATTCAAGCCCCCAACCCCGGAGGTGCGAGGCAACAGTGCTAACCACCAAGCCACCATGTCCCCCCTGCATGTAAAGACCATGTAAATTGACTTGTGCATGTAGATTTGGTAAATATTCTGTCTCTTTTATAAAGTGACTGAGTTTGAAGCTTAAAAATGGTTTATAATGCCATCATTATAGTGGTGTATGTTTACCAGTATGCTTCTTTTTAATTTTCTGTTGCTGCATCATAATAATGTCCACTTCTAGCTTGAGCAGTAAGTCCAAGCTGGACTTTTCAGCAGGGTAATCTGTGAGATGCTTCTTGGTTAGCTCCACTAATGAGTGAGTTAGAGATTTCCATTTACCTCATTTGGCTGACTCTTTTAAGAAAGCGACTTACATTTGGACAGGGTACAACTGAGCAGTTGAAGGTTACAGGTCTTGCAACTTTAAGGGCCTAACAGTGGCAACTTGGTGGTGCTGGGATTTGAGCTCCCTTTCAGTCAATAGTCTAATGCACCGCCTGTTTACAATTCAAATGTACTGATACAAATGTAACTGGACTTGAACCATGCGAACGTCCTCTGTGAACACACTCACATGTGATGTTTATTCATGGCTGTTTATTGGCCTTCAGGAATTGTAGCCTGCTATGGACGTATTGAGGCCAGCACTCATTAACATCAGTGGGAGGATTTACCGAAAAAATCCTGTTAAAGAAGAACATTATGAAGAGGAAGAGGAGGAAGCTTTCTCATACTCTGGACCAGGTTACATATTATGGATATATATTTTACTGAACTACAGTTAAATAATGATACAATGCTTAAACATATTGTGTAAAAAGAATATACCGCCCACTTTATTAGAAACACCTGTACACCTGCACGAATGTGGCAGCAGTGCAATGCATCAAATCATGCAGATACAGGTCAAGAGCTTCAGTTAGTGTTCACATCAAACATCAGAAATGGGATAAAACTGTGATCTCAGTGACTTTAACCATGGCATGGTTGTTGGTCTGGTTTGAGTATTTCAGAAACTGCTTATCTCCTGGGATTTTTACACACAACAGTCTGGACAACTGAAGAATGGAAAAAGACCAGGTGACTTTTTTTGTCCAGTTTGAGTGAAACTGTGCCCATGATAGAAATACTCAACCAAGCCCATCTGGCATCAATATCCATGGCACGATCAGAGTCACAGAGATCACACCTTTTATTCATTCTGATGTTTGATGTGAATGTTACCTGAAGCTCTTGACCTGCATCTGCATGGTTTTGTGCAGTGTGCTGCTGCAACATGATTGGCTGATTAGATAACTGCAAGAAAGTCCAGGTGTACAGGTGTTCCTAATAAAGTGGACTTAAGTAAGTAAATAATTTGTCAATGCATTCATTTATTTTTTATCCTTGATGCTACATGAAACATGAAATGAGACTAATTTTAACTGTGGCTTTTATTCATCAAAGTAGAGTGGGCTCTGTTTGACTTGATTTGATAGTTTGCAGCTAATTCAACAGAGCTGTGCTGAAACCAAACATGTACTATACAATTTTGAAAAAAGAAAAAAAAACAAATTCACTTCACATGAAACGGATGACTTCAGAGAACAAACTGACGTGTTTCCTGTGCGCTGTTTGTGCATTCAGAGCTGTTTCACACAATTGTTCTTTACTGGGTCAAAGTGACAGATTCAGTTTCATGTCCAATATCATCTGTCACGAAAGCTTGAACTGAAATAAATCCCAGAGTGAAAAACTACTGAAAAGCATAAATAAGTAAATAACAACAAATACATTTATGTTGCATTTATATTAGATTTCATTATTATAAAAAATTCATTCTTGCATTGCACAATATGTTTAATCATTTATGATTTTCTTTCATACGCTTGTGCCCAAAGTGCCTATATTACAGCAATCATTAGACCTTTAATCCTGATTCATGCTGTTTTCCAGTCACTGACCAGTTCATGGATGAATCCTGTGACACGAGTAACATCGAGCAGACAGACAAGGGCTTTCGCTGTGCCATAGACGTCCCGAGTGTTCTTTACAAGTCAGTATATAATCACTTTGATTTACAACCATGTTTAAGTTCTACACTTTTCCCCATTAAACAATGAGTTCCTTCTTCAAGATGAAATATCAGAATGCTTTGCAAAGGGTCATGGTTCAAGATCCCTTTAACAATAAATGAATACCTGCTTTGGGATTTGATTTTGTTTTTTTTTCCAAAGGTACATCATTGGAAAGAAAGGCGAGACACGGAGACGACTGGAAGCAGAGACTAAAACGACGATCAGCATTCCCAAACAAGGAGTAGAGGCGCCGATAGGTTAGAGGTCTTTACCATTTTTACTGCAGTTTTACAGGGAAGTGAAAAATCTACCGTTTCTTTTCAGGTTACATGTTAAGCATCCGGATGGAGCACACACTTCTTTTTTTTCTTATCACAAAATGTTCGGTTGATGTTTACAAGAATGGAAAACTGCGGTTATGTTGTGGTGGTGCCTTTTTATGTGGTGTTCTTTTGGTTGAGGATGTGTACAGTGTGTTCTGCTGGTGTTCTCTGCGCAGGGCTCAGTGTATGCTTTTGCTTGTTCTGTGGTTTTGCAGTGATCACAGGCTCTCAGAAGGCAGCAGTAGCGTCAGCTGTAACACGTGTCGAGGTTTTGATCGAGAGCTTCCGCAGGAAACAGCCGTTCTCTCACTTCCTGTCCTTCGCTCTGAACCACCCACAGATTCAGGAAGGGTTTAAACGCTTTAAAGAGGAAGTTTTGGATCACTGCTCTCAGGTGGGCAGTAAACTTCGCTTTTTGCAAAGTTGTCTTAAAACTTTTAAATTTTACTAATGGCAGTGTTACAAAATCCTTGGATAACATTCCTTAATTAATTAATCCCTGGATAATAGATGAATGGACGTTCAATTATTGTACTTACCTGATCTGTCTTGTACTGCATATCAGAATTACTGGCACCCTTGGTTAAAAAAGGTGTTTAAAACGTTTGTTCGGGGGTGGGCGTGTGGGCGGGACGAAGCGTGGGGGTGTCTTTGTGGTAAATTGCTTTTACGACCCTTATCTAAATATACATTTTCAGCCAAAACCCACATTTCACAACTATTGGCACCCCTGCATTTAGTGCTTTGTGCACAGAGTCTAGTATAATGTAAGATGAGATGGAGAAAACGGAGAGCTTCACCCCAGATGGGATACCAGTCCATCACAGGGCATAACCCACACACATTCACACACTCCTTCACAATTATGGGCAAATTATCATGACCAAACTGCCTACCTGCATGTTTTTGGACAATGGGAGGAAACCCATGTGAACACTGAGAGAACATGGGAAACTCCACACAGACAGTAACCCAGGCTTACGATTAAACCGATGACCCTGAAGCTGCGAGGCGGTGACACTACCCACTGCTCCACTGTGCCACCCAACCACCACCCAACCCATGGTTTTGATAAAAATAGATTTTTTTTAATTTTCTTTTATTTTGAAGGTTAGGTTTCTGTCAGATTTTCAGCGTGAGCCTAACCACAAAACTATTTTTCCACAAAAATTGTCATTAGCCATCATCATTTTTCCATAATTTGTCGTAAAGTCCACAGTCATCGTCATTAACCTACGAAGGGTGCCAGTACTTCTGGAGCTGACAGTAGTCCATAGTGTGTGACAAGATAAGTTCATGAATTAACAAAATGCAGTTTTTCTTGTCTTTTTTTTCATGTCTGACTTTCTGTACAGGATATGGGAGTGGATGTGAGCATCTTTCAAAATCATGCGAAGCTGCACCTCACCATAGGAACCCTTGCCCTCCTAAATGAACAGGAAGTGATGCGAGCATCTGAGCTCCTCACACAATGTCAAAGTTTCATCAGGTGTGCGTGTGTGTGTGTGTGTGTGTGTGTGTGAGAGAGAGAGAGAGAGATGCGTAGAACTGACTTGAGTCTTCAGTTGAATTTTTTTAAAATAAATATTCTGAATTTCTTCTGAACATACATGCTTACTTAAATCTTTGTAACATTCACCTGTTAGTTTTTAGATCCCTCAGTTATAAATCCTAATAGAAGCAGCTAAATGTACAGAAACAGCTTAGAAAGAACAGTTATCCTGGGTGAAGTTTAACAGTTATGGAATTATGGAGGAAATTGCTGTATATTGTAATATTCCTAATGAATATTATGTTCATAATATATATTCATACAGGGACATAACAGAAGGAAAGCCTTTAGCTCTGGAGGTAAAAGGAATAGAGTACATGAATGATGATCCCTCCATGGTGGACGTCCTGTATGCTAAAATATGCGTTCTGGATGGCTCTGACAAGTAAGTAGCACTCCTCAGATTACCAGTACAGTAATATGAATGTTTATGGCTGATAACAAAAACTAATAATTTTGAAAAATATAATTTGACAACAATGTTTGGTGGTTATGTTTCATTACCACAATCAACACCATCTGACCAATCAGAGTTCCAGCTGCAAGGTTTATATTAATACGCACAGGGACTTCAGTTCGCTTAAGCGGATTAAAAAACTGTAACTTCTTCTGTAAGTTTTCTGACACAAACATTTCAAACAACCCCAGGACAGAGGTTTCTTGGTAGTATGACAAGCTGCATTTTTTTTTTTTGGTCTTATTAACTTCGACAAAAAAGGAAAAAAGAGAAGCTGGTGAGGGAACAACTGTTCATTGCTTTTATAATGCAAGTGATTAGAGGAACTGACATGTTTCACAGATGTTCCACATGATTAAATGTTACTATAAATGGCCAAAAAAAAAGATACCTTCTCATTCTTTAATAAAAAATTGCAATCATTGGCAAATTTCCTCTAGTTAAACTGTTATTCCTGAATAAATTAGATAAACTCAATTATTGGCAAGTATCACTTTGAACTTTTCTTTCAGCCGTGTTTTCTACTTGTTAAAAATATGTACATTTTATATCTTGAAGTACTTTTTGAGGACTAAAATGAAAAAGTAAATCTCTGGTCTGTGTGTGTGTGTGTGTGTGTGTGTGNGACAGGCTCGTGGAGTGTTTTGTAGCAGCAGGACTGATGGTGAAAGAGTGGGACAGAGTGAAACTTCACGCTACTGTCATGAACACATTGTTCAGGAAGGATCCCTCAGGTATGTTTTCATTTTAGGTGTGACGTACCAACACGTCGTTCACAGTACGTATGCTACCTGCCCATTACTACGGGAAGGAGTACATGATGTGCTTGTGAATCAGATTATTTCAATATGTCATTGCACTTGGCAAACACGCAGTGCCTACGCCTCAATAACACAGATTAAAATCAAGGTGAGGTTATGAACAAAAATTGGAGAGGAATCTTTATTTTTTCTTCTTATCTCTGTCTGGGCATTAAGTCAGCGTGAATATCGGAGTCAGCAGCCCTGCCTTTGACCAAACCAGTTTGTAGTGGCAGTGGCACCGTCTTTATCACGCAGCTGATATTTGATATACAGAAGCCTTGTAGATGGACTGTATGTTCCTGAGTGTGTCTCCTCATTGCATAACCTGTTGGTTTGTACGGTTTAAAATGTAGAGTTGGTGCCTTCCATGATGCACACACACAAAGCTTTAATATCATGACTCTTTTTGGGGAAAAAAAAACTTCTATCCACTCCAGGCCAGAGTTATATACATGACCTCCATTTCCACCTTTCAGTCTACCAATCTAACATATCTTTAGCATATGTGCTAAAATTACCTACAGTAGTTTTGACGCATTTTCACGTATAAAGAAAATAACAGAAAACCTGTTTACTTGATACTCGCTTGTAATAGAGGTCTAAAGGCAATTGCTGAGGCATCAGTAAACATTTATGGAAAGTGTGTACCATGTATTTTTAACTCAGTGGTGTTTGTAAACGAGGCTTCAAATATATGTCATGCTTTCAGAGATGGGATTACAGAGGAAAGAATACCATGAAACATCAGAAAATCATAGCTAAGCAAAATTTCTTTTTACTGCCTTACTCCTGTGTTGGAAAGTTGAATAAAAAAAACAATGAGAACTGCTTGGTAAAACGTTCTCTCATATCGGTACCTTTCCTGTATCAGACGTTGTACTGGTAGACTGAAAAGTGTGTTTTGAATTCAAATTATGTGGTCGTGTATTTTAAACGTTTAATGACAAACGTCATCATGTGCCCTTAGAATTGCATTATAACTGAGTTTTGAGTTAATAGATGTTCTTTTCTTTTCTCTGTATAGGAAGAGGTCAAAATTACTGTCTGTGGTGATAGCTCATGCATAACAGATGTAGTAGATAGGAGAAAATGCTCGAATGTTCCTTTAGCCACTTTTTATCATTTTGAATCTAAAAGTCCATGTGGAAAGGCTTTACCTGTATGGTTTTATTTGAAATCACTGATGGAAGATTTGATACATTCTTAATATTACTTGAAGTTGAGAGTTGCAGTGATGTAAAACTCTCTCTCTCTCACACGCACATGCGCGCACACACACACGCATATACAAATGTGTCTCTCTCTGTTACTTTGATGAGTGTGTTTTGTGAGCGAGGCTGTTTTTCCACTCCGCTAACAAAGAGTTCTTTGAGCTGCATTGAGTGGAAGGTGGTCATCTCTGCACTGGTACACAAACTGCAGCTTTGCTCTCTAAATCGAGCCAAGTCCTGTTTACCAGGTCTGACGCAGGACCCCAGCTCAGTACGTGTCTTGTTTGGTTCATTTGTCATTGTTGTTATTGTTGTGATCACTGTGTTTGAGTTGCATTAGTGAGAACCTGTTCGGATAACCTTAAAGAGTGACTCCAGTTCAGTCCTCTACACTTTCACTGTCACGTATTACGAAGGAAGTGTGCGGATAAAAGTTTGGTTGTAAAGCATTGTTTCTGGTCTCCTATAATCCTCGTTCATTGTGTTTCAGTGGAGGATAAAGGTGGTGCAGGAAGACCCAGTATGAAAGATCGAGAAGCTTTTGATGCCAGGAACATTTTGGAGGTAGGCCTGATTACTGCAGCTTCTCTGTGAAAGTACAGCGTCCTTTAAATACATGAATACATTATCAGTTCGGAGAATTTTATAATCAAGCTTTTTTGGTCAAGTACACTTGTAAGTAATTTGACACAGGTGCCAAGCGCTCAGTGTACTTTTATCAAAAGAATAACATGAGTAACGGGCAATAACAAGTACACAGGCACAAACAGCAGTGGTAATACACAGGTGCAGGAAGGCAGACTACATACGCACTATTGCACAATAAGTTTGCAATAATACATTAGTGTGTTTCTGTTTCTTATTTTTATGTGCATGATATTTGATAGGACGGTAAACACACACTCACACACACACACACACACACACACACACACACACACATACACACACACATGTTTGTCTTACTATTCTTATAAGGACTTTCTACTGACATAACTATAAATGCAGTTAATTAATGCTATGCCTACACCTAAATCTTACCCAAACCTTAAAAATATAAATTGGTTGCAGTTGATATTCACACACACACACACACACACACACACACACACACACACACACACACACACACACATGTATACATTATATACACACAACTGTGGTGATCTGTCAGATAGTGGTGTGAGGCAGCATGAAGATAAATTCCACAGATTCTGTACCATTGTTACTTATTTTTTGGATAGTGTTACACAGAAATGTGCAACGTTTGCTCAGAGACAATTACAGTATATGGTACATTAACTGTGCTGGTTCCTCTGGAGGAAAAAGTCCTTATTTCTCTTTTAGCAAGTGGTTTTAAATTTACTCTCCACTCTTGCATACAGAGACATGTTTTCATCACCATAATATATTAAGTCTTATGCATTTATTTATTTATTTATTTATTTATTTGCATCAGCACTGTATAAAGCTGACAACTCTCACAGTTGATACCGTTCCTCATGCACACTGGGCTACCCCCTGCTGGTGGTAGCAGTATTACAAGTTGTTTTTCGTTTGCGTCCAACAAGTACACACTGTTCAGCAGCAGTCCGTACACTTCTCAGAACTGTAGTTCGTTTGAGTACGTCCCTCATAGTTATCCTTGATAGTTAAATTTCTGATATGTGATATGACCACCTCATTACAACAACATTTTATGGCTAAACGGAGAACAGCATGTAGTGGTTGTTGCTATATATAGTGCAGTATAATATTATATGTTTTTTGGTATTTATTATTTAGTAATTATTTTTACTATGAGTGACATTTTAATGGTCTCTCTCTCTCTCTCACTGTCTCTCTCTTTTTCTCTCAGAGGTTTAAGGAGTTTTATTTCGGTAAATGTCACCTGGACTCGGTGCAGCTCTCTCAGAGATTCTCCTCCGACTGTACAGGATACTATTCACCTGCTGGAAGTGTCACCTTTACCTGATCTGTCTGTTCTGCACACACACACACACACACACACACACACACACACACACAGTTAATCAAATCGACTCACAGTGAGTATTCTTTATTACGGAGTGTATATATCCTATTGTGGGTAATTTTACACTCTTAAAAATATTACACATATATTACACATATTCTCACTTTGGAGAAATTCTTCAAGGTTCCAACTAGAACCCTTTTAGGTAAGAACCTTTAATTATCCAGAGAACCCCTAAAGGTTTCTTTTTTCTGGCTACTTAAGTGCTGTTACTGATATCAGTGGTGCATGCTGTTGGTGGCAGTATAATTTTATTACATTAAAATAAGTTTCATCAGTTTACTGTTTGTGATTATTTCCTTCATAATATTGGTATTTAAATATACAAATAAATCATAGGCATTTCCTAATTGTTGACACCCTTCATGAAAATGATGCTCTATAACTTTATTGTGACACCATATTTTTTCCCCAAACAAGAAGCATTTTCTCAAGTAATGCATTTTTTCTGCAAAACATTGGTCTGAAATTTATTGGCAGTCATGTACTAATATTCCCCACTGGAGAAGATAACTGCACTGAATGTGGTGCAGTTATCTTCCTATAATGTATGACAAGGTTGGAGACACTTGCATACACATTTCAGCCTGCTTTATCACTGTGCACTTCAATAGGGACACCTGTATTCTGCTCATTTATGCAGTTATCTAATCAGCCAATCATGTGTCAGCAGCACAATGCATAAAATCATGCAGATACAGGTCAAGAGCTTCAGTTAATGTTCATGTCAAACTAGGATACATTAATGGCATTTGGCAGACGCCCTTATCCAGAGCGACTTACAATTATCTCATTTATACAACTGAGCAGTTGAGGGTTAAGGGCCTTGCTCAAGGGCCCAGCAGTGGCAGATTGGTGGTGCTGGGATTTGAACTCTCAACTTTCTGATCAGGAGGCCAACATCTTATCCACTGAGCTCCCACTTCCGCTATAGAACATAAAAATGTTATCTAACTGTGGCATGGTTGTTGGTGCCAGATGGGCTGGTTTGAATATTTCAGAAGATGCTGATCTCCTGAGATTTTCACACACAACAGTCTCTAGAGTTTACACAGAATGGTGTGAAAAAAAATAAAAGCATCCTGTGTGTGGAGGGTCTGCAGGCTGAAACACCTTGTTGATGAGAGATATCAGAGGAGACAGGAAGTAACTCAAAAAAGCACACTTTGCAACCATATCAGAACGCCCAACACATCAGACCTTGAGGTGGATGGGCTACAATAGCAGAAGACCACATCAGGTTCCACTCCTGTCAGCCAAGAACAGGAATCTGAGTCTATCATGGGCACAGACTCACCCAAACTGGCTAGCTGAAGACTGGAAAAAAACAGGTGATTTTTTTTTTCTCCTAATCTTCTTTTTTTTTCTGAGTTTCTGAAACGCTCAAACCAAACCATCTGACACCAACAATAACCATGCTGTGGTTAAAGTCATGTTTAAAGATCATATTTTTCCACATTCTGATGTTTGCTGTGAAGATTAACTGAAGCTCTTGACCTGTATCTGCATGATTTTATGCATTGTGCTGCTGCCACATGATTAGCTGATTGGATAACTGAATAAATGAGCAGGTGTTTCTATTATACGGTATTTTCAATCCAGACTACTGCTCTGCCTTCCTCACCATCCTCCTCACTACGTGGGGGGCCATTATGTGTCTGTTCCTAGAAAAATCTTCCCCTGTTCAAGACCTAGAAGCTTTCACCCATTGTTTGAGTGGAAAATTTTAGCTTGATATCTTATTGCACTTCTACAAGCCAGCAGGGGGCATCATGGTTCTTAAAACTAAAGCTGCATTGTGCAGTTTAAGGAGTATCTTAAACATCATTCTATCTGAAATATCTGATCGTGTTCTGGCTACAAAAAGCTTACTGTATGTCAGATAAGAGGGACACATCCAGAGTTTCTCAGTCCATAAAGAAAAAGGGAATCACAGCTGTAAACTGCACGTTATAGTGTCTGTCCAGAGAGGTGGACTGGAATAACACCACTCTGAGGTTACTGGAGTCTAGGGGCCAATTATATAACGATCTTCTAAATTAGAGATCCCTTCTGATGGGCTGAGATTTGTTTAATGAGGTATTTTTGATTGACTCTCTGTAATGCTGGACCTTTACTGTTAGCATTAATCAGGGATGATTTTTTTTTTTTTTTACTACAGTTAAAGCGCTGTTTGGTGTTTAACATAAACATTTGTCATTTCTGGGTAACCCACCTGAGCTAATGAAACCACCTGAACTGGAAATAGTGTTTGCTTGGGAGACTTTATGGCTTACACTTTTTTCTGGAATTTATTCCCATCTTGTGTCCTTTACTACATCCTGTTATCCACCTATAGTCTGTATGAGTGTGATATTAAGCTGTGGCAGGAAAAAAAATCTAAAATCTCTGTTCTTCCCTCTCACTCACACATAATTGTTTTAATTTCTTCCATATAAAGCAAATGATGAATTAGTCTGGACTGGGATAGTGATGGTGAACTGGAAACTATGATAACTATACTAATCTGCAGTAGGGATTGTGTTTGAGTTTTAATATAGTAAGTGTGTTTACGGTGTTCATATTTTTTTTTTTGGAATTTTTTTTTTTTTTTAATCTGTCTCCACCATGGACAGTTTACGTTTATTCATTTGCCAGACACTTATATCCAAAGAGACTCACAGTTGAGACAGGATATAATCCAAGCAGTTGAGGGTTAAGTGCCTTGCTCAAGAGGCCAGCACTGGTTCTCTGACAATCCTGAATTGATCATCTTGGCCTGTTCTTCATATATTACTGAATTAGCTTGGATTGGATTGTTGATGATTTGACCTGATCCTGGATTTCTCTGCTCTGTAAAGCTATTGGTGGATTGGTTGCCAACACAACAAGTCCCTAAGCTCAAACCTGTTCATGAGCAGGCTTGTTCAGAGTAAACAAGATTAGATCACAGATTTAGAAGCATTCTCTGTGAAGAAAGTCTGTCTCAGCCGTGGCCAATCTACTCCTTTGAGAGAAATAATAAGAAGGGTGTTGTAATAAACTTTTGAAATCAACAAGAACATTTGATAAAATCTGATTTTACATTTTAGTTTAGTTGGACGTGTGTAACGTTGATGCCACACATAATGCAACTCACTGCAGCTGTGCCTCCACAATTACGCAGTCTGTAATGCTTTGGCTTTGCAGAGGAGCTGTTTTCCGGCCCTGTATTGATAAGTGATGTATAGTGCCATTTTTCCTGTACCAGTACAGCTGCTGGTCCTTTTTCTTCTTCCTAATTGGTTGAAAAAAAGAACAAGAAGAGAAAACCTGCGACCGTTGAAGTAAACGTTTCTTAGTGCTACTGATCAGATGTAGTAGTTTGGGTAATACATTGATCCCATGTCACTGATAGCTCTGACACTGGGAATAAAAAGCAAAAAAAATAAATAAATAAATAAATAAAATGATTGCACATTTAGTTTTTCAGCTAATTTCTGGCATCCATTTCTTTTTAAATCTTTAAAATAACCTAGTGATATAACCTAGTGATATCTTTTCCCCTCCATTCGCTATTCTGCCCAAGTTTACACATGTGCTCCCAGAACTAATTTACCCTGTTTGAATGATCATGAATAGCAGATATGACTTAAGCAATTAAGCCCCTGGGATTAATAAAGTTCTTTGAATCTTGAATCTTGACTTACTTCCTAATTCTTTTATTAAAGTGATGCATCTGACTGGGGCTCTAATCACTAGCACAAACGCAACTGTAACTGCATTACTACTGCCTCATGTGCACTGGATTAGTGTGGAGTAGCAAGTTGTGTGCTGTGTTCATGTAAAGACCTTGGTACACAGTCTGTCTCTGACGAGTGTGTTAGGAAGCACGATCCAGCTGGCAGCTGCAGTTAAACCCACATATTACTGCTTATTGCAGGTTGATGAATTGAGATCACACCAACCTGCTGATTCGTTTCTCTGACAAAGCTTTAGAACAAAGAGCAGTGAATCTCATTTTATTTTAACACATCACTTCTCATCAGGTGTTTTCACTAGTTTCTATATGCCTATACACAACGTAGTGACAAATGATTATCTTGTGCTTATTTGATGTGTTAATTCTCATTTCACTAGATCATTATTTCATCAAGGTGGCATGGGGGTGCAGGAGATATGTTGATGCCCCACAGCTCCAGAATCAATGGTTTGATCATGAGTTCTGTCTGGGGTGTTTCACATGTCCCGTGTTCATAAAGGTTTCCTCTGGGTTCTCAGGCTTCCTCCCATAAACATGTTGGTAGGTATATTAGCTACGTTAATTTGTGTGTGCACGGTGCCTTAAAACGGACTGGTGTCCCATCCAGAGTGTATTCCCACCTCATGCCCAGTGTTCCCGGGATAGGCTCTGGATCCACTGTGACTCAGGATAAAGAGGCTGTTAAAGATAAATGATTGAATGAATGATTTCATTACTTGTAAGTATAGTCAATGATCTGATTTGTTTCGAAACTCTCTCAGTATTCCCTCGCAAGCCACACACTGAAAACACATGCACATGAGCTGGAAAGCGTTAAATGCTAGTGCAAGAGAAGAAGCTTTCGAATTTAACAGGCAAGTGTCCTGGTTGAATGTTAGTGGTCCACATCATTTGTTTTGTTTCTGTCTCAGTTTTTATTGCCAGAACAGATAGCTTATTAAGTCTTCTTTGGCCCATTTTAGTTTTAGTATCTGACTCCTTAGGGAAAATAACGTTCTTTGACTTCACTTTCCTCTAAGTTTTTTTTTTTCAGTGTCACACTTAGAGTGGATTTGCGGTTCTCCATGTTTTTTCTTCTGCTTATCTAGCTCCAGGTAAAAAACAGTTATGACCTAACTGGACTGGTTACAAATTCAGCTCCAGACAACAATAATGTTTCCCAATTTATCTCAGATTCTGTGACTTTACATTCATTGGCTTGTGTTCTTTGTATGTAGAACTATGGCTTGTGTTGTGTGTGACTTAGTGTGTAATGGCCAATCAGTTTAATTTTTCATTCACTTCAACTCTATGCTTGTCAAAGGCTTCCTAGTGGCCAGNCCAGTAAGCCCGGTCATTCATCTGTCCCTGGGTCCAACACATGAGACTGAGTCAGATGGCTGGCTTGTTTTTGCCTTACTAACATTCTGCACCAGATATTGTATTTTAAGTCTTCTAGACAGATTTTGGTCTATGTTTTGTTAAATACAGACATCTAAAACTGATATTTGCATTCTGCAGAATGAAGCGCTGTTATGTCTGCTGCTTTACGTCTCTTTTTCATCTCTTTCATCTGTCTCTCTTTGTCTCTCTCCCACTGGTTAATTAGTCAGCTCTCTTCCTCCTGAGGCTGCGGCACTCACCCCAAGAGGATTTGGCTTGATCTTATGTCTCCTCCAATAGGTCGTGATTAATGAGCCTTCGTTGCCGTAGGCGTAGACTTCTGGGCCTCTGCAAAGTGAACATAGAAAACATCTGTTCCTCTGCCTAACGTTTGAGATTTAATCTTGTAGCTGGTGTGCTTTTGGAGGCATGCCATGATCATTTTCTTTAGGTGTTTTGGAGCCTGAAGTTTTCAGTCGATTGCCAGCTTGAGGAATAAGATCAGGTAGCTGAGCATTTTTCTCAACCCAGGAATTTCAGAATGTTGATTTTTCAGCAAATTAGTGACACGCAGAAGTGCAAAGATCAGCAGCGGCAATAATGATCTGATCTAAGTAATTAAGGAGAAGTCGATAATTGCAGTAATCTGTAGAATTTGTGGTCAGCACTTGAAGGAGCCTCGTCAGATTCTCTAGTCTGACTGAGTGCTGAGATCAGAGGAAAAGCCTTTCACTCGGACAGATCCAATGTCCTGAACATCCACAGCACAAAACTCAGGCGCGTACAACAACATGCTGCATTTGGAAGAGACAGTTAAAGACTCTAACATCGATTTTAGTGTAGAATGATCTAACTTCCTTGGAATACTTTTCTGCACTTCTGTCTTTTTTTCTATTAGTGTCATTTCTTTTTTGTTATTTAATCTCCACACTGTTTGTATTATGCTTTTGAATTCTATGCTCGGTTATCAGAATCAGGGCTATTTCTAAGAATTATGCTATCTCTGCTAAGTTTGGCACTTGCTTTAGGAATGTCAAATTGAAACGACGTCTGTAGAGTATGTGTGATTTTTTAAGAGGCAAGTTAGAGACTCATGTTTTAACTGTGCTGTGAACAGTTAAAATATGACTGTATACCATGATTCATATGCAATTTTATCCATCTTTCTGACAGTGGAGCAATAGATCAATGCAATTCTTTTCTTTTTTTTCCTGACTCTTTCCTTCAGGCTTTGCAGCGTCCATCGATTAAATGGAAAGGGAGGAACTTTTTTAGTATGAGCTGCATGGACTATATTACTAACACATAACCACAAAAAGTAGTCCCATATCTGAAAGGATGAATTACACAGATTTACTGAAGCTCCAGCAGTTGTGTTTAGGCTTCCATTGTGAGTGAATTTGGAGTAAATGAATTTTTCGTTCTTTTCTCAGTACAGGGAAATATTGTATATTCAATGTATTGTCTGTGGTAGATGCAGTAGATTGAGATTATTTAAGTTTAATGCTGTGGAACATATGAAAAACAAGTTAGTTCCTGTTATCACTTACGCTATAGCAGCTATATAGCAGTTGTTCCTTCCCCAGCATCTCTTTTTTCTCTCCCTTGAAGTTAATAAGACAAAAAAAATGCTGCTTGTCAGGGCAGAAAAAAAAAGACAAAACCTCATGTGAAACCCAGTCGCTGCTGCTGAGGATGGCCCCACATATGGACAGCCTAAAGATGAGTGAGATTACTGTGGATGGTGTCACTTAGAAGCCATGAAGGTGGTTTAGGACTGGTTTAGGACTGCACTGAACAGTTGATAATTTCAACAAAGTGTTAAAACTATAATGAGCTCAGAAATAATTCTTATGCTTATATTCATAAGTTGCTCATAAGTTCCTGGTTACACAATTGCACTTTTTGACTATATAGTGTACAGTTATAGAAAGGAAATTACTACAATTGCACTATCCGTTGTCCAGATGAGCTTAGGTTCCCTTCTGAGTCTGGTTCTTCTCAAGGTTTCTCCCTCATATCATCTCAGGCAGTTTTGCCTTGTCACTATTGCCTCTATCTTGCTCATGAGCGATAAATATATAAATAAAAAATTTTATATACAGAATTTATATATTTCTGGAAATCTGCTGTTTGACAACGTCTATTGGTAAAAGTTCTATACAAATAAAATTTCATTGAATTTTGTCCTGAATACTTTCCCACATCAGAAAACCTAACCACTGATTATTACAAAACTTTATCACTGACTGTGACAAAGTGCTGACACTGGAGACTCCTGCCAAAAATGCTAAATAAACGTCTCCTCACAGATTCACCATATCAACAATTACACACGTTTTTAATCTACTTGTGTGCAGTGTTTGCCAAGTCCCTGTATAACATGTTACTATAGATACAGTATATCATATTTTCTAAGAGTGCATTAATATCAACATTGAATTTGTCTTGTAGCTGGCACTACTGTCAGAGCACAGAAATGTAACTTAACACCTTCTGACACTTTCTGAATGAAATTCAACAGTGCTGTAGTATAATTAGTCATGACTGCTGCCAGGTAAGATTCACAGGTAAAGTGAAGACAAATACTAAGGTGCTATCACAAAACCCCTGATTAAATACAGTGAGGCAAATATCAGGATATTAATTAGAAAACAAATAAAATAAGAGAAAATATTGATCTTCATAAAAATCCACAATATCTTTAGTTTTTTTTTTTTTTTTTTTTTTTTGCAAAAGCTATTCTAAGCTTTCTCTAAAGGGAATAAGGGTAAAATTGAATATGAGAGTCTACTAGTGAGAGTCATGAGCCCTTTCTGAATTTGTAATTATCCCAATGATTTACTGATACATAATAATAAGTAGAAAACAGAGTGTTAATGGATTTGTGCACATTAAAACTGTTGCTGCTCAGAGGCTTTCAGAGCAAAATCAGGGGAAATGATTAACATGTGGGTGGATTGTGGCAAGGTGCTGCCTTTGCTGATGGCGGTGAGGTTTTGATATGTTATTAGAGAAGTACAATGGATAGAAAAAAGGCTACACACCCCTGTTAAAATGGCAGGTTTTTGTGAAGTAAAAGAAAGACACTAGAATAAAACATGTCAGATCATTTCCCACCTTTAATGTGCAATTGCAAAGTATACAAATAAAGTTCAAAACAATCAGAAACTTTTTTAGGGAAAACAAAAAATAATATACATTGTTGAGCACCTTTTGATTATATTATACCACTTAGTCTTTTTTGGCTAAGAGTCTATCAGTATGGCACATCTTCACTTGGCAATATTTTCACTGTCTTTATATTTCCTGTCTTGCAAAATCAATCTATATCCATCAAATTGTGAGGGCATCTCCTGTGCACAGCCCACTTCAGGTCACCCCACAGATTTTTAGTTGGATTCAGGTCTGTTCTCTGGCTCGGCCATTCAAAAACTTTGATCTTCTTTTAGTTAAGCCGTTCCTTTGTTGATTTGGATGTATGCTTCGGGTCACTGTTGTGCTGAAAGGTGAAATTCCTTTTCATCTTCAGCTTACTAGCAGACACCTGAATGTGCATGGTATTTGTAGCTATTCATGATTCCCTTCACGTTGATAAAACCCACAGTTCTGGCTGAAGAAAAGCAGCCCTAAAGCCTTAAAGCAGGTGCATGGTATACTTTTGTTGATGTGATTTTTTTTGTGCTAAACATACCTTTTGGAATTGTGGATTTATTATGCCTTTTGAAACTGATCTCATCAGACCATCACACATTTAACCACATAGTTTGGGGTGATTTGATTGGGCTTGGATGTTTTTTTTGTGTGAAAGGGGTTCCATCTAGCCACCCTAACGCATAGCCCAGAAATGTGAATCATTTAATTTTTATGAAGTGAAGTGCCAAGTATGGTGACCCATTGTGCTCTGCATTTAACCCATCCAAGTGCACACAAACACACACCCAGAGCACAGCCTTTTTTTGCTGCGGCACCCAGGGAGCAGTTCGGGGTTCTCTGGCTGCCTTGCTCAAGGGTCTCACCTCAGTCATGGTACTGAGAGCGCTGGTCAACCTACAATCCCTGCCGGACCTGAGACTCGAACCCACAACCCTCACGTTCACCTTCGGGTTACAAGTCCGACATTGAGGGTGGAAAAATTTCTTACATGATTGATCTTGGTTTCATTTTTTACATCACAAAAACTTGCCACTTTAACAGGGGTGTTTTTTTTTTATATCCACTGTAGGGTTCGTTGCAAAGAGGTGCAATCACAGTTATATTTTGTTCATGCTTACAGCAATGATCATTTGCATACAAACTCAAAAAACAAAGAAAAACATGTCTCACAGAATCTCCACAGTGAACATTGTCCACTACATGACCGCTGGATGTCTGGTTACTTGAAATTACAAAATACTGCCATTTTAATATGCTGTAGTTTACCATTAAGTACATAAGGCACTTTATTTTCTGTAATTAAACTAAGAAATGTTCCCATCGTCTGCTTAATCCAGCTGCACTGCTCTGCTGATGTTCTGAGCAAATCCTCCTTCACTCCACAGTATAACTCCTGTTTCTAATGGGAAGTGTTTATTTGAAAACCTTCCAAATAAATTCAGACATATTACAAGCTCATATGAGCTTATATCTGATATGATTCAAGACTTTTGTGTTCTACACACAACTTGTTTAAGTGGAATGTATGTGTGAGACAGTTGTACATATAATGCAGCCTGAACACTCTCCAGCCCACTCAGTAAATAAGTCCTAAGGCCACAGACTTGTTCAGCTCTAAACATCTGCTCTCTACTCATACAGCCGTTCATCACCACTTACTCATCACCTACACACTCATTCATGCCTCGTTAACAAGAGCTACAGTTATATATTTTAATCGCACAAAGCATTACTGACTTGGCCTAATACAAGTTTTCTGCTCTGCAGTGCTGTGCTATAGCAAAAGTCTACATACCCATACAAACTCAAAATGAAGAAGATAAAGAAACATATAGCAATGAGGCATTTAGTATGTTAAGCTTCACATATGATCCATCACAAGAAAGCAAATGGTCAGATAGTTTATAAGATATTAAAATGAAAAGAAAACAAAAATATCCATTTAAAACTTTCGCACCATTTCTGATCGAAAGAAGTCCCCTAATAACTTGTGTTCTCGCAATTTGCCATTACACCTGCCTTCAAGCTTTTTGTAAGTTCTTAACGGGTTTTAGAAATTCACTTTTGTAATACCCCTCTTTACTCCTACCTTCCAGCCAGACTTTACTGCATGCAAAGCATTACAGCTTTTAAAAATACTAGAACCAAATGAATTGTAGAAGATGGGTTAATTTAAGTTGGATATTGGATATTATTTGTATGTACATCACTAATTTTATCCTCCTCTCCTCACTCGCTACCCTGACTCGGTCATGCAGGTTTCTCCTTTATAACGTCGGAAGGCTCCAGCCTTTTCTATCCATGGAGGCCACTCAGGTGCTCGTTCCTGGCAGGTCTGCCCCTGAGTGCCAACTGACCCTTGCAACTGATCCAGAATGTAACTACATGATGTATTTTTAACCTTCCCACATGACTCTGGATAAAGGTGTCTGCTAAATACTATAAATGTAAATGTAACAATAATGTTTTTTGAATAATTAAAACTGAAATTGGCCTAAAATGATCTCTTAATGGGGGATTACCATTAATAAACAAACAGCTAAAACAGGGCCCTGTTCTTCATATAAATGCGTCACTGAGTTTAGTGGATTGGATGGTTGATGATTTGACATGATTCTGGATTTGTCCGTACTTCAAAGCTGTTGACGACAGGTCTGTAAGCTCAGACTTGGCTTAGGAGCAAGCCTGAGCGAGGTGCAATCCAACTACACATCCAAATATTAAGAACATTAGCTAAGAACTAAGTTTGAATTAAAGAGAAGCTAAACAGTATTAAAAAGTAATAAACTAAACTCGCCTGTCTTAGCGCCTGCATAAATTCACTCCTAAAATACAAATGCACAACCTGTTTCTACTTTCTTAGGTGAATATGTTTCTTTATACTCTTGTTTTTTTTTTCTGTATCCGAATGCTGCCCAGTGTGCTGGGATTTTTGCACAAATCTTTGTGGACAGTCTGAATTCAATTACCTCTGAGTTATGGGGACAATCTGGAAAGTTACCCTGACGAAGAGGATGGTGCTGTAGATGCATCAATCCAAGCACAAAAAAAGCATCTAGGTTTCTTATGTCTATAATTATGTAAAGATATATAAATATATAGCATAAATGCAGAACAACTATACTAGTCCATTTCTCAGATGTGTTTGAAGAACTAAATTAGGCCAACTAAATTTGTTAAGTAGTGTACAAATGAACAGGGGGGGGTTCAATACTAGGCTTAATCTGTGTTTGGGGAAAAAAACACAATCAAGGTGATTTTAAATGTACTGACTATATACTCTCTGTGTCTAATTTTTCTTTAATTTTTAATTTGACAAGATTTAAAGCACCATACTCTCAGCCTTGTTTGCATTACAGTGTCCTAATGAATATTTACACAGCTTCAGTTGAATTGCTGTCAGTGATCCGGTGGGAAAAAGCATTAATTGAATAACTGTCGTAATTATACCTTATTTATGTAGATGATATTGATTAACCTTATTCCATTCCAAATTCCTTTTTGAAGCCAACTTAACAGTGAATTATTTGCATTTATGCTTGCTTGTAATTTATACCCAGACCTCATTACTTTGTTTTTGATGCAGCTGGTACGGTTATTTGCGAAATCACACTTTCATCTAGATGTTAAAAGGCAAGAAATCATAGCATGTCTCCAACTGCTGAAAACAAATGAGAAGCAAGGGATTTGTACAAATAATTGGGACTAATGTGAGTTAGATATTGCCTCCAGTTTATAGTATATACATTTGGCATCTATGTGTAAGTGCTTATCTCCCATATTTTGTGCAGTCAAAATGACAGCTATAACTGACAAAGATAATAAATTTCTTCCATAGCTCTACAATCCTGAGGTGTTGCTCTTCTCACCTTCAGTCCAGGAGTCCTATTACACTACTTTCTGACTGTCAGGATGTCTGGATTAAGCCCTTAGGGACTTTGTCCTGTAGCAGTCCTCCTAATAATGTTGGGTGGTTATGGGATCTTGTTCTAGATCCATATACAACACCTAATCAGTTTACATACATACACTAAATGTATAATGTTTGAATTTATATTGTCATTCATTCATTCATTCATTCATTTATCTTCAATTACTGCTTTCTCCTGGTCAGATTCTCAGTGGATCTCTGACACTCACCCTAACTGGGTTGCCAGTCCACTGCAGGGCACCAAGAACACTTATTCACACCTACGTGCAATTTCGTGTAACCAGTCCACCTCCTGGCATGTTTTTGGGAGGTGGCAGGAAACCAGAGAACCCAGAGAAAACCCAGACAGACACGTGAACATACAAAACTCCACACACACACAGTAACCAGAGTTGTGGGTTGAAAGACATGTTAAACCTGTACATTCTTCAAGGTATAATATATTTCTGTTTACTTAGCAGGATTATGAATGAGGTGTGTGTGGGTAGGGAGGAGAGAATACTGACAGTGCAATATAGTATAGTTCAAGAATTTAGTGGAATCTGGAAAACTGGATGCAAATGTCTTTGCTTTATATGGGTGCTATATTGATCACAGATCTATAAACAGGAAGACAGGAAAGGCATCGCCTTTGTTGAGTTGATAGTAGTATCTATGAGAAAGGCTACTACACTGTATAAACATGTTTGTATTATTTTTTTATATCATAGAACAAAGATAAAGAAAGATAGAGATAAAGAGATTAGTACATTTTGTACATCTGCACATCTCTCTCTCTCTCTCTGTGTGTGTGTGTGTGTGTGTGTGTGTGTGTGCGTGAGAGAGTGAGAGAGACAGAGAGAGAGAGACAGAGAGAGAGAGAGAGAGAGAGAGAGGGAGGACACACACACACACCTCTACTTGCAGCTGAGCTCCTGCCTGAAGACATCATTATCCCTCAGTGTTTAGTGAGCAGTGTGTATCTGTGCTCTAGGACGACAGACTGAGGGACCGCTTTACTCCTTTCCTCTCTCACACACAGGACAGATGGCCGGTGTAAGGAGTGCAGTGCTTCTCCATGCCCTGCTCTTCGTGCTGGCGGGATGCTGCGGTGCTCAGGGCGCTGTGCGGAGCGGAAAAGAGCCGGACAACACCGGCGGCAATTTCCTGGAAGACGAGCAATGGCTGTCTACTATCTCCCAATACAGCCGCAAAATAAAGCACTGGAACCGCTTCAGAGACGTGAGCTCGCATCTCTTACATGTCTTTAATCTATCACAGGCTTTAGCACTAAATAATAAATAGCTCCATGTCACCTCCTTGCTATGTTCAGAAGGAGGAATGGTGTGTATTCTTCTTTGAACGACAGTAGCAGTGAGTGAATTGGTAACTTAGACGCCATCCTCTAAATTCACCCGTTATCGACATTTCTTTTTAATTACATATATATATATATATATATATATATATATATATATATATATATATATATATATATGCGTTTTTAGTTCGTTTAGTTCGCAAGTAGTCTATTTGGCTTAGACTAATTCTCTATTTATGTTCTTTTAAATTAAATAGTCGTTACTGTAAACTAGTTTATTTAGCCTACTAGGCAGTCATGTTTGTTTATCTAAACGCGCGTGCGCTATTTCTCTCAGGTGAGTTACTCACAACTGCCTGGTAGCTACACGGTTTAATTTGTAGCTCTTTCGCTCCAAGCATTTACCTGCCCCTCTAACTGACTGCCGTTTTTTGGATGTAACCACTGGCCTGAGAGATTATATTCAGAACCCTACTGGTTCACCTGCCAATAAATTAGAAATTCAACTATGACTGTAGTCGATAGTCACCACGCCCGAGTCGCAAAAAGACACTGTTTTCATAAACAGTACTGTTTTTCAATACTCTACTAAATAGTAAGGATACTACTCTACTAAACTGTAAAGATACTACTCTACTAAACAGTAAAGATAACAGTACTCACCCATCCCCATTCCTGCGTCTAAAGCCACATACTTACATATTAAACTGTAAGGATACTACTCTACTAAACAGTAAAGATAACAGTACTCACCCATCCCCATTCCTGTGTCCAAAGCCACATACTTACATACTAAACTGTAAGGATAATACTCTACTAAACAGTAAGGATGACAGTACTCACCCATCCCCATTTATGTCTCGTGGATTCTATTAAGGTATGGTTAGCTGATGGTTTGTAATGGTATTTGTAGTGGTAACCATTAGAATTTCTGTGATG
>CM074956.1:15388361-15409496 GCA_037577455.1 Pangasius macronema | reverse complement strand
AATGTTCTGGCTGATTGGTGTATTATATATACGCACATACATTATACATATATGTGTGTGTGTGTGTGTGTGTGTGTATGTGTGTGTGTGTGTGTGTGTATACACATATATCTCCATTGTTATATATATATATGTATACATCCTCTCAGAATCTCCAGTTAGCCAAGCGTCTATTGCTATAAATCTATAATCTATAAATCTATATTTCTATAAATATGACTTAAAAATGCTGTCATTCAGGTTAGCTCATGTTAGCTAGCTGGCTACCAAAATCTGTGGAAATGGTCTACTCTTATCAGGGGGAAGTCGCCACTGCATGCTCAAAAAGTCTCTAGAAGTTGCTAGAGATGCCAGATGATGCCATAGACTCATTGCATATTTACTGAACTGTCATGATCAAATGCATACAATACAATACAGTACAATACAATACAATACAATACAATACAATACAATACAATACAATACAATACAGTACAATACAGTACAATACAGGAGAACCAAGATTAATAGAAAATAAATATATACCTTATTTCTTATAGAAAGAATAGGTCTTTGGTCAAAGCACCACAATTTACACAATACTGCATTTCTATCAAGAATGCAGACAAAAGGAGCAGTGGAAATAAGTAGAAATAGACACTAAGAGGAAAGGAAGGAATAACAAGCTTTATTACTTGTATTGTTTTTTTATTACATTAGAGCTGGGGTATCAAATACACGGCCCAATAAAGGTTCAAATCTGACCCACTGTAGAATGTAGAATAAAACAGGATCTGTTCTCTATATGCTAATGTAATATTTCATTAGCAAGCTCAAAATCTCATGCTGTAACAATGACTCTCTGGGGAAAAAAGCTCCTTTAGGGTTTTCACAGGGAATATTGATTTAATTTTTTTTCACTAGAGTTTGCAATATAATTTTGCAAATGATATAGATTTCCCCACTGATTTAATATTATGGGCTGTTTTGTGTGTAATTGCATTCTGTCCATGTGTTCATTTTGTATAAGTTCAATCCATTTGCGCATTCAGAATGTACCTTTTTATATAAATCACTATAAATGAAGACTTTTCAGAGGAGTTGTTGAAGTGTTATTGGTCATTAAACGGATTTTTTTGGTCCAGTCTACTTGACATTGGTCTAGGTGTACAGAGTGTACTGTACGGTGATGCACGCACTTATTTGATCAGGCTGTCACATAAAAAAATGGCAATAAAGCAAAAACGATGATCAGTCGCTGCTCGATAGATTTCTGCTGAATGTGAAATTGGAGAATAGGTGCGCTGTTTCCCACGGAACACTGGGAAAGTGATAATGTTATACTGAATAAACATTAAACGGTAGGTGGTGTAGAATAAGTACAGATGAAAAAAGCAAGAAAATAAATAAATAGAGTATTCAGTAGTGGCAAAGATAATGACGGTGGTGGTTATAATTGATCAAATCTTTAAACGCTGTTGCCTACGCACACTGATATAAAGCAAACTTCAGTAGAACGAAAGGTCATATGAATATCATCTGTGTAGGGTTTATTTAGCCGGAAGTCAGATTTCTCTGGTTTCATTAGCCGCTTAAATGTCAAACTGAGTAAAGCTGTGAATCCGTGACAGAATGTACATTAGTCATAGTCAACTGAAGAATTATTGGCACCCTTCATGAACATAATAACAATTTGTTTGCTGTTGTTTTGGGTATTAATTAGAGATGCCAGTAAAGGTTTTGCACTAGAGCGACTATATTAATAATAAAAAAAAACACTATTAAATAGTTTCTATTATTGAAAAAGTGTTTATGAGACATTTGATAGTGGAAAGTGAAGTTGTTTCTCCAGTTGTTGGAGTGAAAATTTTGAATCAGCTGGTGTAGTTTATTTTGAACAATAATTTCTTCATATGATCATTCTTCTTTCTGTCTTGATCTAGGTAGGTTAGTCTTGGTCTTTTGATTTGCAGCCCAGAGGAGTTCAGAGACAGTATATTCTGAGATCCTGCAGGCCTGAGTAATATATCATAAATTAACATAAAACCTGTCACACACCCTATTGTTCAGACTCTCTTATGTCTCAATCCTAGGAGGAATGAGTCAGATAAACACCTGGCTCATATGCAGCTGTTACAAATGATACATACTGTATATTGTAGCATCAGTAAGAAAAAGGAGTGACCAGGAAGCATCTTAAAATAATGCAAGTTCTCACTTTTTTTGTTTTGGCAGTGTACACTTACAGCATGATGGTTAGCCAAAGAAGTGGAGAGTCTAGAGGAAACTAGGAAGGGTGAACAAAACCCACCAGACTCCCGCTCAATGGCAGACATAAACAAACACCAAATAACATGGACAACAGTATATTTCCTTTTTAACAGCAGACACTTCTTTCAGTAAAAGAAAAGCATGAAGTACTATAATAACAGGAAGACATGGGAGCTCACAGTTATGCTAATGAACCCCAAAAGCAGTCACTATACATAGTATAGTGTAGTGCATGGAGTGGCAATCTTTGATCACCTCATAGATGAAAAAAAAAAAAAAAAGATCCATTAGGCATCTTCAATTTTGCACCTTAAATTTTGGTTTATATTCCGTAATTTTTTTTGGCAGAATCTTTTGCCATGAATCTGAGAATCGTAAACTGACTGTAAGTTGAACATCACCTCAGCAGACTTTGTATGCGAGTGGGGAAGAAGAGCCAGTATTTAAAGGAAAACTCCACCCTGAAGCACATTAAATATGTTCATATAGAGATGATTAATGAATTAATAATTTACTAATAGTTTTTTTTTGGATTAATACTGTATTTACATGTAAGAGATTTAACAGTGTGAGAGATTTCTAGTTCAGTTATAGTGGTGTTCAGTTATATTTCTATAGAGTTCAGTTATAGTGGTGTCTAAAAGGAGAAAAAGAAATCAGCAATCTCAAACATAAGGGGTAATGGTCAGGTTTTCCACGGTCAGGTTAGCTCCTAAAAAACAAAAGCGCTTCTTCCTTACTCACCATTTTCCAGAGACATGCAGTGTCATATTAATGAGAAATCCGACATAGAAGTAGAAGAAATATTACTTTTTGGACTCAAAATTCCAGAATGCAGTGCAGTTATATGACACAGATGTGCTGAGTTATGGCAGAGACAATGGCTTAGACAGTATAAGCATGAAAGATGAAGCTTTGGAACCTGATCTGTTTGAGCAGAGTGTAGAGAGGAGGTGAGTCAACTGGGCAGACTAAAGCACTAAAGCTCTGCTGCATCACTGTCTTTAGTTAGAGATGAAGTGAGAGCTAAATCTACCTGGCACCACGATCAGCAGGTTGTTGAATAGCATTGTGGGTAATGTAGAAAAGTGGCAAAATGAAAACAGACTGACATGTATGTCGATAAAGGAATTTTTAAACTAAAAAAAAGTCATTGAAGATTAACATTTTAATTAAAAAGATTAGTATGCAAATCGTTCAGGATGGATTTTTCTTTATCCAGACCACAAATATTGAAACGCTCAGTTAGGATCTAGAATTCTCTAGAATTTCTTCCAATGAGGTTTGAGAACGTTGTGTAGTGATGGAGAGTTCCTGAGCTGAAATTGAATATGCAGTTCACAGTGTTGGTTATACAGTGCATGATGTTCACATATTAATGAGTACTGCTGTGCTGTGGGAGGCTTTCGGATGTCAGTTATCAATGCACACACTCTCCCGCCTCATCACAGTGCTTAATTCTTAATGAAGCATCTGCTAAGCACACCTGGCCTTTTCAGCTCCTCCAGGCTGCTCTGCTCTCTGCTGAATGCCAACTGCAGTGTATAAATAATTTTGGAAGGGACATCACTGAGTGTCCTGCTGCATTTGCTCTTAGGAAGTACTGTGTCTACTGCTACGTGCTCTTGCCAAGGGCAATATGGCTGTCTCACCTCGGACATTTGCTATCTGAGGAGGGGAAAGGCTGCTTCCTTGAAGCTGATGTCCCTGTTCTTACAGAATGAAGCATGATGCTGTCTGCAGCGAATCTCAGAGAGTATTAATTCTCAAACTCAAACTCTGTCCTACGCGCAGCAACAGCACACTTGCCCGCTCACATCTGGGGTTTGATGTTTCACTAAGTTTAATTCAAACATAGATGTCAGATCCTGACAATATTTAATACAGTAAGTTAAAATCCCCATTGTGTGTGTGTGTGTGTGTGTGTGTGTGTGTGTGTGTCTTTGTGTGCATGAAAGAGGAGAGAGCTTGTTAATTTGGCTGAGTGATTCTACTGAAATGGCTTTAATCAGCAGTATTGCATGCTGCAAGTGACTGGACTGATGGCTTTTTCTCTCAGCTGAAAATAAAGCATCCCATTCTCACTGTCTCTTCTATGAGAGATCAAACTGCAACCATGACTGTGTATACAATCAACTGCAGCTTGCCACCCTTCATGAGAGTCAAAATGAATATAAGGAAGGACGTCCAAACTTCCTCCCAAACAGCTGGTTCTTAAGGAGGTTCTGTGATCTGTGGGTATTTCTTTAGAGACAGAGAACAAGTGAAAAAAACGATTGATAGTATGTGATATTTAGTTTATACAGTCATTTTCACTAATTCTCTTAAAGGGTGCCAATAATTATGGAATTGACTGCATTGTTTATTGTATTGTGTATTGTATAGCATTGTTTTCCCTTGCTTAATAGAGGGTGCTATTTGCAAAATGCACATTTTTGCTTTAAATATGTTAAATATGTACCTGATTATTTCCACTGATTCCACTGAGTCAACACTCCATTTCTATTTTCAAACCCTTTATTGTCTTGCTCTTGTTGATTTCTGGTGTGTTACGAGAATGCACTGTTACCTGTGATGTAGCGCTGTGTGCACGGCTTAGATCTGAGGATTCAGAGACATCTTATTGCAAATCCTCTCATACGTCAGATTGGCTTTCAGATAGCAGGAGTAATTTACAGCCTTGCTTCATGAAGCTCACAGAGATATTATCTCTGCATAACAACAGGAGCAGTCTGCACCGGCTCCCAGCATTGTGTTGTTTTCAACACTTATAAATACTCATACTCAGCAAACCACTGACTTTGCGTATTAATCCTTAAAAGTTTGCAGTTCATGTTCTTTTCCAATATATTCTTTCCCCACAAACTCTTTTTTTATTGCACAAAATGAGAAAGAGTGAAACTTATTTTTTTTTGCTCCAAGAAAAGAAATTGAAAGAAATTAATACAAAAAAAAAACACATCTGTTTTCCTGTCACAGTGTTCCTCTCCTGGTTGCATGAGAACAGGTGATCTAATATTAACGGTTAGCTTTTTTCAGCATGCCACTGACTTTTCTGTTGTTAGGCAGGCAAACATATGTGGGTCCAGCTGCTCTCCAAGTTCTGAATTTTTTCCTAACATTAGGTGAACTATTTCAGCACTTTAGCTACCTGATGCAGGGCCAGTTCCAACTGAAATAATTGAAATAGCACAGTGGCGCTGTTAATCATCTCGGTAATCTGGCCCAGAGGGCCAGTAAAGATGTGCAGCTGAGTTTGAAGCTGTGATCATAGTCAATAGCCGTGTTCTCAGCTGAGAATCAGCGGGTAGATGATGCCTTCCTGAGTTTACAGTCTGTGTCCAGCTCATGTAAATTAACATCTCCGACAAATACATTAAGGATGTGATGGATTTGCTTTATATTGTACTGTATGTAGTTGCTCAGTCTCTATTCTTCTCTATAGTTTTTATTAGATCTCTGTTAAATGTTTTCTTAGAATTAGCGATGTTAGATTAGTGGCTTGCTCGTAGGACACTATTAGTGCTAATATGTGTGTAGGAGAAATGGATAGAATACAGTGGCGTAGCCGAGAATTAATGATGTAGAAATATACTAAAATATGTATAGAAAATGCATAAAATAAAACCACAGCATGATCTTGGCAATTAAAGCAATAAATGTGATACGCTCAGGCATTTTGGGTGGATGCCAGACAATAGTGCAAGTGTTTGGGGTATTCACAATTTGCCATTTAATTTTATTCCTCCCAGTTTCTCTCCAAAATTTGATCACCTGCCAATTTCCACACATCAGCCAGCTCTCCCCATCATACGAAAGCTGCCAGGTAAGGAGGTTAAAGGCTAACGCTTGCTTCCTTGGCGACAAGCGAAGCCAGCCATGGCGTCATTTCATACTGCTCATGCTGCGTCACAGAGCAGCGTAACCCATTCGGAGGAAAGTGCTATCTACCTTCTTTCACATACATGAGATCACAGATACTCATGATCGGCTAGTGTTGTTGTGATTGACAGGGGAAAGAGATTATTTAATTATTTATGGCAAGATCTACTGTTAACCAATCTTGCCATTATAATGACAGTAATAGGTGTTGGAAATAAAATACCGTTATGACAGAAAATGACTAAAAGTACATGCTAGTTATTGGGAAAAATAAATCTTACATTATTAAACTAATAATAACATACACACACACACACACACACACACACACACACACACACACACACACCAGCTACGTTTCTGGTAGAATATTACCATAAGCACATCGGGGGGGAGGCATCAGTTGGCCTACTATTAATACCCAAAATACATGAAATACACACGGTAGGCATATGTAGCAAATTATCCACCTACATGCACAAAAACTGCAGAATACAGAATAAGCACCCCAAACATGATCCTCCTACTCTCAATCATCAAGCTCTTGCTGTCAAGGTGGTGAATCACCTTCATGTATCCACAGTCGTGTTTGAAGGAAATGTGGATTCACCCAAATCTGCTGTGTAAAGCTTTGATTGAGGCTAAATTTGATTAGCTGTTTATTTGAAAATGCATTTTCTTAATTGGTTTTTGGAATTGTCAGCTATTATACTAAGTAGCCTGGTGCCTGGAGGGTAGTGTGTGAAGATACTTTACACACACTCAGAGCCCCTCACTGCTGAAACCACTAATTACTGATCCTATTATTTTCTGTGATTAAGCCAAACAACAAGGGTTTCTAGTTCTGCCTGAGTGTATCAGAAAAAAAGACATGATTTTACATACATGCGTTATGTACAGTACATTCAGGGGAAAACAAACAAGCAAAAATACTTTGATTCAATCTGGGAATAATCTCATGAATGACCTTTTACTGTTAAAGAGGTTTGAAACATCTCATTTCCCCTTGCTATTTTATCATCATTCATTGAGCTACAGTTTTCATGAACACTTACACAATGCTTACTGCACTCTGGAATATGATTCTCAATAACCGGAGTTAGTTTTTGTCCAAGTCATTATGCCGTAAACATTTTTTTGCAAAACAAGGACTGAACATTAATACACATGTTGAATACACATAAAAATAGTAATCAAATGTGTATTTGGATAGACGATTTTTCTCTCAGCGAGACAAACAGTCCTCAGTGAAATTCAAATTACGCTGTTTGACCACGCGGCTGTTGGATGGGTTTTAGAGAGGCAGAAGAATTTTCCGGCATTGTTTGAGAACATGGTATGCGAAGTACACAGCATTCTCTGGACAAATAGAAATAAAAGCAAAGGTCTAGCATTGTTTTTACATAGATAGTAGTTTTAAAATAGAAACAAGATTCTAAACAAGAATCCAAAACGTATGGTATGTCCAAAGGGAACTAAAAATGAATTCAACATTCGTTCATAAACACAATATTCTCATTGTTCAAGTATGAACACTGTTGCTAGGCTAAGCATTTAAAGCTAGCTAATAACGAAACTGCCAGGAATATCGCCATTTGCCTCAGATGTGATGGTATAGTACAAAGAAAAGACTCTGCGTGACTCCACTTACACTGTAATTGGACAAATCATTAATCATTAGATTTTCGTGGTTTCTTGCATATCGAAAAAAATCTGAAAATCTAGACTTCACGAAGTTGTGAATACTACAAGCATATGGAATCTTTTTTTAACAAAAATACCAAACACATAACCCTGTTTGAATACAGCATTAGGCTTGATCCATCCATGTAACACCTTGAAAGAGAATTTAAAGAGCTGTTTGAGTCCTGGCTCTTTGCAGAGAAAATGTACTGCCTGTTAAACATCTCCTTTATTCCTTTTCTCATTTGATTTCTGTAACAGTCTTGTGGTTTTAAAAGCATTGGGTAGAACTGGATATCAGGGTTAGAGACTGCTTTCTGTTGGCAAGTCAAGTATTCAATCAGTGCAGTCTTTTCAGTCTCAAGATTTTTTATTTCTTCTTGTCAAGGTGCCAGTATTGGGTATATCTAGGCCACATTAAAATAAATGGGAAAAAAGGGCACCCAGATAGCTTTACAAATTCAAATTCTCAGTAGCCAGAAAGCTTTATAATTTTACTGCCAAATCTAACTTGTTTAATCTTCATGTCATTGAAAAGCACTCTGTTGGTCTTCATTGGTGCCTTGACTGCCTTGATTGCTGAAAACTGTGAGGGTGTGAAGCTGCAGACTCCTGAGTGTTTTGAGCACATGTGCCAGACCAGTGTGTCTTACAGATGCAAATATAAACCAGGCTGAATATCCTTAGAGGCTCCCAGTAGGTCACGCTCCACTTCCACTAAAGCATGATTAGAACTAAAAAGGTCTCTCTGTAGCACTCACAGAGTGTCTTGTTTGCCAGTGCTGTTGTTCATGGATTGCAAAACCTTCCCTGGAGAACCTACAGAGATTACCGCAGACCGTTGATGTGTCTTTTTTTTTTTTTTTTTTTTTTTTTAAATGGTAACCATTTTAGTGTGTATACATATTTTGAATCTTGGCCTAAAATTTGTGTTCACCTGAACATCAGACCAATGTGTGTTTTTTTTGAACATCTCGTTCCAGATTTAGTCCTCCTTTTGCTGTTAGAATAAGCTTCACTCTTCCAGGAAGGGCTTTCACTAGATTTTGTAGGGTGAATATGAGGATTTTCCCATTCAGCCACAAGAGCATTAGTTAGGTCAGGCACGTTTTAGCATGGAGCCTGAGGAGGCTTGGTGTGCAGTCGGCATTCCAGTTCATCGCAATTCATGGGGTTTGTGCAGGCCACTTGAGTTCTTCCACACCAACCTTGGCAAACCGTGTCTACACGGACCTCACTTTGTACACAGGGGCATTGCCATGCTGGAACAGGTGGAAGGTTATTGTAATGTTACAGCGTACAAAGACATCCTATACAATTGTGTGCTTCCAAATTTGTGGCAACAGTTTAGGGAAGACTGACATATGGGTGTGATGCTCAGCAGTCCCCAAACTTTTGGCAATATAGTGTATATTAGTCACTATGTAGATAAGGTGTAATTGAAGGTGTGTATGTGTGCATCTGTGATTTGGCTAGCACTATCCATCAAGCTCTGTATGTGTGTGTGTGTGTGTGTGCCCTTGCAGTGTACATCTACATGTGCTGTGTCTCTAACGGTTTAATCTTAAGGACAGAGGACATTGTTCTGGCTGGTATCTCTAGTGTCTAACAGAGTGTTGCAACCAGGCTTGCGTCCAAACTCTGCTGGAATAGCTTTAGCATTAGCGTTAACAGAAAGCCCAGGAGGGCCAGAGCAGCATCTGGACAGTTATGCTCCATTAACCTGAGCATCCCACTACAGTGTCCTACTCTATAGCGGGTAAGCTAGTGCTGTCAGCTGCTATGAATCCGATGACCTTCGGGACGCCCTGGTGTGAAGAACACATCTCATCTCACCCCCACCACTTCAACAGTCACAGCCGGCTTGTCTCAGCATGGTGGAAGTACAGACCAGGCTGTGTAGTGAAAATGCACATTAATTACTGAATTCAAAAAAAGCGTTCATGTCATAGTGCTGGATGTTGTAACGCTGAACATACACAATGTAAACAGTATTTATATTGTGTGTGATCAAGTATTCACGGTCATTGGTATCAACAAAGTTAAATTTCACACAGCATCACACATCTCGGTTAAGCATAAGGGGATGTATGCCCACTGAAGGCTTTTATTTACACATTAGGTGCTAAAATGAGCAAGTGGTGCTGTGTTTGCTTTGGCACAGCACATTTGTAGAGTAAAATAAATCTGAGGAGTGTGAAAGGCGTTGAGCATTTACTGTTTACTGAGCATGAGTAAGCACTGAGAGGGAACTTATGTTTCAGTCTTGCTAGGTGCTCAAAAAAATGGCACTGCTTTTGTGTGTTTTACTGTTCCTAAAGCATACACGCTTTCCCTGTAGAGTGGTTAAAATGTAGAACCATTTAACCACTGTAGAACATTAAAATGAACATTAAAACATAGTCTTCTGTGATCTGTAACATTTCCTGTATTTGTTTTTCTTGCTGGCCAAAATCTGTTTCTACTGGGCAGACCTTTTTGCCATTTGAGCAGAAATACCCTGTGAGCCACACAGACTGGGGCTGCTCTGATTGCGAATGGCTAGCCTGCAAAAACTCATGGCAGCACTGATAGCCTAACCATATTTAATCGATGATTGGCAGAAGTAACATGACTTCTAATAACTGCTAAGCTAATCTAATGTAGCTAGATATCATTGTTTGTGAATGAAGGCTGAACTTTGGTGGCATTGGGATCATCTCTATTTTGACATCCATTCCTGTTTGGGCTTTCAAAGAGTGGAGTGTGTGTGTGTGTGTGTGTGTGTGTGTGTGTGTGTGTGTGTGTGGGTGGGTGGTCCGATCTTCATGGCAATCATCTGTCAGTTACTCCAAATGACTAACACATTTTTGTGTCCATGTTCTGAGTGGATTTAATTTTTTTCTGCATGGGAGCATCATCAGAAGTGGGCGATCATGCATGGTGCATGCATCTGTGATCATATTTTTTCTAGGAAGGTCATTCTATAGTATATACATATGAAGGAACACATAGCCTGATTCTGAGACCCCAGACAAGCTACAGGGGCGTCCTGGTCCTTATGGCTGAAAAGCAATTCCCATGACCTTTATTGCTATTGTGACACTCCCCTATGTACAAACTTTTGACCACTGGACACTATAATTTATTCATAGATGGATAAACCATAAAAAATATGTGCTCGCTCTCCTGTGGCACAGCAACAAACAAAAAGAACAAAAGTGTTTGCGCTGTCTTTGGGAGATCACAGGTTTGAAACCTGATGATGCCACAACCATCAATGGCTGGAGGACCAAGCCAGGTTAATTGACCATATCCTCTGGAAAGGATGGCATTACCCTGGACCTTGTGCCTTATACAGCAGCCAGGTGTTTCCCTTATTAATCAGAAAGACATGAACCAGTCATTAGCTGCAAAGGTCTTGCAGGAAGCATGTGTGAGCCCTCCCCCTTCCCCTAGGTGATGGCCAAATTGGGGAAAAAATAATAAGCAAGCTAAAATAGCTAAAATTCTGAAAGCATATTTCTTTCATTTGCGACACACTACAGGAATATAAAATATTCAGAAATGTGAAGTATTCAGGAATACCTAGCAGGGAAAAGAATGAAAACTAAACCTAAACTAAAAAAAAAACAGCAGTGAAGCAGTTGGAATGTTCATTGCACAGCTATCATTGAAATAATTCAAGAAATCGCTATGTATTATTAAGTTTTTTTTTCTAGTTTCTCATCTTCACCAACATGCTCCCACTTTTGCTCTTTTCTCACAGACGGGCTTGTTTGTTCATGTTGGTTGAGTCATCTGGGGAAGGGGCAGATTTTTAGCTTTAGCCCTGGCTAGGTGTGTGAAATACATATTTTAAACACAATAATGAGGAAGCAGAGAATAAGCCTGAGTCAGTGGGGATATAGCCAGCTGTAGCTTATTACCATCAGCTCGAGTAATCTTTTTTTTTTTTTTTTAATGTACTGTCCTTGGATTTCACGTGTACTTAGCTTTCTTGAGGAGACAATATTGTGCTTGAATTTCCAAGAATTACTAAAGTAGGCTGCCATGTGTACACTGCATGAACACTCATACTTTTTTGATGTGTCTTTCACTAACATGTCTTTTTCTTCTTGTCTATTTCTCTTTTTTTTCACGTCCCTCCTCCTGCTCTGCCACCCACATGGAAGGAAGTAGAGGTGCGTAATTTTGTTTTTCACTGTCATGTCTTTGTTGTTGTTTTTTCTTCTTTTTTTTAATCAGAAGACATATGATGCAGGTTCAGGTTGCACTTTATAAAATCACTCTGAGCTGTCTTCCAGCTTGTAAAGACTTTAGGGTCAGCAGAATAAAAGTGGCACCGCATTTAATTTTCACACTTTTGAGATAGATTTCTTTCCTGCTGTGTATTAGTGTATTGACTGAATGGAGAACAGCCATCAATATATATATATATATATCTGAGAGAAATACATGTGTAGCACACTGATGTCCCTCCTCGTTTAGTCACGGAGTGTGTTACACAGAGTGCATTTCTTCTTGTTCTGTTATCGTGGGTGTGAACTTGCGTCAAGTTGTGATCTGTGTTCCCATAGTGACAGAGGCATGGGCTCTTTTTGTAAGTTGTTACTTATACTGTTTAATGTATTAAGGAAATATTAAAGAAAGTCTGTATCATTAAAACAAGCCTCTCACTGTGATGCATTTAACTGTATAATCATGTAGAGTATTAATAAATAATTGATTATTGTTTTGTTAGGATGACTACGTCAGAACTGTGGACGATCCCCAGGGCTCTGAGGAAAGTGAGTACATCAGTACATGCTCTCCTGGGTGTAAATTATTTTTCCATCAAAATCATACAGTGTAACGCACGATGCCTTATATTCACCACTTCAGTTTGTGAATCGTGCACATTTTAGCTTTCCTTTCTAAATTGCAGTTTGAGTCAACAACTTCCTCACATCTGTCTCTTGTCACCTGTCTGCCACCGTTGATTAAATCACACATTTAAGTTAATAAGATCATTTCTGACATGGTTTTCCATGTGCTTATTGTGCTAATGCTAACAAGCTCTTGGCAGGAAACGCTCTTCATTTGCATACACAATTCTATGCCACAGATGTGTTCAGTCCCTGACCTCAGCAGTGGAGATATACAATTGGATATCAAATAAAAATGGCTCTGTTGGGCAGTGAAAGGTATTTTTCTGGCATGCACTGGGTCCACTTGTCCCCTTAGAGAGAAGCGTTATTGCAAATCAATACAAAGTTCTTCTGCTTGGTCTGCTTTATCCTATCCTTTATCCGATGAAACTTTTCTATCCTGATGGGAGTGGCCTCCTTGAAGTATGACCGCACCCCTAGGGCATTAGGGCTAGGGCATTAGGGCTCACTGAATGGTTAAAAAACTTCAAATAAAGTTCAACCGTATGCTATGGCCTGAACAGTTATCAGATCTCAAATCAAATGAATGCCTGTAGGAAATTTTTGAATGCTGTGTGTTTGTACGTTCCACCACCATCATCATCAAAACACCAAATGAGGGAATATTATGAGGAAGAATGGTATTCATCTCTCCAGTACAGTTCCAGAGATGCGTAGAATCTAGTGCAGTAAAGTTGTACTGGTGGGTCATGGTGGCCCAACAAATTACACTTTATGTTGCTTTTTCAGTAAATTTATCACCCGGCTAGGAGCCTTTTGTTTAAAAAACCTTTTTTTGGATATATTTGAAATGTCTGATTACATGATAAACCTATAAAAAGGCAAACTGATTTCAGTAAATAAATCTGACTCAAATGGAGCAGAATCATAGATGCTAGACTATCGCCTGTTCATAAAGTTCATAGACTTATTTCATTGCATTGCATGTCAGTATTTTGGCTCCTGTAGCCTCCTTTTGCAGATTTGTTGTTGTAGACAGAATTTCATATTTGTAATCACAGTCCTCCCAAGAGTCAGAATAAAATCTCCCTTACTTTTAAAGTTTTTGTTTATTAATTTCTGCAGTGACTGTATGTAGATTCAAGTGCTGATGCTCCAATATGGTGTATGTGAAAAAGGTCTTTATGTGCTCTTTTTTTTTTAATCCACTCTTCTACACTCCTTCATTATTCACACAATTTGCTATTGCTAGGATGTGGGCTCACTCTCCATCTGGTTGCCACTATTATTGCGAACCATTCCTGTACCTTCTGTACTAGATAATATCTAAGGTTTGCTTTCATTATATTCAAGTCCATGACTTTGTCTGAACAACATTTACTTAATTTCCAACCATTCTCCCAGATAAGCTTCTACACTCAATTTGATCCCAGACAGCAACATTTAAAGTTATCTATAGCAAGCTTATCTTTCCACTCTCTTTCTCAAGGCACAGTAGAAACAAGATTTGAGGTGACAGCTTTCCAGATAAGGTTTAAGATAATTTAGTATGCTAAGTTTACATTTATTCTATATCTGTGACAGACTCATGCAATCTAAAATCCTAAACTGGAGATACTGGACCAAATAGAAACTGCCAAAATGTTTTCCTCCAATTGACCTTTCTAGTGAGCATTGTATAACAACTCCAGAAACACAACAAGCAATATGTAAAGCTGGTTTTAGTGTACATCAGAGTCTGTGAGGCATGACTGGGACAGATACAAGTGGTGAAAAAGGTCACAGTAATGTATTTACTACATACCTCTAGTGGCACTAGAGAACAGTGCAATTTTAATATGAAATGTGTTGAAGCAACAAATCTGTTGCACATTTTGCATCACAGCTCTAAATTTACATAACAACACAAAGTAGGAACTCTTCCAGGAACTCTGTAGTTCTTACTTTTGGTTCTGTAACTCTTTAGGTTTAAAAACGGTTCCAGAAACTCGGTTGAAATGTATTTTGTGGCAGAGGAGTCAGGAAATTTCATTTCTTGAATGGTGAATAAGCTAAGGAAGATAAAATAGAGATGGCATGCAAAAAAACAAGCATATGGGCTTGGTGTCACTTGTTAAAGTGGAAGCTGATCTGTTGCTGTGATCGGTGCCTTACATGCATTAAAAATGCTTCATAATCTGATCAGGTTTCTTGAATTTGCTCATTTACAGACTATTCCATAGACACTGCTTATGAGATTCTATCAGCAAATATTGCTTAGGACATGCCATCCATCAACAGGGCAGTCATCATCAACGCTGTCTTCTGGCAAATTACTTCCACCCAAATGCAAATTGTATTTACTTTACAACTCGAAACCTGGGGTGCTTATTGTTATAATTAAATTCTGATTGTTTTTTTTTCCCCTCATGTGGAAGCTTAATTGCTTATAATCCAGGGTGGCAGAAACAGAAACAGAGCTAATGATTATTAGTGTATTAACTACAGTCAGTGGCTAGCCAGCCCACTCACTCCTGCTGAACTCATGTAGACTCACGTTGAGATGAGTGAGGATGAGCAGACTTCCTCTCGATTTAACCCATGTCTCTCTCAGTTCTTGTATCAGTGAGAATAACTAATGCATCTGTGAATCAGCTCAGCAGTACATGATTAATCAATGCCTCTGAGGAACAGTTCTGCAGTGCAAGTGTCACCTCCATCTCCTGCTGAGCTAAAAGACAGAAATCAGTGAGGGAGCAGACTGTCGTGGCTGGATTACCTTTCAAACTCCCACATTACTAAATGCTTGGGTTTTGAAAGCTCACCATTATAAATGGAGCTTGTTTGGTGTCAATTCTTTAAAACAAAGCATTTCACATAGGGGTAATTTTGTCCGCTTGTGTCTCGTACAAAAGCAATTTGCTCATGTTACCCAGAAATACAGTACACATTTTGAAATCATTAGACATAAATTATGTTGTATTTTGGATATGCTGTTTAACATTCGGAGCATTTATCACATTAGCAATGTTAAATTCTAAGGTTCGTAATAGAGAGGCAGCAAGTAATACAGCTCCATGCTCTCTAAAATTGGCTTAATTGTATTGCGGGATCCAGGTACGAGTAATGGTTTCTTATCAGTTAATGGGTGGATAAAATTCTCCCTGTCTATGTTTTCTGAGCAGGAGGATTAAGAAAAGAACTGCAGAGTTTTATTTCTCCAGGCAGCCTTTCTTGCAGGCTCCACTTTGCATAATTTACCTTGATAACAGACAAACTGCTCAGGGATAAATAGTTTAATAGCTTTTCAAGAAAAAACACTTTGTGGATTGAATCACAAAGTATTATTAATATATCCAGTCATCCATGAACTCATCTGTCCATATACATTCATCTCTTTATCCATGCGTTCGTGTATCAAAAATTACAAAATAATAATAAAAAAAACAGTTCAGTGTGAATTAATGCAGTACAATATACAATATATATATAATTTCATCTATCCATATTAATGTTGTCATTCATTGACACTTTGCCAGGATTTGAAGTTCTAATTGACAATGAAAGCAACAGCGAGCAGAAGGGGAAAAAAAACAGTCAAACCAGCAAAAACAAGATGATTAGGATGACTGCCTAGGCTAATTTCATATGCTGAAGTAGGGCACCTTTGACTCATTTTGTGAGGCAAGGGAAGAGCATAGTGTTTGTAGAGAGTCTTCCATTAATGAATGAGCATGTCATCCTGCTGCTGAAATTCCATCAGGCTCACGTTTCTATGGAAACACCTTCAGAACAGCTTTGAGCTGAAAAAAAAAAAAAAAACAGTGGGAACTATGTGACCAATTTCCCCTTATTCGGTCAGTAATACACTCACACAGCCTGCAGCCAGTGACCATGCAGAGATATCACACCCCATTGAGCATCACACCCATTTATCCTTTCCCTTTCTCTCGATTACTGTAAAGGAAGAGACACCACGGGAATGGATGTCTTTTCATTTGTACATGTTTCGGAGCTGGAGGTGATTGAGTGTGGTATTGACTTATGAGTGAGGCTTTTACAGTAGGCTTACTGAGAAGAGGATGACGGATTAGGGCTAAACATGAGTAATAATACTTAACCATTCTCAAGGCAGATTGTGGTCTTATTACAAAGCATATTGACAAGACATTTTACAGAGAGACACAATGTCTCCATCACAGACTTCTGTCACAGTATTGCCTGGAGATATGTGTGCATGCGTGTATTAGACCGTACCTGATCATTACAGTTAATAGGCTGTTGTGCATACATTTCCTGTCTCAGAGGAAAATACAACAAAAATGCATACTGAAGCTGCTGTTCTGTCTTCTCTACTTTTCTGGTTTGAGTTTTATTTCCACAATCATAAAATGGGTATCATGGGATCTCATTTAGGTTTTTGATGGGTGCATAAGTTTACACATACTGCTATATGGGGAGAACTGGAGTTTTAAAGAAAGCCTTTGTAAGACACTGTTTTCAGATGCTAGGTGATCTTTTTTTAACTTATATTGTAGTATTCATATTCCCAAAATAAAGGAAATTGATTATTTGGTATTGCTCTATTTTACTGCTTCGTTAAAAATTGACGCTGTATAAGTACATCAGAATGATGAGTCTCTGGCACACAAAAAAATGAATTGAGGCCTCATTATTAAAACTACAACTGCTGCAGGACAGCACTTTCCAGCAGATACATGGAAACACTCAGATTACAATTCAGCATCCTTGTGAAACACAACATTGCCTGAACATCTTTGAAAAATTAATCTAAACTCTTTTCATTCACTTCTTCATCATTTCTTGTATTGCACAGTTATTGTCAGCCTTGCTGCTAAGACAAGAAGTTTTTGTGAGCTTAAACACTGTTCATTGTATGTCACTTAAAAGATACAAGATAAGATGATATATTCCAGTTTTATTAATTGGGTTAGGAATTTACATGTTTTTCTAGACAAGAGCTTTTTTATTATTTTAAAATTTTAAATAGCAAATTGAGAGCATGAATATAATTAAGCTTGTGAATTATGATTTCTTGTGGCCACTCCATGCTCTGTACCATTCTCATTAACTAAACTTTGACTTGCTGATGGTTTCAAGTCTCAAAAGATCTGCATTTTTTTTTTCAACACAGGAGTGTAGCATCATTTTAAAAAAACAACAACAACTCAACTCGGTTATTTTTGTCATTTCATAGCTGCGACTCACTTGGGTAATGCTGTGTCACACTCATCCTTGAGCCTTTGTTGTCAAACAGAATGCCTGACAGTCTTCCACTTTGTTGTAGAACCATGATTAAAAATCATAACCTACTGTTCTAATTCCTTATGTTCCTGACTACCAGGGTCAGTATTAATCTCTCCTGAGGATGTGATGCTAGTGCTTATTGAGGGTGAGATCCACTCAGGCACTGATACTGATCTTATTTTAAAATAAGAGTTTCTCAAATACTGACACTGCTCTGTGATGATGAGAATGACTCAATATAAAAACAATGTACTCTATTGAGGATGAGAATCTCTTAAGGGACTACTACTGCTTTCTATTTAAGGTAAGAATAAAGTGCAGATACTGATCTTACTTGATGACAAGACCCACTCAAAGGCCCATAAGTTTCCTATATCAAGGAGAAACACTCAATGCTGGTAACTATTGGATGAGAATTACTCAGTGTCAGATACTGTTATTGCTTGAGGGCAAGAGTCACTCAAACTCACCACAGAACACATGAGTGTGATGGCAACAGTCAGTCTGTAGAATCTGGTTAAGGAGAATGGCGAACTCCTTGTCACCATTTCGCAAATGTCTGCCACTGACACTCATTTTATTATATCCATGACGTCTTTTGATCTATAAGACAAGTTGTCCAAACTGTCTAGCACCAAGTCCAGGTCTCACTGTGAGACCATTGCTTTGCATGGAGGTTGGAGACATTTCACACCTTTAAGAAATGTTCTTACAAGTTTATTCACACTGAGAGACAAACTGGCAGTCAGTTCCAGTTGGTAGGCACTTGCCCATATCTACAACTTGCTTGCCCAACCAAACATTGTTTGCAGTTTTGTGCCCCTGTGGTGGTTATGGTAAAGCACTATCATAGTAATTTCTGTCCACATTAGTATGTGTGACCTCCTTAGCAGCTATTGGTAATGTTGCAACACTAGCCACACAGCTTTCATTTTGATATGCTGATGTTTGAGCCTCATTCTTCCATCTTTCTTACACTTTCAAATTTATCCACACAACTCCCCAGCCTTGCTGGTGGGCACTTGTAATTACTACTTTCCTTTTCTCAGTGAGATCTCCCGATGGTCTGAAGGAAAAGGGAGATGGACCAATGCCTTAGGGTGCATATGCTTCTGTCCCCACTGATACAGGCTTCTTTGATATGACTGTCAAGCACTGAGTATACAGACAACGCTGAAATGGTCTGAGATGCACCATTCCTAATTTTATACTGGGGTTACTGCTGCCAACATTCCCACCAGATGCAGAACATCTGCATATTGGTGATGTGAGGCCGTTCACAGTTCTGTGACTGCTTTCATAATCAAGGAAGCGCTGTCTTTTGTCAAAAAGGAAATAGCACACTAATTGAGTTTCATTCCAGTGAACTGCACAGTCTGTATGGCTATTCTTGTGGTTGACATAGACCCTGGTGTTGACACACACACTTCATGAACATCCTGGGTGCTAGAGGGATGGTCTCTGAATTGGTATATCACTCTGCTTATCTGGACGCGGAGGAATTGTCTGTGATATTCAGCAGTTGGAATGTGAAATATGCATATTTCAGACCTATGGTCACAAATCAGTGCTTGTACATCTGGTATGCAGAGAATACATAGTGGCAGCCATTTTAAGAAGACGCATTAGTCTCTTAAATCTAGAATTGACTATATTCCACCTCTTTTTTTTTTAAATCAGGAAATGTTTAGAAAAAAATCTGTCCAGCCATTCAGGCTCTTGTACAATCAATATAGCATGCTTTTCCAGCAGTGACTGAACTTCTAAGTCAAAATGACCAATTGGTTAAGGTCTTGCACCTTTGTCTAATGGACCCCTGTGTTTGGGGGTTGATCATCGATCATTCATTCAGTGGCTTCCGGACTTCTGCGACAAAGACTTGGCCAAGCATAGGGGCAGGTGGCACAAAGTGTTTTTACCAGCCTCTAGCAATGGCATTTGAGCAAGCAAAACCTATAATTTGGACCTTGGTCATGTCCATCATTCAACTCCATTGGGGCTTGGCAACACAAACAACTTGCCCTTTTTCCCTGAAATGCAGGATATTAAGAAATTGGAAAAGGTTGAACATGATAGAATTTTATGAACTGCTAAGGTTATGATTATAAATTACTCTGTGCTTGCAGCAACATGCTGCTGCATGCCAACACAAATATAAACTGCATGTCTGTGGTCCATGGTGCATATTGATAAATCAATACCAAATTTATTTGTAATCACCCAAGGTGGACATCACACGCTCCTTGTCAGTATAGACTTCACCAGAACAGTTTTAAGCAGTCTTTTACAAGGACACTAGTTCCACTAGGAAACCACTCTGGCGGTCTGGAAAGTAAGGAATTAGGGCCCCTGCTGTATTTAGTGATGTCAACCTTGCAGAAAGAATGGGTAATCATGGGTATGCAACAACAACAGTTTACACTCTTCCTTTGAATTCTCTTTTCCTTAAACACTGTAAGTGCCACAAAGGCAGATCATGATCATCACCTAATAGTCTTGCTGTTACTGCAGTGTATAAGTGACTCCAGATTGTCTGTGTTTCATGTACTAATGTATTCACTGGGCCTCAGTGAATACATATCATTCTCAAATAAAATAGTCTGACGAGCCACATTCAGTATGAGGTTGGACATATGTTTTGGGAGCCACTCCGTCATTCATCCTGGTCATGTCTAGTCCAGTACTGCAGATGTGATTTATCTCATAACATTCTCTATCCCATTTTTAATGAACGATGACTCTACAGCTGTTCCATACCACAAAGCTGTTTTTGGTCTTTTTAGTGAAATATTAAAAAGCACACTGCATGCATGACGGCTTTGGTTTCTAAGCTACTGCTTATTGCTCTTCTTGAAAGATTGCTGTTGATGCTTCATCCATAACCATCAGAGGTTAAACAAATCTTCTTCTTCTTCTTTCGGCTTTTCCCTTCAGGGGTCGCCACAGCGAATCATCACTGTCCACCTATCCCTATCTTCTGCATCCTCAACACTTGCACCCACTAGCTTCNTCTCCTACCAATATACTCACTCTCCCTCCTCTGAACATGTCCAAACCATCTTAATCTGGCCTCCCTAACTTTGTGCCTCAAACGACCGACATGAGCTGTCCCTCTGATGTACTCGTTCCTAATCCTGTCCAACCTCCCAAAGAGAACCTCACCATCTTCAGCTCTGCTACCTCTAGCTCTGACTCCTGTCTCTTCCTCAGCGCCACTGTC
>CM074956.1:15334895-15383527 GCA_037577455.1 Pangasius macronema | reverse complement strand
AGTGACACTGTCTCTAAACCATACAGTATGGCCGGTCTCACCACTGTCTTGTACACCTTCCCCTTGATTCTCGCTGATATTTTTCTATCACACAGAGGTTAAACAAATAGAGTTACTAATTTAAATGACCTCATGTGACACCTTAATAGGTCCTCTGTTCATTCACTAAAGATTACAAAAGCAAAACCTTCCAGTGTCACCCAGAAGAGATGAGCCTGCTTCCTCCCAAGGTTTTGTCCTCATGTAGTTTCAGGCAGGTTTTCCTTCCTACTGTCACCTCTGGCTTGCTTATTAGAGATCTAAATCTATTCCTGTAAAGCTGTTTTGGGAGTGTCTGTTGTTAAGAGCGCTATACAAATTGAATTGAATAGACTTGAGCCTTGTCTGCAAATCTGTGGCTGTAGTAAATTATGAATACATTATAAGAAACAGTATAGTTAAAGTGTAATGAAACAAAATCAATTATTCTGTCATATTCAAGCCATTAAAATGCAAATAATATTGGTTGTAGCACTTCAATTCTGTATTTTTGTTTACATTTTTTCTTTTCTTTCAGATCACACTGAGTATCACAAACTCCCCAGAAACCAGTTAGTAGCTTTGCTCGTGTGAGCGAGCTGTCAGGTTGAATAATAAGAGCTGTGTGCGCTGGTGTATGGAGTCCCATGCTCCATCAGAATGAGTGGGCTGAGGACTATTAAACCCTCAGAGTGACAGCAATGAGAAAGAGGAATGTGACAAGCAGAAAAAACAACACACAATCCATCCTCACCAAGCCACCAGCGGTTTATCACATAAGCCATCAGCATCAGACGAACAGAAAGCTGCTCAAGAATGATGGTGGTTGCTTTTGAAAGTCCACCCTATTCGTCAGCTTTAGTTTTTCTCTGTTCAGTGTGCCATTGAGTTATTTCTGCACAGCTTGGTTATGGAAGCTGAGGGAGAAGAGAAGAGGAGTGATTTTGTTTTGATGAGGTACGAATGGTCATGAATGCTAACCTAGTGCCTATATTTCACTACAGTGTGTGGTGAGACTTAGGAAGTTATTTTATCTACTTGTGTTTCGAGCAGATATTTGGAACATACCTCTTTTTCCTCTAACAAAACATGGACCTTGGCTTGTAGTGTGCTCTTTCTGTAGTGTTTCACTTTCTGAGTCAAGTGGTGGTGTTATTTTTTTTGTATGGTCTTTATTTTTTATTTTACTTTTTATTGTTGTATGGAATTATTCATATTCAGTCTGAGCGAAGATGCAATTTACAATCTGTGATTCATAAAATAAAGCTTCTAAGTGCTAAGCTTCTAAAATATACATATTTCAGGTGCATTTTATTTCTATTACTTTCTATAGTACTGATAGTACTATTTTCAATGTTGTGCTTGCTGTTCTGGTGCAGACATTGTAAAACCTCCAACAGTAGCATTTTTGTAATATTAACATAGATAAGCTGTATTAGAGGAACAGGTTATAAGGACACTGCAAAAGCACATAGCACATGGTCCTGCACATAACGTTGCTAGTCCTGGGTTTGATCCTGAGCTCTTACTGTCTGTGTGGAGTTTCAAGTTCTCCCTGTGTTTCTCCTCTGGATCTGCCGTGACCCTGATCAGGATAAGGCAGTTACTGAAAAAGAATGAATGAATTTATGCTGTATATATCCAGGTATATAAAAGGTATCTTTGTCTACCTTTCAACTGTGGTGTTAGGAAAATGCTAAATAAAAGGATAAGTTATCAGTAGTTAAGTTATATTTTCATCTCCTGGCAGGTGTGGACACAACCAAAGACCCATGTCAGAAGGTGAAATGTGGCTTTCACAAAGTGTGTGTGTCCCAGAACTACCAGAGGCCCATGTGCATCAACCGCAAGAAAGTGGAGCACAGGCAAGTCACATGACACATGCATGCTGACCTACTGAAAATACAAAAAAAAAAAAACAAACAAAAAAAAACCTGAAAGATAATGGTATCAGTGGGCTGAAGTCAGTTCATACCATATGTTTGTATTAGGTATGAATAACTTAAAAATAAAACTTTGTTCACTGTGCATCCAGAGTTTGTGTTTCAATCTGTGATGATTTTTTAATGGCCCTAGTAACTTAGTAACTATCACCCTTTTTATTTTTATCATAAGGTTAATATACATATTTAAAGCAAAATATTTAGATCAGCCTAGGGCTACAGGTTATTTAAATTCTGAAATTAATTTTATTTGGCATATAAACAATTAAGATTGTCTTTTATGTTGACTTTATACTAGCAATAGTTTATAACATTGAAACTGTTACTATGCTTAATACGGGCTGTCAGTCATTCTGCCTTCTTTGGGAACTATTTTTGTTGACGGAGCAAAAATGAACAAAATATTTGGGCCATGCTGTGTCTGAAATGTCAGTTACTTGATATTCATTTCTTCTTTATAGAACGGTTGTATAAAATCAAACTCATACTTTCAATCGTGCTGATGTAGTGAATATCAGCATGGCTGTGATTACCTACCGCAGTCTTTCCCACAGCCACATAACAGCTGTGCTGATATTCAGTATAACAGCACTCTTGCTTGTGTGATACTGCTTAAATATAATGTTAGTGAATAGTGCACATATCAATATTTGACATATGCAAATGAAATTGCTGTGTGCCTTTTAAGCCTTAATACAATTACAGTGAGAAGGCATGGCATAGATAATAATATATATATATAACAGCTATTAAACTACACAAAGGGGTTACTGAAAATAAACATAATTTTAACCTAACAGCCTAAACTAGCCTAAGTTATCCATTTCTGTAAGTGCATAGTTTAGGTTAAGTAAGGAACACCATTAAATATTACTGTGCTACCCAACGAAACACTTACAGCTAGCGCTAAGCCTGTGACAGAAATTTACAATACAGCTAGAATGGTGCAGAGATTTGATCATAACAATTAACACATTAAACATGAAAATTCTTTCCATTTATATGGAAATGTGGAATCAGTTCATCATAATCATCATATATAATAACAATAAGCTCAAATAAGTGTGCTTTGCTAGACTAGCTAATAATTTTGACAGAACTGTATTAGCCTTGTTTCTGTCCCTGTCTTCCCTTCATGCTTTGTGTAATGCCTCCTGGTTTCCTGCTATTTTCCTTATATGGTTATTGTTTGCTGCTTTTGGCACCCAGTTGCTATGGTAATTAATTAGTCTCACCAGTTGCTTGTTATCTGTGTCTAATTTGTCTATTTAAAGCCTCTGTATTTCTCTGGTGGATTTACAGTGTTGTATAAAGCTGTTTTATCAAACAGCTCTTTTTCAAACAACGTGGTATAGTGTGGATATCGTTTTTTTTCCCCCTAGGCCTTAATCTTGTCCTTGTTCTGAGTTATGTGTGTTTAGTTTACTGCGGTTTTGAAACTTTTTTTGTCTATGTGTCTGTCTGAGTTTTTGATTATGAATTTCTTTTCAGTGGGCCTCATTTATCAAGCTGGGTATGAATTCATAAATCATTAGCCGGAGCATTTACACAATATATATGTTATTCATGAAAATAGTTAGTTCTGAAAAACATTCGCATCCTGTGAGATGTCCTGAGTTTGTGTATTAGGAGAGGAGACTCACTAATGTGAGCCTTAATTGATAGGCTTCAGATGGTATAATTGTTATACATATTATGATGCTGAGATTATGAACATCTCGTTTAATAACTGGAAAGAAAGCAATCCCAAACGAATCCACAAATTAAGACAAATAAGTGTAGCCATTCCCTTAGGACAAAAGTAATGGTACCGTATAAAGGGAGGAACAGTTAGTGTGGTCTGTGATGGCTGACACTCTGCAGTGGATGAGCTGCATTACTGGAAGATTTAGTGCACACCGTGACTACGTTTACATGCACATCAATTTCCGTTTATGGTCTACATTCGGGTTGCACATGCGCTTTTCCCTTCCTGCTGTTATTATTCAAGATGCTGATGTTGGTTATAGAGTATATCTAGTTAATAGTTTTATTACTACTTTTTCACACTAATTTAATTAGGACTCTAATACTTCAAAAACGCCCGACAACACCGCCTGGAAATGGAAATGGTCGGGTAAGCACCTTTTAAGCTAAGCATCTATTATCACCCACAATTCCTTATGGACTAAGCATGCACATGTTTATCCTTTCAGTTGATTTTCTGAATAAGGTGTTTATATGCAACAAATTTCTGATTAAAATAGGCATATTCCAGGGGTGGGACTCAGAATTGAGGGAATCAGAATATTGGCTTAATCTGAATCGGGTGATCAGATTGCGGTGTATACATAACTCAATACTAATTAGAATTTTGCCAAATTCCCGTTAATTTTTTAATATCGGTGTGCATGTAAATGTAGTCTGTGCTTAGGAAGTACTCTTTCAGCATTTAGGCATTTTTTTTCTCATTTCCAGCTTTCTGAACTTTGCCTTTCATGGAGTCTCTGTCACTGTCACTAAATGCAAATGTCCCGTGAACGCATTTGGTACTCTATGGATGATTGGCATTTATCAACATGCACACGCGAGTACAAGAAAAAAGCAGTGTAAGCAAAATGTTTGTAAATCCAATGGGAATTTTTTAATTCTGGTTTGATCTCTGAAAACATTTACACAATAAATGCCTGATACATGAGGTCTGGTCATTGTATGCTTGTACGCTGACCTCATTAACTTTTCATCGGTGACTACATGCAACGGCAAAGTGGTGCAGCACACAAAATAAAACAGAGGTACTGTACACACTACTACATACAGTAGTGAAAGTGAAATAGACATGATAGTGCAATACACAGTGCAATACACAGGACAGTGTATAAAGTACAGAATACTCTACATAGTTGTACTGTAGAGGCAGCAGGATGAATCAGATTGCATTATTTAATAGAGCATAGCTTATATATGTGTAAATTGATAGACAAAGAAAAAAAATAGATACCTGGGTGCTGTGCTGTTTCAGCATTTCCACTGAACAAAGGTCTTCCAGTAATACAATGTTTCCATGGTTTATGTACCTAGGTGTAGTATTACATTTTCTTATGAACATACTTCAGGCATGGAACATCAAGCACAAAATAACAGTTCTGAATGTCTGAGGGGTTTTATTATTATTATTATTATTATTATTATTATTATGCATTGCTGTATGTGTATGTTTTCTTTTTATAAATGTGTATCCATTCGGGTCCTCGTGTGAATGGTGAATACACATGAGGTGATGACTGTGTTGTGTGTACTTAAGGTTTGCGTTTGCCACATTTATCTTGTGTACAGGAGAACATCTTTTCAAAGCTGCAATGGAATTGCCAAAACTAATGGCCTGAAACATCATTGCCTGTAGAGTTTATATCTGTAGCAATGGACGTTTATATCTCCCCTGGGTTCGAATGTGAGTGGGGAAGAGCGTGAGAGAGATGCGAGAATGATATTGCTTGGTTCTTTCTCTCAGCACCATTAGCTGTTGATGGAGTCTGAAACAGTGTGATCACATTATGGGTCATTTTTGTAGCTATAAGCTGTTGAACAAGGAATTAAATGTTATCACTTGCTTTTGGTACATTTCCTCATGGCTACTGGTGCTAATAGGATAATGGTTTAACAAGTACAATTTATGTAGATCTTCTGCATATGCCAATACCATGAACAATTTAAAAAAGATAAATGATTTTCATCATACACTGGGCTGACATTCAAATCAGTATTAATGTACCACTGATGTTCTGTTCTGATGAATTGTAGGATCAGGCAGCCTGACACGAAGCCTCACGTAAGCAGCTGTAAACCATGTCCCCAGTCAGCCTCAGACCCTGTGTGTGGATCTGATGGACATAACTATGCTTCACAGGTACACACAAACACGCAAATACACACCCTAAACTCACAGACACACACACAAAATGGTACATTAGCGCTGTTGATTTTCCCATCCTGCTGAACCAGGAATCAAATCAAATATTTATACGGGCGACTAGAGTTGAGAGTGTGAGAGAGGAGTGAATAGAGAGGGGAGAAAGGACTGAGAGAGAAACGAGAGAGCGGAACCAGAAGGGGGGAGGAAGAGAAGGTGGAAGGGTTGAAGGCTTGCATTTTGCTTTATCACGCTTGTGCACAAGGTCAAAATTAAAAACAATACATAAATCAATAAATCCAGCAGCAGGCGAGTGATCCGCCACTCAAATCATCGAAGGCCATTAATCAAACTGCTGCATTCAGCTACAGCAATGCTCTCTCACACTCACACCCACACACTTAACAGCAGGCGGATTCCAACACACACACGCACACACACAAAATGTGTGCGTGCAGCATAAAATATATACACAAGCACACACATCATTTAATGTTACATGATGTGTGTGTTTTATGCATTATACAAAGATGCTATATATTTTATTAATTAATATATACAGTATATTTATAACACAGTATATTTATAATTGATATTATTTATAATTATAAGTGACCACATATGACATTATATTCCATTTCCATGTTTATGTGTATGTAAACGAGGGAGACGATCATAAAATTATGTCAGTGAAATGCAAGAAAGCATCATAATTTTATTTTAATCTCTCTCTCTCTCTCTCTCTCTCTCTCTATCTCTCTCTTGCTCTCTCTCTCTCTCTCTCTCGCTCTCTCTCACACACACTCTTCCCCCCCTAGTGTAAGCTGGAGCAGCAGGCATGCTTAAGTGGTAAAACACTAGCTGTTAAGTGTGCAGGACCCTGTCCATGTATAAGTGAGCCTGTTCCAAAACCTGAGACAGAGACACCTTCTGCTTCCAAACCAGGTGAACACACACACACACACACACACACACACACACACACACACACACACACACACACACACACACACACACACACACATCAAACAAAAATGAACGAGATGTAATGTTATATGCTTTTTTGCTATCATTTTATTTTCACTTTGTTTGTAAATTTGTAAAAGCCAACAGACAACATTAAAATATACAATTTAGATTTTTGGAACATGTTTTGGATTGCTTGTAAGATCCATCTGTCACTGTTCATGTTCTCTATTATATCATTATGTACTATATCCTCCTTTATAGTCCTGTTTGAATCCTTATTTGTGAGACAGATCAGTTCAGAGATCCTGTACTTCACAAGCCCAGAGATATTTTTAGAAATTTTATCATCAAAGTCCCATGGTATGTGTGGAAAAAGCTGTCAGATGGTTTTATGTGATGGTTTAGTCACAGAACACAGCACAAGTTTCCTCAGAAGCACAGGAACACAGTATGATCATTAGTGTTAACTTTGTCAGTGTCAGTTTCTGTCAATCCTACATCTGCGTTGTGGACAATGAAATTAACACTGTGGTTTTAAATCCTGCGCGCTAGGCTGGGTAATATCCACATTTTATAAATATAAAACACTGCCACAGTCTACGAGTCTTGCGAGCAGTCGCAGAGGATCCTTTTGAATTATTTATCTTCTTCCAAAAAGTCAAACACATACAGAATATCAGTTAAGTGGAGAGGATGAGCAATGGGATTGGGATTAATCTTCACTTTTCCTGATGCTGAGCTTTAAATTACACACCAGTGGCCCTTTTCTGGCTGATCAATATTGACTTATTCCCCTGATTAGCTAATAAAAATAATAAATTCATGACATATAACCCCTGGTAAATCCATTTCAATTCCAGGATGTAATAGTACAAAATGTGGAAAGGTCCAAGGAAGGTGAATACAAAGATGCCTTTGGCTTCTTTCTTCTGTCTCTTTTTCTCTTTTCTTTTTTTAGTTTTGCCCAGAAGAGGATGTGCTTTTGAATCTGGTTCCTGTCAAGGGTTCTTCCTTGTGTTTTCTCAGGGAGTTTTTGCTTGTCACTTGTGCCTCTGCCTTGCTCGTTGGGGGTCTAGATCTACACCCGGATTTCTGCAAAGCTGCTTTGTGGCAATATCTATTGTGAAACGTGCTATACAAATAAAATTGAATAGATTTTTCTCACTCTCTGTCTATTCTTTCGCTCTGTAGAGGGCTGCACGGGTCAGGACTTGGCAGATTTGGGAGACAGGCTCAGGGATTGGTTCCAGCTTCTCCATGGCAATGCTAAAATGAACAGCTCTGGCAGACAGGGATCAGGAACAGCTTCAGGTTAGTAACAGCGGACACATTATCTATCAGTGACAATACACGCATGTTGATGCACTAAGTTATTGTACACACATGCACTAAGTGATCTCCTTCTGTTCCTACTGCAGTGTTTGAGAAGAACTTGGTGGCAGGCTGCAAGGACTCGATTGGCTGGATGTTCTCCAAGCTGGACACCAGTAATGACCTGTACCTAGACCACTCTGAGCTGGCTGCTATAAACCTGGAGAAGTATGAGGTGTGTATCAGACCGTTCTTCAACTCCTGCGACTCGTACCGCGATGGCAAGGTGTCCACGGCCGAGTGGTGTCTCTGCTTCTGGAGGGAGAGTGAGTTGATTCAGGATCTCTTTATCTATTGATTGGAGGAGTTATAATTCCCCCATTTTCACATTTTGAATAAGCTTTTATTATGACATTTTGGAGTTGTGCAAAGATTATTCTGGTAATTGAGACAATTTGATTATGTACCATTTGAGATGAGTCTTCTGTCCTTTAGAGCCCCCTTGTCTGGCTGAGATTGAGAGACTCCAAGTTAAGGAGGTAGCCAAGAGGAAACCAGGTACATCATAAATTATAATCATGTGCATGTGCGTATGTGTGTATTGTGTAATTGTGTAATTTCTGGGATAGGGCAGCAGGAGGTGCAGTTAGGGGTTGATTAACTAGATTTCTGGCCACTGTTATGGTTTCACTGCTAATTATACTGGAATTACGGGGCAATCTAAAAAGAGAACAAGAGATAGAGAGAAGCTTAACATTTCCCAGGGGTATTTTATCTGTGTTTGTACATGTGCATGTATAGCTCAGCTGGAGGAAGATATTTTTGTATTTTCAGTAAACTCTGGAATAGGATTCCAGACAACAGCCAAAAAACAAACAGACAAAAAAAAACTCTTTTTAAATCTAGATGAGAAATGTACACCACTGTGTAGTCTGGGTTAAGTGTAGTTATAGTGTCTATTATCATTTTAAATATACCTTTAATAAATTGTATTAAATTATTATTATTGTTGTTTTTATTTTATTTTTTTTTACAACTAGCAGACTGATACTTCTGTTCTTTTATTATTCTCTGACTCCCTTGGTCTGACTTTCACAGTATCTCTTTCTTCACCCTGTCATGTGATCCCCCCATCTCATTCTGTCTTGGCTGGTGTATAAGACACCTGCATTGGGCTGTAATGTAGAGTGACTGTGTTGGATGACAGATGTCCCCTCGGGAGGCACAAACAGTGAACCAGTCATAGAGCTGTCACTTGTTTGTTAACAGTGTCCATCCCTGTACAGAAGACGGAGCAGTGACGTCTCCCTGTCTACAGAAATTCTACTCAATTCATATATAGGGAAAGCCTATCACAACTGATAGGTTTTTACTTTACCACAGTTAAGGAAAAAGAATTGACATATTACGTGAAAATGTAAATGATCAAACCACAACCTTTTGCTCGAGCTGCAGGCCATCAGCTGGAAATAGCTGGAATAGTCTTTCATTGTCTGCTGATAAGCTTTTATGTTTTTATAAATTCTTTCTAATCTAATATCTCTAAAATGCCATTCAGCCGCTCCATCTATCTCTGACATCACTGTTCAACAATAATCACTAATATAGACTGCTGTATAAATGACTTGTGCATAGCTGACTTCACATCCAACAACAGCACAGAGAAAATTCATATTTAGCAATGCTTTGTGTATGTAGGTATGTTTATCCCGAGCTGTGATGAGGATGGCTACTACAGGAAGCTACAGTGTGACCAGAGCAGAGCAGAATGCTGGTGTGTTGACCTACATGGCACTGAGGTCACCGGGTCACGGGTTCGTGGCAAGCCTGACTGTGGTGAGTGGCATATATGGAATAAAAGCAATGTTTGGTAATTAGGCATTTGGCACTTCATTTTCAGTTTAAATAGACCTGATGATGAATATGAGAAATAAAAAGATTATTGCTAATACTTCAGGCTCTCCTTTCAACCACGTCCAAGCGCAGTATGCTTGTATATTGTGTAGGCATTACTAATTTGGTTGGGCATAAGCCGATTTTTCCCCTATTTGTGCTCAGTGGGAATTTTTCTTGGTCATAAAAGAGCAGCGCAACAGGAGGTTGTGGCATTTGAAATCTGTAACATGCGCCGCTCCTCGCTTATAGTCACAAAATATATAAAGAATGTATCACACTGCAATATTATGCCTTGTGCCAATAATCATGGACATTTCTGACACTCAAGAATATGAATGTGTAAAAATACAAGGTTGGACAAAATAAAAGAAACCCGTAACATTATATTAATATAAATGGTCTAATAAGGAGTAGGGTCAATTCTTGCCTCAGCTTTATTCTTCTCCTGAATGGTTTGTGGTGGGATTTGGGACCATTCTTCAAGAAGGATGAAGGAGGTGTATAGCTGCTTTGTTGTCTGCACTCCAGAAGTTAAGATTTACTAAAGATTCGATGATGTTGAAATCTGGTGGCTGGAGAGGCCAAGGAAGGTGCTTGACTTCATGCGGGTGCTCATCAAAGCACTCTTGAATAATTTTAGCAGGATATCTAGGGATATCATTATCCTGGAATATGGGAACATGATCAGGAAAGAGTGTTTGTACCACCTGGGCCTGTAAAATTGCCTCTTGTTTGTTGGCTGTTAAACAGGCAAGGCATTTATTGGACCAAATGATTTCCATGAGATTCACTGACCATACCATTATAGCATAGGCCAACCTGAGCACCCTCAATATTTTAGATACTATCCTTAATCCCATTTATGCATACATGCGAAACACCACACTTGTGTAAAGACCTGTTGGAGTATAACAGTGGTATTACCTGTTATAGTATGTGTTTTGAAGTGTCCAGAAGGCACTCATTTTCAATAACAGCTGCCTATTTTAATGGCTGCGTCCCAAACTGAATTACAAGCACACTAAATGATAAAATTGTATGCCCTTTTATTGTAACAGGTATCCTATACAATTACAGTTTCTATGGTAAAAGGTTATTATACAATGCTTTCTTGCATTTTTTTTTGCACTGGCTTAGTAATATATAACATGCAGATATCCATAAACATGCATTACCACTGTATTTGGTAATCCAATGAGATTTTCATTCCTACAGTCTGTAGCACTTTCATAGATTTGATCAACAGCAGAGCATGAACTGTTGCTACAGACTGAAATTTCGCCCCTGTGCTGTTTAGCTTACAGGCTCTTTATTAGATTATTCTATTTTGCAGTTGCTAGAAACCATTTGCATGTGTGTGTGTCTTGGTAAGTGCTGCCTGGTATAAAGGCCACTTTGAATAAAATGACAGTGTTCTGGACACAGCACTGCTGCAATCTAGTGTAAAATGGGCTTAAGTGGAGCTCCAAATTGAATGAAAGCTAATGAAATTTTAATAATAATAATAATATGATGGGTTTAATTATTATTTTCAAATATTCAGTCAAACCTATATGCATTATAAATAATAGTTGATTAAAAACTGCCTGTGACCCCATCTGCATGTCAGACAACCCCACGAGGTCATGACTCCAAGGTTGAAACCTGAAATGAGGCTGTAAATAGTCTCCAAAGGTAAAGATGAGTGTATGAAATCTACCTTTTTGGATTTTGGATCACATACAGTTTTTTAGAACTTGTATTATATATTTCATAGTTTACACTGGATACAGTTTGTATCACATACTGTTTGTTAATGTTTCAGCCATTTGAAAAGCTGTCTATCTATTCACGCATGTCTCTCTCTCTCTCTCTCTCTCTCTCTGGTACAGATGAGTTAGTGGGCTACTCTGGAGACTTTGGCAGTGGAGTGGGATGGGAGGACGAAGAAGAGAAAGAGGCAGAGGAGAACGCAGAAGAGGCTGAAGAAGAAGAGGAGCCTGAGCCGGAAGAGACTGATGATGGAGGATACATCTGGTAGACAAAGTTCACCATTATCATTGCACTTGTGCTCCTCAAAGCCCATTTGTCATCAGTCTTAATTCATTTAAATAGCATATTGCTTGAAGGAAGCTGTTGGAAAGGCTTAATGGGCAATTTTTACACATATTTATTATGGATTTCAGTTTTATTCTTTGAATTCTCATGCTGTTGCTTTCTCAAAACATACAAATCTGATCAGGTATATAAAAAAATAGATATTTGAACTTGAAATAATCACATTTAAGCATTAAAACATGTTGCCTATCTTAGCTTATAGTCACATAATGTGCTGAGTATAATGTGTTAATCATTCATCAGATCTGAAACAGCGATGTGAATGGGATTCTACACTGCTGTTAGAAAGTAAATCTAGGGATCTTGCTTGCTTGTAACTGAGAAACTTATCGAACTGGGCTGTAGATCAGTACATTAAACTCTGACTGAGAGGAATTTAAAGCAACATGGATAGGTTTTTATTCCGATTATAGTATGCTTCACATTTGCTTGTGTAATATCTACACAGACAGTGGCTCTGCTGTGCTGAGGAACAGCCACTGATTTAAAGGACTCACCAGTATCTTTTAATTAATGTAATTGATTCATTCATTTAATTACCTCTCCATATTAGACAGGCATTAACACAAGGTTGCCTCAGAAGATTTTCTTATTCATAATGATCTACAATAAATTTCTGTCCACGACATACATTTATTTCGAACCAATAATCATCACTGATAATAGAAACAAATATATTTAGGATCAGGTGTCGAATGTTTCAAACCTTCCGACTACTAAATTGAAATTTCTGAAGGATAAGAATGACCATAATGACACAATTATTAATTTAATCTTAATATTTACACACAAACACATCTGATGATGATGATGATGATGATGGTGTCGTGTGTTCATTTTCTTGAATGTCTTTTTTCTTCGTTTTCTTTATACTGTACTTGAAACTTTGTAAACTCAAAGATGTGCGATCTACTCATGCCTTTCGCAAGATAAATGAGATTGATTGATAGTTTTTACAGTAATTGCATGTTAGTTAAGAAGAATGTACAGTTACTGTATGAATGTTGAATATTATCTTTTTGTTCTTCATCTCATTGTGAGTAATTGTGATAGACAGAGACATCAGTGCAGTCCAAACAAGATGTCAGAATGGCGGCGTTTAAAAAAAAAAAAAAAGTTATTGTGAACAATATATTAATTGTGTTTAGATTGTTATACATGTCTTTTATTATATGGAAATATAAGTACTGTATATTGTGACATTTTGAAGGAAAGATTCTTTGACAGAACAACCTAGACCACGAGTGTAAATGTGCAGGAATGGTAAGCAGGATCGCTGTGTATATCATATGACATAATGAAAGGACTGTATATTACTATTAGCCTGAGAGATTTGCTAGAGGAATGATTAGAAGTGATGAACACATCACACACAGCGTACCAGCACTGTAACGGCTTTGTAATGACATATTCTCTTGTGAATGTCAGATTCAACTGACGCTGCTGCCTTCTTTCATGAATCCAAGACAAGCAGAAAAAAGGATCTTAGTGTACGAACATAGCTATCCGCCGCAATTTATCGTGATTATGCTTGCGTCATCACTGTTTACGTATGTTAAGTCGGTCATGCGGTGTGTTATACAGAGCTGCTGGAATTGGTGAATCAATTCACTTTAATGTAATGTGAGAGAATGTCAGAGAAAGGCCGAGATTGTGATTAGCTGATGCTTCACACACTCTGCGTTAAAGCTTACAGGAGAGAGACGTACACACTCTGTAGTTCCACGATGTTACACATATTTAATTTTGCATTCAAATCAGTTAGTAGTGTTTATCAGGGAGGGGGGGATGAACTGATTTAGTCTTAATTGAAGCAGTTGTCTGAACAGCTTAATGTCTAAATGGAATCATGAAACAATACAGATTGAAATCTAACAGATTTGGGACAGGAATACAGGAAAAACATCCACTCCTTCTCTTGCTTCGCATTAACACCGAGCTGCTACTGTGTACTCATTGCTGCTTAGCTCAGCTCGTGACATGTTTTCTCACTGTGTTTGATATTTGATAATAAACCAGCACTGGAATCATTTTACTGTTTGGTTTCATATTAGGTTATCTCTGTGTACTTGTTGCCTTTTCAGCTATCATGTAACCATATCAAAATATTAAAGCACATGAAGCTAAACCAAGTGATTTGCATAATAGGATTACATCCATATTGTTTAGATGCTGCCAGTTTGTTATACCCAAGCTGGGGAACTTTCCTGGTCTTCAGCTGCCCCCTGTGGTGGAAAATGAAACTGCGGCCATATAGAAAGCATTACTGTACGTCTAAGAAACAAATCGAATCAAATCTTAAGCTCTGGGGTCCAACCACAAATTCAATTTATTGTCTGCATGTGCTGATACATGACAAAGAATAAGTGTAAAGAATCATATTAGTGGTTTGATATTAGATTTCCGTGCAGGTTAAAAGAGATTATTGGATGTACTCTGCTGCTTCACAGTATGGACTCACTGTTGGGTATTTGAGCTGTGAAAATGACCAAATCGCACATTTCTATGTTCTAACAACATGCAAGTAGCATCGAGAGGCTTTAATGAGCCAGTGAGTGTGGCAGGGTGTTAACAGTGGTGAGTCTGACGCTGGAGGACAACAGGACAAAAAGCTGCTGGTGTGCTATAATGCTGCTATTTTAATAGCATCATGTAGAGACTGGTCTTTGGTTTGGAAGTTAGAAAAGTTCCTGTAGTTTCAGAGCATGTTAGTCCTGGAGAAGAAAAAAAATACAGATGGATTCAGGGTTTTGTCATTAGCCGTTCAGAATTATTGAAATGCAGAATTATTTTTAAACTCTTAAAGCCAGGCAGTTAAACTCTTAAAACTCAGTTAAACTCTTAAAGCTGACAAGTGGAGTTGAAACCCCCTTCTTTAGAGTGATACCTGGTTTCAGATGCACTATCAAATGTATAGGAATCTCCTTAGACAAAACATGGCCTAATCCACCAATAGCAGCACATTATAGTACTTTAAACTAGATATTCAGGTGTTAGTCATACTCTGAGGTTGCCTTTTGTGCTGGCACTCCTTTGTTCCAAGATGAAAACTATAGAGAGATTTGTTTGGTGATCACCATGGGACACTTGGACACTTTGGTATGCAAAATCACCACACCTCAATCCCATAGAAAACTTAATGGGACAGTGAAACACCAAAATAGGCCCCATGAATACATCCAGTCAGTGAAAGAGTGAACAGAAACCGACAGGAACTACTTCAAGGATCCTTACCCATGAGGACTGGCACTGTTATTAAGGGAAATGTCCACCCTGAAACACATTAAATATGTTTATATTGAAATATTTATCGATTCTGGTGCTAATTTGTTGATTGGTGCTGTATTTTCTATGTTCCTCTAAGACATTAGTGGCTGTTTGTCACTCCGATATCACATTGGAACATTGCTAGAGCACTTATAGTGGTGTTTAATAGGAAAAAAAATATTTCAAACAAGAGGAATGTCATATTAGTGGCAAATTCAACATAAAAAGAGTGGAGACAACAAATGTTACACTTAAAAAGTTCAGAATGCAATGCAGCTATATGACATGGCTGCACCGAGTTCTGGCTGAGACTCAGCTCAGCAGGTTAACGATCCGCGAGGTGACAAGCAAGATGGTGCTGATGACGGTATTAGCACCAAAGTTGAAGCTTTGGAACCTGATGTGTTTGAGCAGAGTGTCCAGATGACGAGGTGAAAGAGCTGGACAGACTAGGGGATTAAAGTGCTGCTACATGGATTTTTCCTTTAAGTGAGGAAATGCAGAAACAAGTATTAGTTAAGAAATGATACATGCAACTAATTTCTTGTTTGGCAAGCTTATTTCACTGTAAACGTCGTGTCTGACATGAATAGCTCTGATAAATGCTTTATACATCACTCTGCCAGTGGCATAACCATCTACTCATTCTTTATTAATGCAGCAACACACATTTTAATGCTCATCATCCAGTCAGTAACTCCTACTCTGTTCATTTAGAGATTTTGTATGCACTGCACAAGCCAGTACTGGCATTTGTTCAAAGTGGCACCGTACAGTCATCTATGAAGGTCTAATACTTCATGCCATTTCCTACTGCTGCGATGTGGAAAGCTCTGCAGTTAACCTCTCCATCTACTTTAAAGTAAAAATAATTAGTCTTCTTTTCTGAATACACTTATGCACAAGTTCCTGTGTTCAGGTTATCATGTACACAGTTCAGTAGCTAACCGGAGCTGATGATATCAAAACACAAAGCACAATGAGATTGTTCAAAATATTTATAGATGGAATTTTTTTTTTTTTTTACACAATGAATTATTTTAAATACCGGTAAATGCAGTTCAAGGTTATCAACCGTAAAGACATACAGATTGCCACGTACAATTGTGTGCAAAATAAAATGAGAGATGACAATCATTCATATGCTATTCACCACTGCATATACTCTCCTATCAACAGATATTCATAAAATACCTGCAGCCTGTGAAGAACCTGTTGACGCTCACCTGTTACAACGAAACTATCAACACCTACAATATGACATTATATTCTTGAATATATGATTTTATAAGATCTAAGAGAAAGATAAACATGTACTGATTAACAGGATATTTGAGAAGCTGGTCATATCACTGTGTTCAGCTCACACATTACAGGTTATTGCGTGAGTCACGTCTAAAGGGCAATATGCAGGATGGAAAATACACGAGTGTTTGTGATGGAAAAGCTCTTTTTAAAAGAATAAAGCTTCACACAGATCTTGTTCGTGGGGAGCAGAAATGTTAATGTTTTAAGACAAAACCTGTTCACGTGTTAACGTTACTTATTAACTACAGAACCACTGGGTGTAGTTGAGACACTGTAATTTGTATTTCATCATTTTAATAATTCAAAGGGATGAGGATCATCTGTGAAATATGTAATAGCAGTGCTATCATTATGCTTATATACAACCTACTCCTGTGTGTGAGGGGTGTGTGTGTGTGTGTGTGTGTGTGTGCGTGCGTATGTGACAGGAATAGCTATCAGACCCAAAATGCGGTGTTAAATACTTTAATACTGTAAATGTCTTCAGACAACATAACTTAAAATCATAATTTGGGTGGAATGTTCCAGGTGAAAGGAATGTTGTGTGTGTGTGTGTGTGTTAGTTTTTAAAAACTATTTCTCATGCTAATACACCATGTTCTTCCTTAGTCCTTTATCACAGTCTCAGTCTCTCTCTCTTTTTAAAGTTCATCACTCAGAGGTAGGAGTCTTTTTAAGCAGAAACCTCCGTTAATTCAATCAATGTACTGCGAGAGCCACCGGAACCCTTCTCCGTAGCCCTGTTTCTTTAGCACACTGCACATGAAGACTTCTAATGGACGTGCATTCAGCTCCTTCAAAGACACGATTCCCTTAAAAAAAAAACAACAAAACAGAACACTCAGGATGAACATCACACTCGCATCACATTCCACTTGCTTGTTATACTGAGCTAGATCCGGAGCAGAAAAATACACAAACACAGTTAGACAGAGGACAGTTATCATAAATGCCTGTGGAATAGCATATGAACTTTGCACATTTTACTGTATAGACTCCAGTGTTCAATAATTACATGTGCAAATTCATAAACGGCACTAGAAATTCATAAACCACCAGAAATGTGTAATCAGACCAAAAGTGGGAGTATAAGAATAGAACTATTGTATGATCTTGACCCTGCATTCACATGAACAAGTGACGAGCTATATTTTATCATTTTATACTATATTATACCGCTGAACTGTCAAATCAGATTGATGAGAAAATGTTTTCTGTAACAGCAATTCTGACAGTAGTGCCAGCTACGAGGCAAAAACATTCTTCATTTCTCCAGCAACAGCTAATTCAGAGGGACCTATATGGCAGACACGCCACATAATCTATGTCTTGTAATAAAGAGAAATAAAGAAACAGAAATGTATAATTGTTGATATAATGAGGTGGTCTTTTTCATTTCATTATTAAAAAAAAAAAGAAAAGAGAGAAAAAAAAAGTGTGACTTCTTTGGTGTTGGCAAATTTCTGTGGAATATGAGGAATGAACCCCTTCAGGTCGTACTGTTATTGGAAAATAATCAAATTCAGGGTTGTGCAAAGTTATGTTTTATTCCTTATTGATATTATATTGTCGTAAAAAGGGAATGTGGAATTTTTCTTCCATTTTCGAGCATCAACTGCTGTGGAACACGAGCAGGAACTAAAGCGGTGGGAACAGTGATTTCAGGAGACATTCGAAAACCTGCACTAGAAAGAACATTACTAGAGCCAGTCATTTGAATGTTTTGCTTTAGTGCATCCTTTACGCCCTGCGGCTCTGCCACTTCTAGCTGCTACTGAAGCTTAGCATCATTACACAGGAGATAGACGATTGCCTGATATTTGCTAGTGTGAATGCAGAGTAACCTCCTTTTGACCCTGTTTACAAAATATGGAGGGGGAAAAAAAACATTGATTCAATGTCTGGTACAGTTTCTGCCGTATTCCTCGAGTGTGTGAATATGTAGGTGTGTGTCCTCGATTCTGACCTTCCCAGTGGTCTGTCCATTCAGAGCAAAGAGCTCCCGTAGCCTGCCTTCACTCACTGCTTCCGGTCGATCGATTTTATTCCCCAACACCAAGACCGGAACGTTCAAGATGGTCTCGTCTGACAGCAACGCCTGAGCATGCAACAAAGGTTGAGGTGTGATTTATTTATTCAAACTATGTCCTCAGAAGGTAAATCAGTAAATAACACAAACAGGTGAGAAACTCACATCGAGCTCAACCTTGGACTCAGTAAGACGTTGATTATCCGCGCAGTCGACGAGAAAGACGATTCCGTTCACAGCTGGGAGGTAGTTCTTCCACACCCTCCTGGCTGCAGGAAGAACAGCAGCGCAATAACGTGAGACTCATGCTAAAGAGCTCGGTCTGAGCGGCACTCGTTTCAGTGTGCTTCATTAGAGCAGGAATCCTTTGTATTGCCAGTACAGTACAGTATATTTACAATAAAATAAGTCTGACCTTGTAAATGACCACCAAGATCGAATGTAGTGAAAGTCATCCCAGCAATCGTCAGCTCTTCAGAGGCTAAAGAGACAGACTCGGGTCAGTAATGGACATTATTTGAAAGATATTCATGTGAAAATGATGAAAAAGCAGACTTACTAGGATGTAGTGTAGGCACATGTTGTCCCAGCCTGTCATCTTTCAGCATGTGGAGTAAAGTCGTCTTTCCGGCATTGTCCAAGCCCAGGAACACGAGCTTCCCGGATTTCTTATACAGACCTGCCCATTAAAGAAAGAAAACAAAAACGCTTCATGTTATGCCACAGCCTGATCTAGTGTGGAGGACTGTCATAAGATAACACCAAATAGCAACTGTAATCAACACAGTGGAGTGAAAAGTTTGCATCCCTCATGGTTTGTGGATGACAGAAAGCTAAATGCACATTTTGTTTTAATTTATTCACACACCCTAAAAAGTTACAAACGAAATGTGGGTGTATGCTGCAACAGACAATAAGGCATACTGAATTAAAAACATTGTGTAAAATGAATTAAAGGTCAAAAAGAAGCCTGAATTTTGCCATGACTCTCTTGGGCTTGTTTAGACCTGATTTAAAGGTGGCAGTCTATGAGATCAGACAAAAATAAATCAGATACAGCGGCGTCCGTACTGAACATCTGAAAAAATGAAATATTTTCGTGCCAGCTCGAGTGCACACTGTCATTAAAGCAAAACCGGACATATTAAATACTAAAAAACTCTGAAAATCATGTAAATATTTCAAAAATTCTACTTTTCACTTAGGTTGTCAGTAATATAATGAAAACTGTTGTATTAAATTAGAAACGAAGGCAAAACAGAAGCATTTTCACTAGTGCTCTCAGACATCTGGACCCTGCTGTATGTCATGAAAAAAAATGGGCAAAGATCGACCATCAATGTGAGTTAAAACAAATATCAGACAGACTGTAGGAATATTGCGACTACGAGGATCTAAAATCTGCTTTGAAAATTGCAGTTCAAAGGGCAAAGAAGAATGGACTGTACGATACTGATATGATTATATCTTCATATCGATTTAACACGATACACTTTTCTGAATATTGTGGGTATCATCAGGTATTAGGGCTTTTAATCCTTTTAATAGTCAGTGCAACACGTGAGCTATTCGATGCTAAAAACCTTTTTTTTTAATCAATCTTTTCATCAGTTTCTTTAAGGGAACCTTGAAGAATATCTTGAAGATATTTCAAGAATATCAATTTATCAATATCAAGAAAATCAATTTATATTTCTGTAAAGATTTCAATGAAAAACTGAACTTGGCTTGGATCATGAATAATGCCTATTGTGGAAAAATATTTGTTATATTTTGGCCATCCTGACTACAAATATTTACTTATAATTACATCACATTCAGGAATAAATATTTACTGATCTTCCTTGATATTTACTTCCTTGTGTTATCTGATCACACATTACTGAGCACTGTGTTACTTATGCTAATGAGAAAGGAACGGGTTAAACTTTGTCAAACTTTGTCAAAAACCAAATGCCTCGTTACTACAAGCTACAGATGTTTCTTCATTGTGTCTTAAGGCTGTGTAAGCATAGTAGTTTCCCGAATAAGGATATAAACTTACCGAGAAACTGCAGCACACCGCTGAAGCCTTTGTAGATCCAGTCGAATATAAACGACATTGCTGAGGCGTCCTGGGGGAAAACTACTCACTCGGAATATAAGATGACTTCTGTCAGAGTGAAGCCTGAAATCAAGGGAAAAAACACACAAGGAAGGGGTCAGAGACTGCGATCATGCCACTAGATTGTGAAATTAAAGCGGCATTAGTGTGTCCGGGCTGGGACGAATCACTGAAATCTGCTGCTCTTCCTGTATCCTCGGCCGGCAGGCTGACACGTGTATCTAGGCGAAGGGTCAACATTACGTGCCAAGTCACACGGAAATGCTAACAAGGACCTCCCTTCTGTGTGAACATGCTAATCTGTAGCTCGGAGTAGTAGTTAGCTACACCGAGTTAGTAGTTCAACCCTCAACCCTTTTCCTTATCCACGTTACCTACATAGCTACTGTTTTCAACACTCAGTGCGACTGAGTAATAAAGACTCCTAAATCTGGACTAATTGAAAGCTAGCTTCAAGGCTACACAGCTAGCTAACTTAGCTCACAGTTAAGCCAAGGCCTCACAAGCTAACCCTGCTAAACTGTGTGTGTGTGTATATATATATATATATATATATATATATATATATATATATATATACTGAAGTACTGATAAGTGTGCGTTGTGTAACTTATATCCCAACGTTATTTAATATGCTCTGTGATGAAGCCTCAGCACATTAACATCTTTATCGTTTAACGCTAATTAGCTAATTTCTCTCCAATTCATCAGCTACTCCTGCTGAAAATTTACCAGCTCAGTATATCTGCGTGTCCTCGCCCTTTTCCGAGCGCCGCTCAAATGGTCCTCGTGTGAGCTTTAATAAATAATGGAGATTAGCTAAATGAATTAGCCGCTAGCTAGACCGCTGTAACTGAGCGTCCGCAGTAGCCATAGACAGTAGACAGCGAGATGGCGACGTTTTTTCTTCTGCGACAGGAAGTAAAAGCAGGACCATGTTTTACTTTCTATCGCCATCTGCTGTGCTGGAGGAATAAAAAACGTCCGCCCAAGCTGCCCGTGGGCGGGACTAAGGGGTGGCCATGCTTCAGGCTAGGGTGGCGCTTAGCCCCGCCCAGTAAGACGTATTATTATTATTATTATTATTATTAATATTATTATTATTGTCAGTGTGGTTACTAATGTCATATGATGTGAAACTGAGCATCTTGGTAAACAGGAACAAGCAAGTTTATCTAGCTAACACAGAAGTGAACTAGTCCCTAGCCCCACTGACCACAACAAACAGGTGACACAACAAACATTGATCAAACTTTACATTTTTTTAAAATTAATTAATTATTTAAGTATTTTTTTACATCAACGATATTCACTATTTGGAAGCTTGCATACTTCATAAGATGTAACCTAATGTTATGTTAGTTATGACTTTTTGAAACTTGCTAGACAACAAACAAATGTTGCTTAGGTGTCTGCCTTTTATGTCATAATACTACTATTTCTACTACTACTACTACTACTACTACTACTACTACTAATAATAATAATAATAATAATAATAATATAATACTTAAAAATAAGACAGAGTTGTTAAAGCTTCAGCCTTGCTGCCTATATTATGTCTTTATATGTCTGTGTCTAAGTTTTTTTATTTTCTTCAGTACAATACCTATTTGTTGTAGAAATAGACAACTGTTCCAAACATAAAAGTAAAGCTTTTATTCATCATTTTTCTGATCCAAAAGATACTCAGTATTTGTATTAAGTCCAAAGATACTCAGTATTAATTTAGAGCACACATATTGCCAAGAGCAACACTCAAGCAAAAGTGACATAAATGTTCGAAGGTTACAGAAATAATCATTAAAACTCCAATACATATTGGCTGATATATATCATATTATCTGTGTTAGCTAAGTACATCCTCTTGTTTCGTAATCTGTCTTCTGTTGTCTTGTTGCTTACTTGCTGTAATAGAACCATTTATCAGCTGGAAATACAGAAATGAATGGCATAAGTGTGATCAAATGAAAACCGTGAAATCAACCTGTCAGTTGCATTCATTCTGGAAATGAAATGAGTAATGACGATGAAGCTAGTCTGTGGGTTGGTTAAATAGACATTTTTGCTTCAGTATTACATGCAGTTTTGCCAGCTTTGCACACTGGGGGAAAACAGTGAGGGCTGAATCGCATGTAAAGAGTAATGATGATTACATACCTGAGCTAGGAATAGGCTCTGATGCACCATATGCACTTGCCTGACAGGGAAAAGAAATATTATTCAGTTAACACATTCATGGCATAATGAAGCAGTTTTCGTTTCAACTTGAGATACAAGATATTATGACATTATGATGTTCAGTAACACATTGGTAATGAATTTAGAGACATATTCTTGTAGATTTGTTGAATTTTCCTATATTATAATATAATTTTCCATTGATGTCAAGAGATGATTATACTAGGTCCTCCCCCTGTCGGGCTCTGATTGTAAGACACTCACTGAGTCTACAATGGCTTTGGCATCCACTCCAGAGCAGACATATGGGCTGTCTGTGACGCATGTGTTCAGGCTGGAGAATGCATTAGAAATAAAGAGAAAAGACTCAAACCAAAATTTCAAAGAGATTTTAAACACTACTTTAACCCTATGATCCCAAGTTCAATAGCTAACAGGGCAATTACACCATTATTTTCCATAGTGTCATATATTTATCTAAACATAAACGGGTAAAAATGTGGAATACTTCAGCAGCACCACAGAGGGAAAAATTTAACATCAGATTCTGCAGGGTTAGCAAACAGATCTATGTCACGTAGCTGAGATGATAAGTCTTTATGAGAAATAAGACAGTCTAAATATCTAATTGAGCAGTTACGGGGGCCCAAGAGCCAAACACTGGCTCTCTGGTAGTGCTTAGCTGCCACTGCTTATTAGCTAGACAGATGAATGTAGTAGCATTTTGCTACTATTGTGCACTGTGCAAGTTAACAAATGCAGGTTGAATATGCAAATATATATATATATATATATATATATATTACATTAAGTTATAATAGAAAAACTATAATAGGTATTTAATATATAAATATAAAACTATGTAAGTATTAATCAGTAATGTATGTAAGAGATATATACAACAGTCTATATATATGTATATACAACAGTGCCCAGATTTATCCATGGATAATATACAATGTATATACAGAATATACAGTATGGAGTACTATATAAATATAACCTAGAATATATATATATATATACTATAAATCTTTAATTATATAGAGATAATAAAAACCACTAACTCTGCGGTGTCTGGTGTTTAGTTTCCCCACGGCTATATCATTCCCTCATTCTTATTCAAACTAATCAGTTCATAAATGCAATGGTATTAGAAAATATGTAAGTGTATATTAGTAGAGAGCGATTGCTTGTTCACTGCCATACCAGTTAAGTTCCTTTGCTTTAGTCTTGCTCAGTATCAATGCCTTCCAATATTCATGGGTATCTTTTATGGTCTTAATGGCAAAGTCCTGGCGGTAAACAATAAAGGTTATCTTGTTACTCGAAGTGAACTGTGAAAGGGTACCTTTTTCTTTTTAAAAAATTATTTAAAATTTGAAGCATGAAAATGAAGCATGGTTGATGTCATCATATATTCACTTTACCCTCTTCTTGAATTCACCATTGAATGCAAACTGGTTCTCAGGTTTCCCATCTGGTAGTTTGTACATTCTGAACCAGTCCACCGTGGCTTCCAGGTATCCCGGCTTAAGCCTCCTTACATCCTCAATATCTGTAAAAAAAAAAAAGATGACATGCAGCCAGCTCTGGAAACTAAGTTCCTGTTAAGTTCAGACTGAAGTTTCTTCAGAAGCTCACCATTAAAGTCACCAGCTTCCGGATCCTCAACATTAATCACAATCACTTTCCAGTCTGTTTCTCCTTCATCTATCAGCGCCAGGATTCCCAACACTTTCACCCTGATGACTTCTCCATGTGAACAGACCTGCAGAAATGAGTGGGAGGTATTTTAGGAGGTTAAACAATCAGAATAACTGACAAGAATGTGTTCATAGGAAAAATATCTAAAAATCATTTGTTGATACATTTACTAGAAGTAAAGGCTTCGTTTCTGTCCTAGCTGGTTCTTTGTTCTAATATTTGAATAAATTGCTATTGTATGAAAGTTGACATATGTTTATTCTCTGAAACTCTTGGCTTTTTGTTAAGTTGTTCATGTTAAAGCATATTATTCAGTGACAGGGAGACTAACAGGGAAAATGCAGACAGGTGACAAATTAATAGAGAAACATTTCTATGATGAAACCTGATGGGAGTGGTCTCTTCCAGGATGACCCCGCCCCTCAGGGCACTAGGACTCACTGAATGGTTTAACGAAGATGAAAATGATGTAAATAATATGCTATGATTTGCTACAGTCACCAGTTCTCAACCCAGCTGGGAGATTTTTGAGTGACTTGTTCAACATTGCACTCTACGACCATCACCAACACAACTAGTGAGGGAATATCTTTCAGAAGAGTGTTATTCATCTCTCCAGTACAGCTGCGAAGACTTGCAGAATCTATGCCGAGATGCACTGAAGCTGTTCAGACAGCTTGTGGTGGCCCAATACCTTACTAACAAACTTTATTTTCCTTTTCCTTTAATTTATCACCCATCTGTATGAAGTTACAAGACTGAGGATTGTAAGTCTGCTTCTGTTGATGAATCTTGGGAGTTTATGGGATTAAGAGTTTATTCTGTCTGTGCTTGCACCTTTTTTTTTTTTAATCTGGAGAAGACATGCCATTTGTTGTTCTATCAATGACCTGACAAGCAGAATGCATTAATCCCATTTCCTTATCATTCTAATTTCTTTTACCTTGTTACCAATGTCACACATATCAATGGGGTCATTGTCTCCAGAGCATTTTGTGTCTCCATCTGTGTGTCCTGGATCCTCCCATGTCTATCATGAAAGAGACAGGAAATCAAATCATCTGAAAGAGACTAGGATAAAAGAGGACTTACTGAGATCAAACGCAATAAACATAATTAGTGTTTTTAATTTCTGAAAGGAAATTACATACTGTATTAGAGTTAATATTGTATATGACAATCCCAGTGTCACTTTTGTAAGATGCGAAAAAAAACCTCACCTTCGTATAGTTTAGTACTTTTTCTCATCTAACACACCAAATACAGCTCATGTTAATTATCAAACTCTTTCTGAGGTGAATCATGTTACAGCAGCACATCTGTTCTAACACTTTAATAATTTATCCTTTCAGTAGTTCTAAATCTATAAATCCAAGGTTACATGTGATACATGTGTTACATGTGTAAAGTGGGTAATAACCAGACCTGAGGGAAAGCTCCATAGTTCCATATGTAGCCTTTATGTGGAAATACATTACACACATAACGCAGATTTCCTTTCTTCACATCCTGCTTCAGTGGGTTCAGTTGTTCTTTGGTCGCGATCTAGGGAATCCAAAGATTACGTCTGACATCTAATAATGTTAATAAATAATGATCATGTTTCTGATATGATTTTAGAGATCTAAAAAGTATGTCATCTTTCAAAGTCAGTGTGCTTTTCTTCCCAAATACATAACGATTAAACGAATGCATAATACAATCATAAAGGTCTTGACTCATGCAGTGTTGAAATGCTTCTATAAAATGTGTAAAACTTTAATGAGCTTGCAGATAAGAGTACAAGATGTGATGTAATCATCTGACTGAGGGACAGAAGGACATGTTGTATTAGCAGGTGATGTGTTTGATCAGAGCCAAAGGGCATGCCGTTGCTTAAATACAATAATGTTGTCACAGGAAGCATTACAGAAAATATACAGAATTTCCAGATATCAGACAAGCCATCATGCTTCCTATCAGTGATATCCACTAGCAATAAGAGCGTTCCATACCTCCATCTTTGCATTTGTCCATCTGGGTACCTCAACAACTGCATGGAAGATATTCTGGTGAAAATCAGAGAAAAGTTTGTTAAGTAATGACAGGTGTCCTCCGGAATTATGACTTTTGCAGCTTAGCAAGTTGTAAAGTATGTAGTTTCACAATTCTTTTCTGCTCTCTCACTATTTATGCCACTTAATCTGTTTTAAAGGGTATAAATAAATATAATCCTGGCAGAGTATAAAAAGAACATGGAAAGAATCATTAGTAGAATGGATATTATTAGAGGACTGTACTGCATTTCTTACAGACAGAACAGATTTCTATTAATGTGATTAATGGATTATTTAGTTAGCTGTAGCTCTCTTTACATTTCAACAATTGCATGTAAAACAAAAGAATTCAAATAAAAATCTGCATACCTTGGCCTCATCTGCGTAAAGGGGAATGTCATGGAATGGAGATATATATTTTCCATCTGAGTTTTCTGTGAAGAGAGTTGGTTTCATCACCTGATCTGATAGCATGCATGGACAATCAATAATAAGCTACTGCCGATACATGAAATGTTTAAACTGACGTCGGAAATAATGTTAAGAAAAAAGTTGCATCTTTAAATTAAAATTTAATGAAATCAATTCAGAATTCATTTAAACCAGAACTGTCTTTTAATGACTAATTATGTGAGGTTATTTTTATTTGGCTGAGTGTCCAAATCTTTAAACACTATTCTCTGAACCATTACTGTCACAAACTGATGATTCTTTGAGCCTGTTTCCATGAGGGAAGCTATTGTGCATCTATTACACAGTACTGTCTCTGTTAAACACTGCTAAATAGCTACAATATCATAACATATACTGTATATCACTATACAGCTGTAACAGCACTAAGGAGCACTAACATTCGTGATGGGAATTCATTTGGCTCAGCTCACAATAAGAACTGTCTCTTTCAGACCACAAATGGCTCATGGCTATTTTCCCCTAAATTGGACATATATTTCTGCAATATTTTGACCAGTGATTGTTCATCTTTGCCTAACTATCGCTGAAATTGTCTCAGTAAACCTGACTCTTTCTTCTCACCGACAAAATAATATTACTTAGCATTGGATTTTATAAAAACCTATTTATATAATTGTTAAATGAGCAAGGCACTACAAATGTGCAGAAAATACAGTAAGCTTCCCTGCATCCTCCTTGTCATTCTGCCTCATAAACACACCCAAGAGTCAAACACGTGTCACGCAATTTATGCTTATGAACAGACCAGATGCTAAAAAAAGTTTTCATAGACACATTTTGATTACACGACAGGAATAAATACATTTCCTATATCCACAAGATAGAAAAGAAGAAAAAGAAATATAAAAAGGCTGATATACTGTATGCAAGTTGGCATGCCTCATGTGTGTCAAAGAAATGACTCGCCTATGAACGACACATCGGTAAAAGACATACTATCAGATGGTGAAAACAACAGATTGAGACAATGTTATGGATCCTAAAATGATCTGTACAGATAATACTCCATAATGTCAATGAATATAAATGATTAAGTTAAAAGCTGTTGAAGTTTATAGTACAGGATATGAAGTTACTCACTAAAGTAGACTCTATAGTCCTGTGTGTTGGGTTTTCCTCTCTCTTCTGTACTGAAGCTCATGTTGATGTAGCAGTGCTGTTCTTAACGTCACGCACAGATTTCGCCCTGTAAATCTGTACAGGATGTTTTGGAAAGCCTGGAGGATGAGGTCCTGCTGGGGGTATTTGACATATGGTGGCTCTTAAGCCACTTGTGAGCAGTTGCCATCCTCTTTATCCTGCTGTTAGTGAGTATTAAAAGAAAAAAAAAAGTTATCTACGTAATGATGGTGCTGAATTTATGGGAGACATTGTTAGCTTCAAAATTCAGTCTAAACTAAATATAGCCAGTACATTTTCTAAAATTAAGAAATCTGTGGGTCATGAATTTTAAGTGCTTTTAAGCTTCTATGTGGCTGTCAATTACAGAAAACATTTAGCAAATTTAAAATTTAAAATGTAAAAATGTATTTTGTGTGATCCATGTGACTGTTTGTAAGAGACAGAATAAGCATAGACTTATACTGTCACTGGGAATCAACCATTTATGTACTTTATGCACTAAATGCTGGCAGCAATCCACACAGATGATCATGTATTCCCAGCTTTGCATGGCAGTTAGATTGCACCAGATGAGAATGAGTTAGGAATTAAAAAGCTTTAAACTGTACTGCATGGAATTAGAGTTGTCTCCATGCTGTACTTCCCAGCTCTTTGATTTTTCCTCTAATTTATTGCTAAATCTCTGTGTAAACTACCTTCAAAGAGTTTTTTTTTTCCTAGCATCAAATATATTCTGACTGTTTCAGAACTCTTGGTATTCATTAATGTATTTCAAAAAGTGACTTTAATTATCCATTATAGATGTGACATTTGAGGATTGGTGCCACCCTGCTGAGAGACTGCAATTCCCATGACTCATATTTAATTCCCCATCAGAACTTTCAGCTGGTGCGTCAGCATTTGGAGTATGCAGGGGTGTAAATGTCAGCACTTCATGCACTCTGAAGTAACTTGAATCCAGTTCAATAGGAATGTACATTATTTTACAATGGTTCTGCTATAACTGATAATTGAAAAAAAGCCCAGTGGAACAAGATGAGAAATCTATCAAACTGTCAAATTTGACAGATAGTCACTTGTGTTGGCTGTCAAGGAAAAAAGTTACAGTGACTTTGGGTCTAAAATCATAAGGAAGAATATATAAGGAAGGAAGAAAGGAAGGAAGGAAGGAAGGAAGGAAGGAAGGAAGAAGAAGAACAACAACAAGAATAATAAGAATGAGGGAGGGAGAGTACAAGGAATTATTAGTGTGAACTGCAGGGGTGCTGATAACTCTACTATAATTGTAAATTATGAAATATAAATCATAGCATAGAAGTATAATAATAATAATAATAATAATAATAATAATAATAATAATAATAATAATTAACCCTTTTCATGCACAGTGTCCACACCTAGGAATAAAATATTTAAGGCTGTTTTAGGACAATATAAGATGTCTCCTCCAAGTCACTTTTTTGTCTGACTTAGTGCAGCATATCTCTGGTAGATCTTTACAAAATGTCTACAATATCTACACATAAAATCCCAAATTAAATAAACTATGTTATGTAGCTTTATGTAATATGTGGCTTTTATTTTTTAAAAATATATCTTTTTAATTGAAGTTATTTGTTTTACCTTCAAAATCAGTTGAAGCATGCAGCAATCATAAACTGCATCAGTGTCAAGAATATTGCTATATTTTGATCTATAGAAAAAAGATTTTCTATCATTTTGGTTATCAACATTAAATATTTTAGATCTGAATGTTACATATTTTTGTTTCTAAACACATTGGAAGGTTTATTTAGGTATTTCTTACGCATTTTATACATTACGTATTTTTAGGTAGAATCTGACTCAGGGTATTTCACAGATGGGCAATCCGCTGTTATTTACAAAAAAAGTCCAAAATTCACGTGACATGCAATTTGACGGAAAAAAATCTAAAAAAAAAAAAAAAAAATCTAAAGAATCTGGATGTTTTTACATAATTTATGCATGAAAGGGTTAATTTCAAAATAGAAAAAAAATCTATTAAAAAAATCTATACTCCGGATACTAGGTGACTAGTTTTCATTATTTATTATTTATATATTTATCTGTAAATATTGTGGTAACACTTTATAACTTCAAATCCTTCGTTATTAAATTTTATTTTATTTTATTTTATTTTATTTTATTTTATTTTATTTTATTTTATTTTATTTTATTTTATTTTAGCCTTCCAAAGCTTTAGCTCTTTAAAAGGCTGCGTTTCCGGNAATTTAATTTAATTTAATTTAATTTAATTTAATTTAATTTAATTTTATTTTATTTTATTTTATTTTATTTTATTTTAGCCTTCCAAAGCTTTAGCTCTTTAAAAGGCTGCGTTTCCGGGAGTGGGCGGGGCCTGTTGCTATGATACAGTAAACTACTGGGTCTACTATGAAAGAGTGGAGAGAATTCGTGATAATCTCAATCTAAAAAAGAAAAGAGAGAGCGAGATTGAGAAGTTTAATTTATATTAGCAAGTGACAGTTCAGGTAAGGATTTCACAGCTCAAAACCGACTCTTTCTGTGATGAAACTTGGCCGTTTTTAACCTTGCTCTGTATAAGTATGTATTCCTTACAGAGGTAGCAGGCTAGCTCTACCGTTTAAGCTGCACCTGATGCTAACATCCTGCTCTGAAACGCTTATTCAGATTAAAACTTAGTGTAGCTACTTTAACTTTTCTGCTTTAGGTCGCTAAATATTCATGCTCTACACATTTCTCCATGAAACATAAATGTTTTGTCACTTTGTATTGAACCAAGTATATCAGGTTTGTTAGTAACACTTATGTTATTAGTTTTTTAGTTAATAAAACATACCTGGCTTTTTCCCTTCCCTTTGGAGTCTGGTTCCTCTCAAGGTTTCCTCCTCAGGTTCTTTCAGAGATTTCCTTTCTTGCCACAGTCTTCTTTGACTTGATCATTAGGGATCTAAATCTAAATATCCATCCAGATTTCTGTAAAACTGCTTTATGACAATGTCTGTCATCTTCTTAGCAGTCTCTGTCCATCTCTCCATCCACCTAACTGCACTGAACATTGATTTATAGGATTCGCGATGGAGATTGTGCATGTGTACACTAAGAAACGCAGCGAGTTTGGTCGCCAGTGTAACTTCTCGGACCGGCCAGCTGAGCTGCATGTGGACATTCTGCCTGACCCGTCGCTCGCTGCCGACTTTATAGCCCGAGATCCGTGTGATGTAGCCATACAGTTCACCCAGGAAATGTCTGAGCATGAGGTTAGTACAGGAAATCATCCAGTGCACTGTTCATGACTCTCTTTTACTACTTAGTCCACGATTGCTCCATTACACCATGCCTCATCTCAGGTTTCATAGGCTATTTTTCTAAATGGGAGAGCAGATCCTAGAGCAGCACACAAGCTCTAAAATGCTTAAAATGCAATAAACCTGCTTTGGGGTAAATACACTATACAGCCAAAAGTTTGTAGACATCTAACCATCACACCCATATGTGGGCTTTTCCCAAACTGTTGCCACAAAGTTGGAAGCACACAGTTGTATAGAATGTCTTTGAATGCTGTAGCATTACAGGTTCCCTTCACTGGAGCTAAGGAGCTCAAACATGTTCCAGCATGACAATGCCCCTGTGCACAAACTGAGCTCCTTGAAGACATGGTTTGCCAAGGTTTGGAGTAGAAGAACTCGAGGGTCCTGTACAGAGCCCTGACCTCAACCCCACTGAACACCTTTGGGATGAAATGGCATGCCAGCTACGATCCAGGCCTCCTTGCCCGACATCAGTATCTGACTTCACTAATGTTTTTGTGGCTGAATGTGCAAATCTCCACAGCCACACTCCAAAATATAGTGAAAAGCCTTCCCAGAAGAGTGGAGCTTATTATAAGAGCTATGGGCGGACTACATCTGGAATGGGATTTTCAAAAAGCACATATGATTGTGATGTTTGGGTGTCCACAAACTTTTGGCCATAAAGTATGTCATTAGTCGCTTATTGTCATTTTTTTTTCTTCCAAGGTGAACACAGAGCGCTTTGGTTTTGAGACATGTGGCATAAACCATGTGGAGGGGGGATGGCCAAAAGATGTCAATCCCCAAGAAATGGAACAGACCATTCGCTACAGGAAGAAAGTGGAGAAGGATGAGAACTATGTCAACACTATCATGCAGCTTGGGAGTGTGAGTGTGTCTTTTTGTTTTATGGATTAATTGGGTTTAAACAAATTATCTGGAGAATGAAATAGTTAACTGCTCTTCAGTGACAGATTCTGACTGATGTTTGGGTTAGATTTGTTAACACAGCTGTGTTAGTGTTAATGATGGACACATTTGTAGCAGTAAGTTTTTGTTCAATTTGTTAAAAAAATATTCTTTTATACTTTTTTTTGCACGTTCAGTAAAAGTTGTCATTTACACCAAACACGATTACGGAACTGGTGGATCTCTCCGTCACAGACCGGTCTTTCTCTCTACTGTAGCACATGGAGCACTGTATCAGACAGAACAATGCCATTGATATCTATCAGGAGTACTTTGAGGAGGACGCGGCAGTGGAGGTGATGGAGGAGCAACCCTCGGCCAAAACCATCAATGTGTTCAGGTGATATTATTGATTATTGAGTATAACTCGTGGCTGGTGCTAGAAATGATTCTGCGTGGATGAGTCCCTGATGACAGATGAGATTGTATGAGAACTGGCATTAATTTTCTACTCTTTCTCTCATCGTCTGTGTTTAGAGACCCGAACGAGGTGAAGCGCACTGCCACCAGTCTGTCATGGCACCCCGATGGCGGCCGCAAGCTGGCTGTGGCTTACTCCTCTTTAGAGTTTCAGAAATTCAGCAAAAACATGTGTTATGACTCCTATATTTGGGACATTGGTATGGCAAAAACATCCTTAATGCTGTTGTGGTTTGGTTGTTTGTAATGGTGATTATTATGAAACTATCAAATTATTTTGCATGTGAGGTCTTTGGTAATCAAACAATAACATTTTTAATCAGATTTTAACAGACAGACGCTTCTAATGACTTCAGTGGACATAATTTAATGATTTTTATATCTAATAAGTCCTGCTGTGTTTTTGATGATGACTTTTTCTTTCCTGACAGAGAACCCGAATAAACCTGAGCTGAGCCTGAAACCTGTCTCTCCGCTCGTCTCTCTGGAGTATAACCCCAAAGACTCACATATCCTAGTCGGGGGAAGCTACAATGGGCAAATTGGTGAGGACAAACAAGCTAAACTATATGACCAAAGGTTTGTGGACACCTGACCATCACAACCATATGTGGTTCTTCCCCAAACTGCTGCCACAAAGTTGGAAGCACACAATTATATTGGATGTTTCTGTATGCTGTAGCCTAAACATGTTCCAGCATGACAATGCCCCTGTGCACAAACCGAGCTCCATGAAGACATCGCTTGCCAAGGTTGGTGTGGAGTAACTCGAGTGGCCTGCACAGAGCCCTGATCGCAACTGCACCCCAGGTCTTCTTGTCTGACATCAGTGCCTGACCTCACTAATGCTCTTGTGGCTGAATGGGCAAATCCCCACAGCCACGCTCCAAAATCTAGTGGAAAGCCTTCCAAGAAGAGTGGAGGTTATTACAACAGGAAAGATAGATAGATAGATAGATAGATAGATAGATAGAAAGGCGGACTAAATCTGAAATGAGATGTTCAAGAAGCATGTGACGGTCAGGTGTCCACAAACCTTTGGCCATATAGTGAACGTCTTTATCATGACAGAAGTCAAGTTATATATAACTGCTTCTCACTGCTTCTTTAATCAGCAGTATTATACATATATTGTGCATTGCTGTTGAATTCTCAATTCTGAGTGGTCAGGAGGCATTGATTCATTTAGTAAGAACTTACACAGGGACTTGTTTGGTGGACACTCCACATAAACACATAAACATTTAAAATTGTGTCTACTTGTTGATATGGTGAAATGTTCTGTGATGAAATGTTTCTTTAATATTTTTGGAAGGAATCGCTAGTGTCAGCGCTTTACAACAGACAGAGGTAAAGCTGTAACTTTGCACCAGAGTTTTCCAACATGGGAAAGTCTTTGACATTTCTCACTAACATGACAAGTTTTTCTTTTGTCTTATTAAATTAAAGGGAAAGAAAAAAGAGAGGTTGGTGAGGGAATGACTGCTAGCTGGTGTAGCATAAGTGATAACAGGAATTAAATTGTTTGTTGGATATTCCATGACATTAAATGGATGAAAATGACGACACCTTTCTTTAATAAAAAAAAAAAAATTGATCACATTTTCAGAATGCTGTGGTATAAGAGTAATAAAACACTTTAGGGTTGTGCTCTTTTTGGGGTGGAAATGGTCAATCCCACCACCCCGTCATCAATTTTTTTCCCGATGACTTCATGTTTTATTCCTTACATAATATGATTGTTACTGCTTCTTCATTTCTGTCACTCCTTTTTAGTCTTAATGGCTAACCTTCAGCAACTTTTGTTTTTAGTTTGATTTTCTATTAGTTGTGACACCTTGTGGGAGACTGATTACTCTTAGCTGCCCTAAGCACGCTCATTACTCAGTGAAGATTTAATGGAAAATGTTTATTTTTTCTGTCAGCACTTCACTTTAAAATGCCAATACTTATGTAAGACTGACGTGTAAGGCAATTTCCGGTTAGGCGTCTGGCACAAAATGGCTAAAGTCTGTTTTAATGTTAATTGAAGTATGTTGTGCTAATAGCAGTAGGATAGATTTAAAAGTTTTTTTTTTATGTAAGAGTCAACTGAGTGATTGGTTTCTCACTCACTTGCAGCATACTGGGACACACGTAAAGGCAGCCAGCCGGTTGAGATGTCCGCCATCGAGCACAGCCATAGAGACCCGGTATATAAAGTCATCTGGCTGCAGTCAAAGACAGGCACAGACTTCTTCTCTGCTTCCACTGATGGTCAGGTCAGTGTACAGTAACAGCACAGTAAGTTGCATCATCATGGCGCGGTTCACCATCATGTTTATCCCTAAAACACTGTGCTGAAGATCATAGCAGGGCATGGCATCTTACTATGATGTCTGGGTTTGTTGGGGAATCCAGTGCACATACACAATCACTTCTCTGTCTATATGCCTAATTTACCTTTTGCCCTGCTATAAAGCTTACATGTAGACATGTATGTTGGATCAGGTGCTGTGGTGGGATGTTCGGAAGATGAGTGAGCCCACAGAAAGGCTGGTGCTGGACCCCAGCAAGAAGGGGAAGCTGGAAAACGCACTGGGAGCTGTCTCATTGGAGTTTGAAACCACCATGGTGAGACTCCTCTATATCCTGAATTGAAAATAGAGAATAAACATGAAGAATATGGATTAATATGTGGAGTTTGCTTTACCAGCCCACAAAGTTCATGGTTGGGACGGAACAGGGGCTGGTGGTTTTGTGCAACCGGAAAGCCAAAACACCAGGAGAGAAGATTGTTTGCACATATAGTGGTCATCATGGGCCTATATACGCTCTGCAGAGGAACCCATTCTTTCCTAAGAACTTCCTGACCGTGGCTGACTGGACCGCCCGTATCTGGTCTGAGGACGTTAGAGAATCCTCCATCATGTGGACAAAGTAAGTGCCTCTAACTACACAGACTAGTGAAGCCACTTAAAACTGCTCAAGGGTCCAACAGTGGCACCTTCTGGTCAGGAACTCAGAGCCTTAACTGTCGAGCCACCACTGCCCATGATATGCAATGTGCTTGGAGATGGGGACAGAAATGTTACAAATTTCAGTGCATTTGGTGCAAAAATTTCTGTTGTCTCTTCCAGATATCACATGGCCTACCTATCAGATGGATGTTGGAGCCCTGTCAGACCTTCAGTCTTCTTCACAGTCAAAATGGACGGCACTTTAGATGTATGGGACTTCCTGTTCAAGCAGAATGACCCAACGCTCAGTCTTAAAGTAGGTTACCACAACTCTGACCCAGTCCTACCTCCACACAGTTCTGTTACTGCTTCAGGAATTTGAGTTGTTTTAATTCAGTTATTATAAAATAATGGTGATTATAATGAACTTATTTCCTAAACAATAAAAAAGATTCTACCTTTGAATTACGACTGTATAAGTGTACTAAGTGATGAAGTTTGTACTGCTTATGGCAGGTGTGTGACGAGGCTCTGTACAGCATGCGTGTGCAGGATAACGGCCGCTTTCTGGCTTGTGGCTCACAGCAGGGCACTGCCACTCTGCTCGAGATCTCATCAGGCCTGTGCACACTGCAGAAAAATGAGAAAGCGCTGGCCACAGCGGTGAGACATACACACACACACAGTTCCTACATAAGTAGGATGTACAGTATCTATCTAACAATCACTACATGTTAAATTTTTACTATTTTTTTTTTTTTTACTATTAATACTATTAAATATTTTTTGTAAAGTAATTTACATATCGGTACACGAAGGTTCTAAGGACTGACAGTAAATGGCATTCTATATTTTGTTAGATTTTCTAACATGGATTATTCTTTTTTAAAGCATTTTTTTTTTATAAAATGTGAAAATGTTTATTTAAATTTAGTAGAGGTCACCTCTATAGCTGACTCATGAAGTAAAATAAAGCATGCTAATGTTGATGTGAATACTTATTTATATGTAAGTCATGATAGCAATTGTGCTCAAGGACTTAAGCTACAAGGATATCCAGAACTATAGTATTTTATGATGTGGTGTTAATGCCAGAGTGTTCTGAAATCTTCTGTGCTGCTTATGAATTCAAAGGTAATATACAGTATGTGTATGTGTGCTGACAGATGTTTGAACGTGAGACGAAGCGGGAGAAGATTCTGGAGGCTCGACACAGAGAGATGCGTCTGAAAGAGCGCAGTCGCTCCGAGCAGAGCAAGGAAGAAGAAACCAAAGACAGAGAGGGAGAGGAGCACGCCGAGGACCTGGTGGCCTACGCGGAGAAAGAGTTCTACGAGATGGTGGAGGCAGAAATGAAGAAAAGGGGAAAAGAGGAGAAAATAGTGAAGGAGAAAAACAAGGTCAGGAATTCCTTAGATAACATTTATGTAAGCAATGAAACAAGACAGGGTGTGCTGTCTGCTTCATGTCAGGCTGCATTACACCACCTAGCTGTTAATGATTTTCCTATAGCAGCATGTCCTGTAGTGTTTTATTCCTCCACAGCAATTTGCTAATGGTAGGGTTAGGGTTAGATAATTAGGGTTCATTTTCTATTTATAAAAGACGTACGTATAACACATTTAACCATACATATTTAACCATTTATAGTTACATAGATGTCAATTAAGCAACTTAATTCCTGTTATCACTTATAACAGCTATAAACCACAGCTATATCATTCTTACCAGCCTTTTTCTGTCTCTTGAAATTAAGATAGAAAATGCAGCTCGTTAGTAACAAAAACACAAAGCTTTCCGTCCTGAAGACTTTCCCATGTCAGAAAACTTCACCATATCAACAAACATTTTAAATCCATACATGTCTCCATGTAAATGATAATGTATTAGAACTAGTGCACTAATATAAACCTGTGATTTGTCTAGCAGCTGGCGCTATTGTCAGAGCTGCTCTGATAGAAAAGTAACCACCCCTTCTATCCAGTCCGTATCGAGATTGCAACAGCAACGTGGTATAAATTGGAATAATCAATTGGATTCACTTACTGAAAATGTAAAAAAAAAAATTCAGTTTAAAATTTCAGTTTAAAATGCAATTTCCATCAAGTCACGATTAAATGCTAAATCAGGTGCTACATCTGTCAAACGAGAATCATTTGTAACCTGCATTTTACAGATTATTCCGATACCTACGTGAGCAGGAATTATGACATTTCATGGTTAAAGGAAGAAAATTGAGTTTTATGCAGCAGGAAAGTTCTCTGTTAATATCGCTCTTTTTTCTCATAGTAACCTTTGAAATGCACTCGGTTTGTTGAGCTTTGACAGATTGCACCCGGATTTCGTGGCCTGTTCCACTGAGATAAGCCTCCTATTGCCTATAAATAGCACCATGTGGAACGTGCATTGTGTAAGACACAAGGAGGAAAAATCAATAAGCTTTATTTGGTCTGTTAGTGGATGATCATTTGTGTTTGTGTGCTTGCACAAGTACCCCAGGCTTACTACACAGGTTTTGATGGACATATTAACAACATAACAGTTACTGCACAGTAACTAGAACAGTAGTTCTATTAGATCATTTTTAAACTACCCTGTTCGTTACCCCACCAGGAGAACAGTGAAGAGGAACTGAGAGAAGAAGAGGCACCGTGACTTCCTTTCCTTTCCTCCAAAAACATGGTCATGGAAATAAAGAGAGACCAACAATACTCACACACCTTATCTCTTACAATCAATGCTGTAACTGCACGGCTCACACAGTGATTTATTTTTCATCCAGGCAAAGGCTGATTAAAGAAAATGTATTTTGCACATTATGTTTTTGTTTTACATTGTGAGAAAATGCATTCAATCAAATAGGTGAGTTTGTCATTTGACATTTTTGCATAAATTGTTTTAAATTCAACTCTTTGTCTGTATTGATTGAGGTGAATTTGGAAACGTTTCATGTTCCTGTGCTCACTGTAGCACTGTGGACTAATTCAATATGACTTAGCTTTCCCTAGCATTTGTTTTTTAATGCATTTTACATTTACAATTTACATTATATTTAAATTTACATTTCATTTTTGCCACACTTCATGGTGGTTTCATCTAGTGATTTTACAAATTGCAATATAAGCTAATGAAAATCCAAATATATTTTATTCATATTAGTGATACAGCTATTATTTTAGTTTTTTTTGTTTTAGTTTTCTGTTTTGTCAGAAGTCTCACTATATGGCTAGAAAGCAAACTGATCTCTTGCTCCACACGTCACTTAAACTCGCTTACAGTCTTACGCCTTTTAGGCACTTTATCACGTAATGCTCATCATGGCATCTACTTCTGTAAATGATAAAGCACAGGAACATGAAACGTCGTTATGAACACCAATCTAGCAAAGTCAAAGTCAAATCTGATCCGGCGGCACGGAGCCGAGCAGACGTGCTGATTTGAACCCTCAGCTTTAGGTGTGTTTCCACCAGCGTTCAATAAATGTAACAGCTGGACATTTTGAAAATAAACCACACACACTGCTGTCATTGTACCTTGCACATTAAGGCAGATGTAATTGATGAAATAGTTGTTTGTGTGCTCCGACCCCCATTTGCAGCTTCTCCATTATCATTCCCCATGAATCTGAATTACTGTTTAGACCACCCGCTCAATAAAAACACTATTCTGACAGATTGTCAGATTCATTTAATGATTAAAAGACCTTTTGAATTGAATTGAAATTTTAAGCATAATGTGATGACATATTTAGTAAATTATCTGCTCAGAGGAAAAACTCCAGGCTCTGAAAGCAGAATTAAAAAACGATGGCTCTTGACCAGCAAATTACAACCAGTCAGGATAAAGAGATGTCTCTACTGCGATTTTGTAACTACTCACACGAATCAATTCGTATGAAAAGTTAGTGTTAGGAACAGAGTTTTCTTTCGTATCAAGTCAATTTGGTTTTATTCCCATTCCTCAGTATAAGTTGTAAACATCGGAATGAAATGTTGTTTCTTCAGGACCATGACACAACACATAACAATGCTGAAGCACAGTACACAGGACTACATAGGATGCCGATACGTGACAGTGTCAGATCAGTGCACAATGTACAATAAATACACAAGACAGTGCCTGATAAATAGACAGGGCAACAGAACAGTGCTGGATGGAAGGAAACAGTGCAAACATTTGTCTGCTAACTGTACACTCTATCCTAGAATGCAATTTGTATAAAAAAATAGAAAAGTAGAAAGGTAGAAGATCGGTAGTAAAAATGTCTTAAAGCATGTCTATGCAATAAAGTGCATACTAGGGTCATCCTAGGGTGGTGCTGGGAAGGGTCTTGATTAGTCCAGGAGGGTGTTGGGGGTAGTAATGTGTTGAACACTCTGACTGCTACAGGAAAGGAGCTAATGCAGAGTCTAGTTGTGATGGCATGGAAGGCCATGCTGGAAACAGTATGGATGCAGCATTTGTGGCAGAAATTGCCAATGGTGAATAGAGAGACCCTGATGATCTACTCCGCTGTTTTCACAATAAGTTGTAGGGTCTTTTGTCAGAGATGGTACAGTTCCCATACCAGACAGGGACACAGTTGGTCAGGATGTTCTCTCTGGTCTCCTCAACATTCTCGGTATGAAATCAAATCACATCCAACAACATGTTTCAATTAGTAATAATTTTCACATGACATCAGGGTAGCCTCTGTTAACTTTTCAGCCCAAACTGGGGTGTTGAAAACTTATCAGCTTGGTCAAAAACACAGCCAGAGATGGTCAAACTGGTAGACCATTCTCCTATGCTACTAATTTAATTTCTAGCTTCCTGATTACTTGATTAATTGGTTGAGATTTTTTGGTTTCCTCACTCTTCTTCAAAACATGTCTGATATTGCATTTGTAGTGGTATTTTGTAATATGTTTCCATCTACATTCTTGGACACAAAAAAAGGTGCCAAGCCCCAAATGGCATGTTACATGTTTAATGGTCTTTACAACAAATTATTGGTCAGAAATTCACTTATATAGTCTTATTGCATACAAAGGTATAATCATGATAATGATTAAGATGTTTGAGATAAAATTCAAACTAACACATCTGGGTGTACAAACTTTTCAAAAAATGTCTTCTGTTTTTTTTTTTTTCTTAGTCATTATTTGGTTATCTGCCACACCTGAAGCAGTCCATTAAGACCCACGAGGCTTAAACATTTAAAAAATCAAAGGGAAAAACTGTCTCATACTAAGTTCCTTTATCTATTTGTTTAACTCTTGCTAATTTCCTGACCACTCATTTGTTGTTAAGACCACTAAAAGCTTACTAATTTGCCATTTTGAGCTTTTCCCTTTTTTTTTTTTTTTTTGCCCAGGAGTGTACTACCATTTACTAGTTTTGTCCTGTTATCTGGCAGCACAGTCCAAGCTGTGCGTGTGTATGTGATGAGGGTTGCCCCAGCCCTCCTGTAAGGCTTGGTGTCCTGGGTTGAAGCTGAAGCTCAGAGTCAGGTGCAGTAACGCTGTGTGTCCACAGGGGGCGCAGTGAGCGCAGCTCAGCGCGCTGGAGAGAGGAGCCAGAGCTGAGCCTCAGCTGCTGTTCATGACGCGGTGGATATATGAGGCTTCACTTCACTCCTCATCTCTAAGGGGACAAACAACACTGCTCTGTTCTCAGAGAACAGCACGGAGGCACCTTTTTACACACACGAACAAGAACAGACTGGTCTGTTTGAACGGGATAGAAAGACTGACGACACACACGTACACTGTGTGTATAATCACTAGGCTGGATCTCCAGTGGAGCGCTTACAGGCAGAGTATCAGTGCAGGCAGGTGCATTTCCGCACGCGCTGCTGGAGCATGGTGCCATCGCACAGGCTGACTCCTCTGTCCTTCTACTGACTCTGAAACACACACACAGTGACTGATCGGGACGTGCTCATCTCACCATGAAGGATACAGGAGAATCAAAAGACCACCAACTAACAGTAAGTAGGACAACCCAGACTTCTCCAACCTCATTTATTTTGCATGATAAGTATGAAGAACATCCCTGCTGAAAAAAACAAAACAATAGAAACCATCACATATATTTTAATGGTTTCCACTACAAATACCATTACAAACCATCAGCTGACCATTAAAACCATTACCATTACTGGTCCTTAATGGGATCCACTAGAGATACCATGCCACCAAGAGACCCACAGGGTCCATTAGAGTTTCCATTAAAACCATTAAAACCATTACAAATTCTTTGAATGTTTCTATTGTTTTTTTTACTCCAGCAGGGATGACTTCACACCATACTGGGTTATAACCCAGTCCTAGTTATAACGTCTCACTGTCATTATCACCAATATGATTCAAGATGAGCTTCGTCTCGATGCTGCCATGCTCTTATGCATCTCTGTCTACAAATGCAAAGTCACTTATCAGTCCTGGCTTATATCAATCACATACAGACCTGAAAAAAGTTGAATAATATATAAGAAATATAAGAATTTAAACCAGCTTTTTGCTCCATTGTTAACAAACAAGAAGAAACCAGCAGGCTGAGCAGTTGCAAGCAACTTAGTAGAGCATGGACAAGCAAAACACTTTCAATCATGAAGGAAGAATGTCAAACAGAATAAGGACATTTTCCTGAGTGTGTGTCAGGAACAGAGAGTTTAATCACAAGATGTTAACCTAGCTCTAATTATAACTGTACAACTTCGATACGGAGCACCTATATCAATTATAAGGATTATACGGGGTCCAAAAAGTCAGGAACCAATGGGAATATGTTGAGCTACAGCTCATGATATGCATAGAGCATTAGGGTGAACTTGTAGAGCATATATTGAAAATAATAATTACAAAATTAAGTGTATGTAGTTTTACTCTCATTGGTTGTAATTTATTTTTCCCATCTAACTAGGTGGCCGCTTATCGATCATATAATATTTTAGATCTACATAAGCTTTACTCAATTGTACTCAACATAACCTGTACTCAATTCTAATGGCTCTGTTTCTACAATGACAAAGTCAGTTTGTCAAACCTGGTTTGAATCTTCATCCTGTAAGAGTTGTGTGCTTGTTTCACAGTAATCTTTTGGCCCTGGACTGAATAATTCACATTGCCTGGTTCAGTTGCCTCTCCCTTTTCCTCTACAGCAGCACTGAACTGGAGCAGCTCTCAATCATAGCAGCACCTTTGAACTGCTAGAGAGAATGTAGAGAGTGTACAGGACAATTAAATGACCAGATTGAGTGGCTACCTAAACTAATATAGCCCAAATCAGGCAATATTCAGTATTGGATCCAGACCTCAAAATAGGAGATTTTCTCAAAATGAAGGTGAATCATGGTGATGGTAATCATCTAAAAAAAAAAAAGTTGTATTTTAGTTGAAATTTTGAATTATGCTTAGATATTTATATTTGCTTCAGCGTTTCTGTAGCATGATTTTTTATTTTGTTCAATTAACTGGGTTTCTGAACTGGGAATCTTTATTTCCTCCATACTGATGATGGATGTGTCCGTGCTTGTTTCCCAGGTGGCTTTGCGAATCCGGCCTCTGAGTGATGTCGAGATAGAAGAAGGGGCTGCAATAGTAGCCCACAGAGTGGACGACCAGGTAAGAGTTTGCCGGCAACCTGATTTGTATGAAATTCCAACCAGTGAAGGAGTTGTGAGTTGATTTTTCTCTGATGTCATACAAAAGAAGTAATAAGAACAGGTACAACCATTAACACCACCCTTACCTCTATCTTAAACCTTTAAATCTGTTTATATTTGATGTTAAATCTTGAATATTCTATTGTGGCCATGTTTATGTGTGATTTATATTTATGCACTATTAGCAATTAGATTTGCTACTTGTTTCTTGTCACAACAAAGTGAACAAACGTTCTAGGATTGAGTTTAGATGTGGCATTTCTGTCGAGAGTATGCTGATGTTCTCTCACATGAGGATCAGAGTAGTATGAGGAAAACAAGCCAGCATAACAAGAACACTATCCAGGCTGTAGGCATGTTTCAAAGACAAGAATCCATCAGCATGACCTTACATAGTTTAATCACAACATGTAAATCACTGGCAAGGCGCAAAAAAAGTGTACAAAAGTATTGATGTCATAGATACAGCCAGAAATGGACCAAGTATTTATTTCAAGGCACCTCACAGCATCAGGATCCTTGATTTGATCCTGAGCTCGAGTTATAGTCTATGTGGAGTTTTGCATATCTCCTTGTATCGTTTATTTATTTATTTATTTATTTATTTTTTGCGTATTATCTGTATGCACCTAGGGTCTGAGAGTAGCGTAATTTCAATTCTCTGTATGTGCTGAACATGTGGCGGAATTGATAATAAAGCAGACTTTGACTTTGACTTTGACTTTTGAATTTGCATGTATTTCCTTTGATTTCCTTCCACCTCCAAAAACATGCTGGAGGGCAGATTGGCTATGCAAGTTTGGCCCTAGGTGTGAATCCTCGTGTTCATGATACCCTGTGATGGACCCATCTAAGATGTATTTCTGTCTGCAGTTGTTTCTGTGATAGTCTCTGGTTTTAGGAGAACCTGACTAGGATAAAATGCTTACTGAAGACAAATGAATGAAAAGTAAAATGTGCTTGACCGGCTCAGTTTGTTCACATCAACCTGTGCATTATTAAATTTGCTGTGCTTTTCTAAAATGGCAGTGTGGATGTTACTATATTTGTGCATAATAGGTTGGTGAAAATGCAACATCTTTTCACTTATGACAATTTTCACTTTCCACAATGGCTGCTGGACCTTTTGATGACTGTAGACATACGTCACACATGCTTGTTCCCACTTAGTTTTTCTATTTTTTCTGTAGTTACGAAATAGTTCATTGTAGTGACTGAATCATCTGCTTTTATATAAATAACTGAAGAATAAGCTAGAACTGTAAAGAGCCGTGGGTTGTTGCTGACAGGAAAATACTCTTTTGATTCTTTTGATCACTGAATTATTACATTTGTGTCATCCTGACACTGAAGAACTGAATCAGGACACATTGTGTGAGTGCAAGGACCATCATGACTAAACAAGTTTTTGTTAGTTCTAGTTCTGTATTGTTAGTTCCACAGCATAAGAGAAAGCACTTTCTGTAAAGCAATCATTGGATCTGAAGCCATTATCTGATCCATTTATGTGTTTGCCTGATTGTGGCTCGACCATTAAAGGATCTCAAACAGAATGATAGGTCTGGATAATAATATATCAGAGGTAACCTAAGGTCTCTGACTGGAATATTTAACACATGACAAGAGGCTATGTAAGTGTCTGTTGTGTCATGATGCTACAGGTCACGGTTGATTATGGCCTATAGTAGTTGAGTGAAGAGTGCAAAGCTCTGGGGTTTGAGTTATACACACTCTGGGAATAAATCCTTTCACACAGCTGTGATCACCTGAAGTAATTTAGCAATTGATGACGACAGTGGTGAGAAGGATGATGCTAGTTGTGAAAATAAGTGATCATGCGTGATGATTGTTGCTGTGTAGCATAGAGAGAAGGCAGGATGTTAATTTGTTTGGTAATGTTTGGAGAAATCCAAATTACTCAAAGCCCCAATTAAGAGCTGGCGAAATAGGCTTGTGTTTGCAAGGAAAGTGTGTAGTAAATACACCTGTAGTAAGCTCAGTTACCAAGAAGGGAATCTGAAAAAAGGATATGTTATGTCATTGTAATAGAGTAGCAGAGTATGAAATAATAGTGAATATGCACTGACAAGAAAATTTTTGTCCTGTGTCCTTGGATTTAAGCACCACAAATGAAAGGACAGATCATAATGTGTTGTCTGATGCACTTCAACTGGCTCATTTAACTGAGAGACAATATTTTTGTTAGGTATGATAATCACATTGCAAAAAAGACAAGCAGTTCTTTGTCTGCACCTTCCAAATAATTACAAAGGAACCAGTTATCGTTATGGTCTGGCATCCTATCCAGGGTATTATCCTCACCCCGCACACAGTGTTCCTGGGATAGACTCTGGATCTGCAATGAGTTTGTCATTTTATATAGATTTATCAGGGGCAGATAAATCACCAGCACACACTTTGGACAAGCCAAGGTTTCTGTTAGTTATTTATTGTATTTCATGCTCTGTATAAACTTAATATAATTTAATATAACATAATAATTATAATATACCTCTCCTGCTTACTGAACAGAACATACCTCATAGCTAAAACATTTGCCAAACCAAAGTCGTCCTGACGTTTTGTCGAGAGCACAAACATGAGGATGATGATCATATACTTATTAATTTCTTTTAGTCTATAGTAATATCTTTAATACACGTAGCTAACTAGCTCAGGATATGTTATTATATTTCTCAGCCTAGTCGGTTTCAAGGCAACAGAAACATGTTGCTGGGAGCACAGTGGAGCTTTTAATTGCTCAGTGGGCTAGCTAATAAATTATATGATGTGTCAACAACCGTTTAATAGCAAAGCTTATAATGAAAAAACAAAAAAATAGAAAAATAGAAAAAAAAAATTGACAAACAGTCACATGGTGGCTTTAATAACTGTGTTCTACACTACTATATGCATAATATTTAGTGATTGTAAGCAGTTATAGTGCACAGTTATATTAACTGTTTTATCAGTCAGACATGCTTCAGTGTAATTACTTACTGTCTCTGGACAAAAACAACTTGTGTCAGTCAACAGATATGCAAATGAACCGAGGTCTGAAATGAAATCTGAATAAAATGGTCGTATTACTTAAGGATCTGAAACGAGTCCTGAGTCTGCTTTAATTACGTAGTGTATTTGTGCTTGTACAGTGGCTGGGGCAGTCTGTGTACATCAGAGGGCTTAAGAGTCCACAGAACAAACAGGTTATGTGAGAGGTGACAGGATTGTGCTCGCAGCGATTAGCAGCACACACACACAACGGCTTATAGGTTTTGTATTGTGTTTGTGCAACCACATGAATGGACGGGACGGAGAGAGACACAACCTGTGGTCCCAATTATTTCTCAATTACACACACACACACACACACACACATACACACATGTGCACACATACACACACAGATATGCCCTACATAATAAAGCCCTCAGAAGAGTGCCTCAAAGATAGCACAAGCACAGATTCATATTCATGGAAAAGTAAATATTTTTGAAAATGTAAAATGTAGACACGCAGCACATATGCGCACAATAGTGCACACAGTCTTCCCACCCTCATATCCTGCCACCTTTTAATTAAAGTCAATTAGCCAGATTTGCTGACTGACCAAAACACCATCTTGAATGTAGTGTGTGCAACATGTGCCATATGGCTCTGCACATCTTCAGGTAGGCTGAGCCAGATTAGCTTCTTTCACAGGTGACACACTCTACTCTTTGCCCCAAGAGGGAGAAGGCTGAGTGCATAAGCCTCTTGAGTCTGAGCTCAGCCTTGGAGCTTTAGAGGGATTAGACTGCATCCACCTGCCCCAATCCACCTGCGCAGCTCACCTGATACACAACACTGGCACGATGCTTCATAATTCTCTTATAATTCTGGCACAAGCTTGTCTTCATACTTCCATACTCTACGTGTTATTTGCTTGTCAGATCATTATGACGTGAGGCTTCAGGTTAGTTAGAATAACTGTGTGCACTTGTTGATGATGTTTGGAAATTTAAGAGGATTTTAATTATGTTTATGTAAATGCAGAATACCTGTGGAACTGCATCCTCCAATGAGGATAAGATATTCTTAATTACGGAAACCCCAAACTTGCTAGGGCATGTCTGTGCCGACTCTGAGGATGTAGAGTTATAACGCTGTCATATGGTTTCCTGAACGATCCCCCAATGAGATGTTGTCATAGACATGACTGAGCTTTTATTAAGGTCTTACTCACATGACAGATTTTGTCTATGAATCTTCATAAATGTATAATGTCTGTTTAGTAGGCAATCTCATATGCTTATGATAGTGCTTTGCAGATAGGAATTTTCCTATGGATGTATTTGTATTTATATAGAGCGCTGATGGTGCCATTAGCTGTTAAATGTCATGTGGGAGGAAAAAGGAAAAGAGCGGTAATGTAAACAAGCAGTGCTGAGCTGCCTCATTGATATGCATCATCAATGTATAATGTCACACAGGGAAGGTCTGGTCTTCAAGAGTGAGATAGGGTGTGTGTGTGTGTGTGTGTGTGTGTGTGTGTGTGTGTGTGTGTGGGTGTGTGTGTGTGTGTGTGTGTGGGGGGGTCACAGCAGAGGTGATGATGTCATTGTCTTATTTAAGAAGCTCTGTTTACAGGCAGATGGACAGCTTCATAGAAATACAAAATGCTCCCTCATATGGGTCTGCTCTTACTTACTTGTCATATAATTGTGACACACACATCAACTAGATACCAAGCAGTATTATTAAATGTTTAGTTAATTTTTATATTGAAAAATAAAATAAAAAAGAACCCAAGTTATTAAATTATTTAAAACCAACATCCAGCTTTATAAGTATCAATATTAAAATGATCAATATTTATACATATTGAAAAATATTCATTTCTGCAGTATCCACCTTTGTAATTTTTCACTCATAAAATGCTCAAAATTGATCTACAGTCAGGTCCATAAATATTGGGACATCGACACAATTCTAACATTTTTGGCTCTATACAACTCCACAATGGATTT
>CM074956.1:15292147-15334795 GCA_037577455.1 Pangasius macronema | reverse complement strand
ACCTGATTTGGATGTAAATACCCTCAAATTAAAGCTGACAGTCTGCAGTTAAAGCACATCTTGTTTGTTTCATGAAATCCATTGTGGTGGTGTATGGAGCCAAAAATGTTAGAATTGTGTTGATGTCCCAATACTTATGGACCTGACTGTATGTTGCAAATGATCAATATAAATATTATCAGTATAATATTGATCACATTTCTCTGTTACAGGAAAAGACAATAAAGTTTAAAAGAAGTGCAAAGTGACAAAATGTCACTTGGAATAATAAACCACGATACAATGCTTACATCAAATCTCTTAAATCAAGTCATACCAAAAGACAATTTTATAACTGAAACATATTTTCTTTGGTTTCTTTTCAGATATTCATATGCTACACACACAATACAATGTGAAGCCATGGCACATTGCTATATGGTACAAAACCACTGAACTGAGTAACACTGTAAATCCATGTACTTCAGTTGTATATTTAATTATAGATATTTTCTGTATTTTATTACACAAAATACGTTGAAGCAGTTGAAGCAGTTGAAGCAGAAGTTGTTGTATGAAAACATATAGACAACCTTCATTTAGAATATAAACCAAAAGGAGAACCTTTTTTTTTTTCACTGCAACTAAATTCAAACCCAAGCCATGCACTAGCACAATATGGCGTCAGTGATGCACAGAGTTTGGTGCGACTTGGTGACTGGCAGCTGTAAACACAGTGGATGGGGTTTGGAGGTTGTGGCATTGTGTGTGACGGATATCCTTTTGCTTTTGGGGGATGTTAATGGTAGTCATCAGTAGGGCTACTGTGCTCTCTGTCTTGTCTTTCTTTATCTCTTTCTCTCTCTCTCTTACACACACACACACACACACACACACACACACACACACACACACACAGATGCACACACAGAGGGGAAATGGTTTATAGGGAGGCCTCGTTGTCATGGTGATCCGTAGACAAGGTCAGAGCCATTGTTTGTTTTCTTTTTTCCTCCCCTTGTACAGTGGCATCAGCACTGATAGACATGACAGACAGAGAGAAGAGGAGGAGAGAAAGAGCTCGAAACATCAAACACTATCTGATCCTTATGAAAGTTTAAAGATCCAGAGTGCGCTACGTTACAGCTGTAACATTCTCACAGTCAGGATTCATCGATGGCCTCCTGTTAAACTTTGTGGTATTGTGGGATGTTTGGTTGGTGTTGTGTCGACCCAAATTCCACTGACCTTCTGCTAGGAATAAGTGTGCGTATAGTTTGGAAAGGTTGTGCATAATATCTTCAGGGGTCTTCATATCCTGCATTCCCCAGCACAAGTCATTTTACAGGAAAATCTGGACTGAAAAAGGAAAAGCTGTGTGTGTAAGTGACAGACACAGAGAGAACAGCGAGGACAAATGGACAGAAATATCTCAAACATCTTGGCCTATAATACAAAGAGCTGCATTCATCTGGGCTCAGCACGAACTTTACCTGAGAACGTGGCAAATTCCTCCCTTTGTAGGCAGCAAAGCAACCTTTCCGAGTCATCTATATTCAGTTTCTGCCATCTTTCATCTCCTCCTGTTTCTGGGAGCAGATTCAAATTGCATTCACCTTGAGGTGGACAATACTGAGTAAGACAGAGAGTCTGAGCAGAAAGGCAGCCAGTTTACTGCCACTAGGGCTGGCGGTCATCTGTCCACTCAGATTAAAGAAGTTCTTTTCCAGTCTAATTCTGGCCTGTTCCTTTGAAAGCCCTCTTCTTTTCTCTTAATCTAGCCAAATGTTCTCAGGGACTGTGCTCAATGGCCGTGCTGTTGTGGCCTGGCATATTTCGGAGCGGATAATAATTACTTGTCACAAATTGGGCCAGTGAGGGCCGAATGAACAGTCTCACCAAATAGTGTGTGGTGACTTTTATAGGTTTGGTGTTTGAATAGGCCCAGAGCTGGAGCAAGGAATAGCACTGCAAACAAAAACGGCCTTCAACAGGCATGATTTAGGTTCGGTCCGGGCCAGGGAAATGCTGACAGTTAGACCCAGAGCATTTACAGGTTTACTCTTGGTATTGTGTTTTTTATGGTTTGACTGCACTTCGTTTCCCTGTGCTGCTCTGTAAATGTCCTTCATTGCAGAATTCTCTTTTTGTTTGTTGTTTATTATGGGCGGTGCATTTCCACAGCACTTTAGCTCAGAACCTGGATTCCTACCATTACCTTGGCATCTCTGTTCCTGCGTCGGTTGAAAATGGATGAAAAACAGTTGTTATTATTTGCAACAATTATGGACTGTTTATTAACTTGCTCTGAGCTTTCTGGCAGGAAGTATCTAAAATTGGAGTATCTAAAATCGGAGTATCTAAAATTCGAACAAGTTCACAGGAGCTACCTAAAGCCAAGAATACAATCACGGTAACCCTCGCTCTGTCGGAGGCCTGGCAGTATTAAAAATGGGTGAGGAAAATATGCCAGTGAATTTAAGGTGCCTGGAGAGAGGGGAACCAGGTTAATATGGAGTCATTAATAGACTGATCATAAAAAAGCCACAGGATGGGTTCTTCAGAGTGGACTGCAAAATTTGTCCTCCTTATGCACTACAGCCTCTCTCCCTCTTTTTCTCCTTTCACCCACTCATAATCAGATAAGACGGGCTCTTGTGATAAGATGTAAAAGCTGAGGGGGTTGAAAAGGCTTCTTCTGGCATATAAACCCTTCTCAGGACGGCTCTGATAGAACACTCCAGCCGCCCATGATTAATCTGTACATTCTTCCCTGATGAGTTCTGATCTGATCGAGAGTTGCTCTTCATGTCTGCGTGGGTTTCCTTTGGGTTCTCTGGTTTCCTCCCATCCCTCCAAAAATATGCTGAATTACCCATAACTGTGAATGAACATGTGAATGTGCATGGTTGCCTTCGATAGACTGGCGTCCCATCCAGCTGTATTACTACCTTGTGTCCAATGTTCCTGTGATAGACTCCGGATCCTCCGTGACTCTGAGGATGAAGCAGTTACTGAAGAGGTGTGAATAAAATAATGATAATAATTTTATCTGAGCATATACTATTTTATCCACAGTATCATTATCGACAGAAGATGTGTAAAAAGTTCACCAACATGAACTTAGTTATGCAAGGATTTGTTTGCTAAGGGTCTGATTAAACAGCAATCATTGGTGCAAGCTATCACTTTAGATAAAGTCGCTTGTTTGATGGTGTTGGCATGGTGTAACTAGGGACACAGTGAGGTTGGCTTGTATTAGACAAACTCAGAGTTAACATTTAGCAGGTAGACTGAAGGAGAGATGAAGTTACTGAAGGAGCTTCTGGCCCACAGAAAAATATGCTTCGTTTGAGAACGTGTTCAGTTCTGAACCTAAAGGCTCCCAAATTTAAAAAATACACTAATCTTCTAATGTCTGCATATTTTGCGTGAGAAAGTAAAACAAAATCATTCAAATCATTCACTACATGCAGACCCAAGCACAGAATTTTGTGTTGCTACAATATTTGATAAATAGAGCTTATAAGAGTTACTCATACAGGAGATTTTGTGTTTTTCTGAGCCTGTTGTTTTTGCTCGTTGTGGTCTCTTGTGTGTACGTGGCTATCACAGCATCTAGGTCTGATATTACATACTGTATTTCATTACTTTATTACATTTTATTATTTTAGTAGCGGTATTACATATAGAAACTGAGAAACTTCACTGGTACTTATTTGAGCAAACGACTGTAACTTTTGGGGGAAAAAAGCTTTAAAATTTCTCATGAATTATGTTTTTTTTTTTTTAAACACTCTACATGACTGTTTACTCCTGGGTGAGTAAATTATGTTGACTTTTTGAAGAAAAAAAAAAATCAGTGGAACTCATTTACTTGCTTTTTATGCCAAGTTAATTATCAAATAGAAAACGAGATGGCATTGTATGCGTGGATGTTTCATGCATTAGAAGGGGGTTTATGGACGGCTGTATGACCAGTGTATTATTTAATGGATCAGCCTGTTCTCTCTGCGTGATTAATTGATGCATGTACACAAGCCCCAGGCTGGCGGCGTTCTGCTCAAACAAACAGGAAGAGTGAGAATAAGGGTAAGAAGCTGTGATGGCCACATACACACCAGAGACCTCAGAGAGCAACAACAACAGGACCACAAAAACAGTCTCTCCTGTATGAGTTACACAACATATATCTCAAAAACATGGTCCTGCATTTAAATTAGTGTCTATGTGCAAACACACTCTCTCACTGATGCCCACTGAGCTGGAGTGTATTTCTTTCGAGTATTTGTACACTAATTATTGATGGCCGGGTTTGTAGATAGACAAAAAATATAATTTGATTGGTAAAGGAAAAAACCCTTAACTGAAAAATTATCTGTATAGCTGTATTTGTTTAGATGGATTGGGGTGTCGAAAATCTTAAATGGCAGTACCGCCTCTGTAGTTGTAGTCTAATCTAGATGAAGTGCACACTGTCTGTTTGAGAGTTTGGGTGGTTTTCATCTTTCCATGGATTGAAAGCCTTTATTATGAGGTGTTTTTTGGTGATACCTTACTGTAGGTGAGATCTCCTTTCACTCTTACCCAAATCAGAACCGTACATTTGGAGGGAGATACAACAGCAGAATCGGTTTAAAAAGACTCCCTGAGCAACTCAGCTGGCTGCATCCTGCTTTATATTTGTCTCGCACTCCTGCAAAAAGCAAGATGAGCCCTTCTTAATAAGCTCCCAGCACATTTCACACCTTCTTAGTGATTAGGTTACTTATTATTGTCATAGGGCATGTACATGTGCACACACTTTTGCAGCTACTCATTTTCAGTACTCTGATAAGAAGTCTTTTTTTTGCTACTTTCTGCTACAGCACAGCAAAACAGTGTGGGTTTATTTTTTACCCATAATTTCATCATTTAGGCCCATTAATGGTACCTTTGAGAGATGCATTAAGTCACTGTGGCCTGGTAACACACAAAAAAGAAAGATAATGCCAACTTTTTCATAGCAAAATGTCAAACACCATTTACAGAATAGACTTACACAACACAGCGACAGTTTTATAACAGAATTTATAATGGAAGGAATAATGAATGGTGTGATATGGAATAAAGTTAATTCTTTTCCTATAAAAGCGCATCCAGAAGTGTTTTATTCCTCTTTTACCAAAGCAATTTGCTAATGATGGCACTTAAAAAAAATTGTTAAAGAACATATCATGCATTGTATCCATCTATAATTACATTTAATGTTGTGGAATGTTCACGAAACATGTTAGTTTATGTCACTTGCATTATAACAGTTTTCCTGTGGTGGAAAACTTTACAGCTTTACTACTGATTTTTACAAAGCATTGACGCTGAAGACTCCTTTCCGAAAATGTTAAACAAATGTCTCCTCACAGATTAAAGTCTCTCCTCAGAGAAAACATGTCTCCTAGAATTCATTAATATAAACCTGTGATTTGCCTGTAGCTGCCGCCATTATGTTACGAGAGATTAATCAACACTTCCTGACCAGTCAGATTTGAGAATAATATAAAAATGTAATGTATACTAACACTATGTTTTGAATGATACCTCTGAGATATTATGATGTGTGATATGTAAAAATGTTCTCTTTCACTTTCTTATGCATCATTGGGTTTAGCCATGGAGTCAGTCAGTGAAGTAAATAGAACAACATATACAGCATGTAAAGACATGGACACAATGCTGTTAAACTGTCTGGAGCTCTGGGAGCCGGCATGCTTGTTATAGTCTCAGTAATTGGCTATTGTACTAGATAGCTGTGCAGTGCTGACCTGTCATGGCCTCACAGTCAACTCTGACCTTGCTTCCTATTTCTAATCATGTCAGCTGTAAAAATGTTAACAACGCAGTCTCGTCTGGGGATCATATGGTGCCATTCTAATGAGTTACACTTTGTATGTATGTGCTTTCTAGGGATGTGTCCGAATATGAGTTAATTATTTGGAATGAACGGATAATGTGTTCTAAAAAGATGCAAATACAGATACAGATTTTTCGGAAGCTTGCCCAACAAAAAGTCACACAAATGGAGGTTTTTATTTTCATGTGGATGAGCAGTCAGATATGAAGCATGTGGCCAAAGAAAGACTACATTTATTATTAACGCATTTCTGTTGTTCATTCATTTATCTTTAATAATTTCCTGGTCATGGACATGGTGGTATAAATTAGGCTAATAATTTGTTTATATTTTAGGAAATAGAACAAACTATATATGTTAGAAAATATCATGAGCAGATACAAACAAAAATAATAATTGAGTGAATGTTATTAAAAAACTGTCCTCAACTGAGGTTGAGGAAATGCCAGAGCCAGAATTCACAGATCATCCTGAGAGTGCTTTCCAGGGGAGTGGTAGCTGATGTAATTAAATATGAAATCAATCAGTTGATCATTCAATCAATCAACCAACCTACCAGCCAACCAGCCAATCAACCAACCAAAACCCTTCTGGTTTAAACCACGCCCACTGGTTGAAATTCGAATATAAATAGTTGGAGCACAAATCCATTAACAGTTAAATACATAGCATAATCTGTGTTGCTCTGTTAGTGTGTTTCTTTAGCTCTACCAGACGAACATTTTTGCTTGAGTTTGTGCAAACTTTGAACACTCTTTCACTGCTGGTCTCTGGGGAGATTTAGAGTTTGACAGATATAATTATCTATATAAACTGATTACCCCCACAGTTAATTTTATATGTCAGCGGGCATGTTGGGACTAGTTTAGTATTTAGAAGTTTGCCTCCCTAGACAACACAGTGCACTGACCTGTGCAGACGCAGCTAGCGAAGGTGCTTTCATTGCTAAACTTACAACTCGAGACTCCGTCCACAGAATCAGCCCATCCCCAGTAACTCTAATATGATCTAATACTCATATTAGACCAGCTGGGGTTATTTAGCTGATGCTTTTCTGTGTGTCTGTGGTAAGTGTATGTGTACATGTACAGTATGTTTATGAGATTTGTCAATGGAGTTTCAGTATTTTATAATTTCAGTATAGTTTTTTAAAATATTTATTAATGTCCAGATATCAAAGAAAAAAAAACATGCACTGAAAAGTTTTTTGATGTGTCTCTTGAAGTATGGAATATATATATGGGGTATAAATTACACAAGCTATTGCGGGTATTATATTATACTTTGAGGGCGGTGGGGTTAATGAAAAACAAACCAAGTCACAGAGAAACTTAATTCCATCTGTGATCTTTCATCACCCCACTTCTCTCTTGTTACCTTTGAACTTCAGTCCTGATATTACATAAGGGCAATGTCACAACCTCAGATGACCTACTCCGGTGTGGCCAGCTTAAACCCTCATTCAGCAAGGGTAGCGTTGTGTGTAACCCCGACAGCAGACGGCTTACCTAAAGCAGTGGAGAACACAGCAGCAATGCACTGCAACTAGGCACCATGTATCAGGTATGCAGCTCTGGAACACAGGAGGTCCTAAGAACCTCAGAAAGAGGACACGAGGTCCTTAGGGATCGTGGAATGAAGGTGCAGCGATCAGATAGCTTTCACCTTCTTCAAGCTCAGCTCTCAGCTTTGAAAGGGTTGCTCAAAGGTCATGGCCTTTTCAAGGTCCCTGAGCTTTTTTTGTTTCTGTTTTGTGTGGCTCTTTTGTTTCAGGGCAGCCTGGTGCGTCAGTCATGTCTACGTCACAGTTGCAATCTGACCATGGAGCACAACAGAGCACCTGTAATCTCCCCAATCCAGCACTGCAGAGTGTGTTCTGTTCTGGACAAATCCATGTTAGAAATTCTATCAAACGTCTATAATGTTAACTGATGCTCTTGTTTCTATAAATGTAGGGTGGATAGTGTTTTGCAATTATGCAAAAATTAATAAATAAAATAAAAAAGAAGCACAATGTCTATAATGAAAGAGCGTTTCTAGGATATTACATGCCACATAATGAACGTTTATATTAGAATACATTACACTGCAGAAATCGATATCTGAGGAAGTGAAAATATCTTGAATATGGAATGTGTTTTTTCTTTTACTATTTCAAGTTTTATTTTTTCTTATTCTATTGACAGATAATTTTGCTTCCTTCTAGAAACAATTGCTTAACCCTCTACTGCATGAATTATTTATTTATTTTTTATGGATTTTTATTACTTTAATTAGTTCAAGAAATAAAAATNATTAAAAAAAAAAAAAATTAGGGGGGTAGTTTGTAAATTGTTGCCATATGGCAACAATGTGCAGTAAAGGGTTAAAATGAAAAAAATTATCTGCCAAGAGAACTAAAAAAAAAAAAAAAAAGAAATTAGTAAGCAATGTTTAGAAATAGGTTTAGTAATTATGTTTGGTATACTGTAATCTTATAATAGGAAATACTTGATAAATTTGACTATATTCGAGATATTTTTACTTGCTGACATTTTTTTGCAGTATAGGAGCAATGCTTTTAATCTGTGGTTTAAAAGGACACAAGGAGGAATTAAATTCCTCTCGAGTGGGCTATTCCCAAAATGTGTGGCTGTGAATCTCAATGTGGGAGCTGAACTCAGGCCCCTGATCTATTTGTGGAGCTGATGCCAGTTTTTATGAGCCCAGATGCTGCCAGGTTGTTCAGATAATCGAGATAATTAATCAGATAGCCACGCTGATAGTTTGTTTGTAGTATTGAGATACATGACTACAAAAGGATGATGCTAGATAAGTTTCATCTACGTTTTGCAAAATAACACCGTCCATTGTTATGGTCACCAACCTGTTAGAGAAGATCTGTTGGAGTGCATGTGTGTTAGGACAGAAATATATAGCTTTTTTATCATATTTCTAATATACAGTATTAAAAATACTCGGGCTGTGTCACGATTATAGACTGGCTTGTGTTCATTTCAACCAATCATTTTTTTTGGATCACGCCAATGCCACGATTTATTTCAACCCACACTGAAAACAGTTTTATTCGATTACTTACAAGCATAATACAGTTTTCTGTGGTATCAGCATTGCAGGGATCAGTACGATGATAACAATTAGCCAACAATATATCATGTATACCTAATGTATGAGTATTTGCAATGATTTATGTTTAAAGAATTGTCCAAAACACATATCATTGCAATGCAAAATCAGTGTTTTATCCCATTTTCACTTCGGAACTGAAGTTATTGTTTGCTCTTGTTTGCATTTAGATACCAAGAACAAGTCTCCTTATCCTTTTTTGGCAGTGTTGTTGACGTTAAGAGTGCCATCTCCTCTAACCCTTCACAAAAGCGCAGGTCGTCATCTGGTGAATTACTGCGTGTGATGTGCACACATATCAGATAGTGAATTACAGCCTCAGCATGCGTGCGTTTGTGTTTGGAATAGTGAGTTACAACCCAAGTCACTTTTAATGCATGGACCCTGCAGCCGACCCCACACAACCCCAACAACCCTACAGCCTCTCCTCCACCGCACCGATAGCAATAGGTGGCTGTGAGCCTCCTCGTAGCCATGACAACTGCCTTGTTAGGGGCAACACATTGGAAGATGGGGATGGGGTATCTGGAGGAAACACACACACATGAGCATGGATGAACATTTGTGTGCACACGCTAACAGGCTGATTGTTATCAACAGATAGCGCAGAACAAAAAGCACAACACGTCAGCTGGTTTCGAGAGGCTTAAAGAGAAGCCTAGCTCACAACTGTGGCATTTGGAACAAGATGGAGACACATCATGTCAACATGTCAACTGAAACAGCACCCATGCACAATATTTGTGTAAATGCTGTGACTGAAGGAGAAAGTTTCTATAGATTTATCCATTCCTCAGTCAGTTCCAATGACACAGTGTGACAGAAGCTGTTTTAGTGAAGCCAGCTCTTGGCTCAGGTCATATCACTAATTTGTGGCTTATGCTGCCTCCAGGACATTTGTTGCTGTGGGTGTTTAGTTCCACAGAGCAGTTGTATCAAATATCGTAACAGTTTTCACATCACAGTTTTACCACCACTGAAGTGCAACAGACCTGAGTGACTTGGGACTTTGTAAAATGTTTCTGAAATCTTGCTCATCTCTAAAATTCTATTCACATTATTCTCTTACTTTACATCCATTTTGACCTTTAATTATCTTGAAAAGCATAAAATGCTGCTACCTGGTATTGCCCAGTAAGGTCTTCAGTTTTGCTTCTGCTTTCTTCCTTGTTTCTGGATGGTTTTCAGTACAACTGTCACTTCTGTATTACTCATTAGGGTTCAACTCTGTAAAATGTTACAGCTATTTACTGGCAGCAGTTCCCAGTGCTGGGATTTAAATGCAGACCTTCTAATCTGTAACTCAAAGCTGTAAGCAGTGAGCCACCACATTTAACTCAACTAGTTTACTGTCAGTCTGTGGTGGTTGCATTCTTGAGCAAGACCCTTAACCTTCAGCTGAGGTGTATTCTGTATTAGTTGTAAGTTGCTTTTTTAAAAGCATCAGCCAAATGAGAACATGTACTGGATCATGTGTTATTTTATACTATGTAAGATATTACAGTACTTTACTGCAAATATGTCTAGTTTTTTACCATCATTTTTTTTACAGTATATTATTGTCAACCCTGTTGCTGGTAAATTACTGTAATTGTCAATTTTTTACATCTAGATTGTAAAGTTGCTCTGTGCTAGTGTCATTTGTATGGGCGGATGACAGAAATATCACATCATGATACACATCAAGACATTTCTAGTTAAATAATACTTTAAGTTAATGTCTTTAATGTCTAAATTTTAACATCACCATCAGCTATTTCCAGTCAGGCTTTGTAAATGGTATTCTTCTTCTTCTTCTTCTTCTTCTTATTTAAAAAGCAAGTACTTAAATATTTTATAATATCAGCGATATCTCAGATGTGTATTGTGACATAAGTAGTAGAAAATAAAATTTAATTGAATTTAACTTCACTGACAAAATCATTGTAGGATTGTCCCAATATTCATGTTGTACACTCCATTCTTAGGGCTCTTGAAAGGCACTTTTCATAGTTAGGGGTTCTACTCAGAACTTCAGAAAGGGAAGCACTGTGTTTTTCAGGTTTATATAGAACCTTTAAGGGAACCCCAATTTTGATTTTGGGAGCTTAAAAGATGCAAGGGTTATGCTACTTAATACATACTATATATTTGTTATGTAAAAGAACTCCGGTTCTTCAGTGGGTTTCTATTTGGCACCCTTTCTGAGAGGGAAACACTTAACTGTAGGGTTCTACATAGAAACTGCCTTAGGGACACAACTGAGCAACCAAATGGGTTCTAGTTTCTCCTGCTTTTTAAATGTTACTTTCATATATCATGAAAAACACTATGCTTCATGTATAGCTTTCAGAATTTATACTTAGAAATCTTTGGTACACTGTTTTTGTAATTAAAAAATGTATAACATGATGTGAAAATCAGATACATATATCATATTTATCCTTATTTATAATACTCACTGCACCTTCTGTACATAAGTCATCCATTTCCTTATACATATCACCCTCATATCCTTATTTGTAATTTATTGTAAATATGCCATTTATGCACTTCTAGTTAGATGCTAACTGCATTTCATTGGCTTAGTACATGTACTTTGAACAATGACGATAAAGTTGAATCTAATCTAATATGTATATGCATCAATACAAAATCTTCAGAAAGTGAAACATTGAAAGTTAAAAATAGATTATTTTACACATTTAATAGTGGTTATGTCATTTATAATAATGAGCTCTGATCTTATTCTCAGACTCTGGAGAGGTTTTCTCTGGAGTGAACATCTTGATCCCTGTGCACTCAGTAATACAGAGGGACATAGTTTTATTAACGTAAGGCTTGTTTTTCTCTGTGCTTCTGCGTGCACATTTCCCGTAATCCTGCTCTGTTTTTTCTTAATCATGTATGTCTATTTTTGTTTTGCTCACATACACAGGAGGTGTAATCACTCTTGAACTTCTTTCAACCATGGAGCTATTTAACTGTAAAAAAAATTCCACAGGCCCCCTCAGGACGGATTTATTTGATGAACACAATCCAACTATTGAGATATTGTGCTCATTATTTAAATGTGACAGAATAATTTTGGCTATTTATTGGAGCTTGTATTCCTGAATCATCCCCACACAGAACATATGTTCATGTTTATGTTGACATTATTTATAGGCCTTCTAGTTTTGGGGTTTGGATTAAATGCAGCCAATTCAAGTGACAGTCAAATAGGCTAATAACTAAATACTCAATATAAAATATAGCTTGATGATATGTAGCTTATGATGTACATCACCTTTTACATAACCATTAAATAAACAACAAATTCTGCACCTCCTGTTTTGGATTCTCAGGCCCCACTATGAGAACTATATCAGGTATTGAAACCATGCCAATAACTGTCCCTGCTGTGCTGGAAATGCCAACCTGATAGTGTAGCTTGTCTTGGCAGCCTCTCTAGCAGGAGTTACATCCCCCTACACACACCTCCTTTATAAGGGATAGATATTTTAATCAGCTGGACAGCATCCAGAACTGTCCTCCTTTCCCCACTCAATCCTCCTATGCCTCTTAATTGGTAACTTGATCATCCCTGAGGACTTGTATTGTCACCCCGACCACTGTGCGTTTATTTGTGCTAATTTAAATAATACCATATCACTAATTGATTTCATGTAATCTGCAGCCTGTTGTGTTGAACTTGGCGTATTGCTGCTGCATGTTAATGATTTATGATCTAGCACTCTTGGCTTGATTCATGTATGGCTTGGGGGGTGCGTGTTGAAACCCTAGCAACAAATTTGAGCATACGACACGCGTGGGCTTGACTTCAGCTTGGCTGAAAATGTTTTTATGGGTTGTTGGTTTGTGTACAGTGTCGTCATGTCTCAAAGGTCTTGTCATACTTCAGTTCCCATCTCATTTTTCAGCTTTATGAAAACATGAATTAATCAGAAGAGCAGTTGTGCTGTCTAATGCAGTGAACATTCTCTCATTCCAGTACAGACAGAAAACAGAGATTTCTATCTTTCTATCTGAATCCCTATCTAGAAGGGCCTCAACAGATTTCTATCTGTTTCTCTTCCTTTCTCTCGTCAGGCTAGCCTTCTCTTCAGGCTAGCCCTGACCAGCACTTCTCTTCAGTTAGAATTGAATGAATGTCATGCACATAATTAATAAATAATGTAGAAACATAATGTTGCCCTGGATAATGTTGCTGCTTATTTTACAGTTATATGTCCTAAATTGGCTGGAAATAATAAATTAACTAACTAACTAACTAACTAACTAACTAACTAACTAACTAACTAAACAAACAAACAAACAAACAAACAAACAAACAAACAACTTTGTTTCCATCATATCACTTGAATGATAAGACAGTTTATAAGACAATGTTTATAACAAAAACTATAAAGATCCACTTTTACAGATATACACTATATAGCCAAAAGTTTGTGGACACCTGTCCATAATAATAACATCCACTCTTCTGGGAAGGCTTTCCATTAAATTTTGGAGCATGGCTGTGGGGATTTGCCTATTCAGCCACAAGATCATTAGTGAGGTCAGACACTGATGTCAGGCGAGAAGGTCTGGTACACAGTCGGCACTCACTCACATTTAGTTCATCCTAAAGGGGTTGAGGTCAGGGCTCTGTGCAAGTCACGAGTTCTTCCACTTCAACTTTGGCAAACCATGTCTTCATGGAGCTCACTTTGTGCACAGGGGCATTGTCATGCTGGGTTTGGGCTCCTTAGTTCTAGTGAAGGTAAAATTTGTAATGCTACAGCATACAGAAACATCCTATATAATTGTGTGCTTCCAACTTTGTGGCAACAGTTTCGGGAAGAACCACTTATGGGTGTGATGGTCAGGTGTCCGAACCTTTGGCCATATAGTAATAATAATAGTTGTATAATTGTTATAATGCTTGTATTCAATGTAAGTTTTGAAAGGGTTAATGAAGAAGCATAATATTATAATATTCTTAATGTTACTGTTACTTAGTGATAACTAATTATTCTTCTATGTGATCTGTTACTTTTTATCATTAATAATAAAATGCATCATTCATAAGCATGTCAGTCCATTTATATTGAGTGTGTTTATTTACATCCTTTTTTCTAGATCTAGTAACACAGGATTATTTTTCCAAAAAGTTAAGCAAACTATAAATCCTTTTTAATATTTAAACTAAAAGTAGAAATTTAAATATTCCAATATGAATTCATTATAGACTTTTTGATTTCAGATACGTAAACATTGTGGAAATTCCACAGCCTTAGTGTATGAGTGATGTCCATTATAGGAAATATTTAATAAAAAATAAGCTCCAGTAATCAATTAGGCTAATCAGAAACACTGTAATGTAGAGTTGGGTGGAGAACTTAACACAATGAGCGGTGCCAAAGGACCCACTGTGCAGCTGTCTCAGTGTGTGTTTGTGTGTGAGGGTGCTGGGTTACTTAATAGACACACACACCATATGGCCAAGAGCAGGACAGTGATCCTTAATGAAGCCTTAATCTTAGATTCACACGCAAACACATACATTAATAGTGTGCTGCAGTTGTAACTGATACACACACCAAAACCTTTTTTGACTTATAGGACACAAGAGACAAAAAATATACATCATATACAGTGACTTCAGAGGTCAAGTCCATACATGGTTAAAGGAAAGTTCCACTCTGAAACACATAAGATATGTTTATATTAATATACTATTTTTGTGAAGTGCTTAGTGATCCTGCTGCTAATTTGTTGGTTTGTAGTGTACTTTTCCTTATCCTTGTGAGCAGTTAGGAGTTGTCTGTGTCTCTAATGTCACAAGCACTGATAGGGGAAAAAAATTAAACTTTTGTTGTTAGCCCCTAAAAACAAAAGAGTAAAAGCTTCTTTTCTCACTCACCAATTTCCTGCAATGTTTAATGTCATATTAATGAGAAATACAATGTAGAAGTAGAAGGGAGTGCAAACATTAGACCTGAAGTTCCAGAATGCAATGCAGATATACAATACGGCTCGGCTAGTTAGTGATGTACGAGACGACAAGCACAATGGTGTTGATGGATTACGGCGATATTAGCATGAATGATGAAGCTTTGGAACCTGATCTGTTTGAGCAGAGTGTAGGGATGAGGAGGCGAGGGGGCTGGACAGACTATAGGACTAAAGCGTTGCTGCATTGTTCGCTAGGTAGAGGCGAAACAGGGCTTACTCACTGGCACTGGCACTATCAGCAGGTATTTGATTGGCATTGTGGGTAATGTAGGAAACCGATTTTCTCCAAAGTGAAAATAGTCCGGCATATCAATCAAGGAAGTTTTAAAACTAGAAGAGTCAACTCAGAAGCAAATATTGGATGCCACTGAAGATCACATGTTAATTAGACTAATTTGCAAGCCAATTCGAAAAGTTAAAGGAAAGACGGCAAATCTGATGCGTATGTTGTTGGTGAAAATTCTTGTGTACTGGTCAGATGTAATACTGCTCACACAGCTGAAGTTTAAATAAATCTATTGCGGACAGCTTCATTTTCTACTAAAAACTGCAAACAGGAGTCAAAAGTTGCTAAAACAAAAGTTACCAGTTTCACTAACTCAAAAAGAATTGTTGAAGATAATTGATATGTTAGATTTAGTGTAACTTTTGGATATATTTTGAGTTTTTTTTCACTTAATTCAACAGGGTGAAGTCCTCTCCTCGTTTCACGTTTCCCTTTTCAGTTTTCATCCCCTTTTTATAGGCTTGAGTTTGCCTTGTTTGATGTTTTAATTGTGCTCTTTTAAAAGTCAGATCTCCCATCGTGCATTTCAAACAATAGGCTTCAAAGCAGCAGTGTGTGTATCTGAGGGCTCATCAAACGATTGGGGGGGGCTGAGCGTCGACCAGTCACAGGCAGCTGCAGCCAGAGCAGTGGGCTTCACAGCACTCCAGCATGAGTAGAGCTCTTGACATAACAAGGTTTCAGCTTCATGGCCCTTTTCCCTCCAACAGCATAATTTCCAGAAAATAATCTGCAGAAAAGAGGCTGGAATGAGCAAGCTTATGAAACTCATCATCAACTCAGCAAAAGTAATATTTACCACTGGTTTACAATGACATACTCTCCAGCTGAATTAAAGAGACACTTCCAGATCTGATGATGAATGTAACAGAAGGACATATTATTCTCTATTACAAAATAACTAGCTCCTTATTGTTGCTTGGTCTTACATCTGCTTTGGATAATGTTTTATTCAACTCCAGGATAAATGTGTTAGTCTGAATGAATATGATTGTAAGCATAATCAGAAAAGTGTTTCCTGTTAATAGGCCTGCCAGCATTTATGTCTGCAAGAAGTATTTATTTCTGCTCTTCATACTCAACCAATGGCTTTTACATAACGACTCAGAGGAGAGGTGTTACAGAACTAAAAGTGGTTGTCATGAATTATTTCTGTATTGTGTGGTTTGTGCTTTTTTCTTCTGGTGTTCACATTGACTGTGAGAGCAAATTTTACTATGCCATTACTATTCAAATAAAAAAGAACACTATATACAATTTAAAAATCATGTTTTTAAGATCCTGTATTCTACACTAGTCAATTAAGCATGTACTTCCGAAAAAGTATCCTTGTATCACTTGATGACAGAATCCTGAATCACATTTTTTTAAAATTATTTTGAGACCTTGTAATTATAAAGCTCTATCAGATAATTCAGTGATTTTAAAATATTGAGCTATTGATATAATTTCAAATCAGATACAACTTTTTAATTTTATATTACTTTATATATTGTTTTTATATCTATACTATTAACTCATTTTCACCATTTACATCAGATATAATGTACTATTCAGGTTCTACAGTGTCATGGAAAAGAAATGGGAAGCCATTTTGGATTTGCATCAACTTAAGTTAAAGATAGTGGATTTCTACCTAAATTATCAGAGAAAAGGAAACCTTACTGTGGGTGAAAAAAATGAAAAAGAATATGAAACTTGTAATTTTATAATAATATCAAGTTTAAAAATGGATTTTATTTACTTAAGACAATGAAACAGCTTTTCCATTCTATGGTTTATGTGATAAGAACAAACAGCGTAGAGTTACTTCATATAGTCCACTCTGTAGACATATTAAGTTGCATTTGGATATGAAATCTTTATGTAATTGGATTTGAAGGCTTTGGTGCTTACTGTCCAATCCTTTTAATTTCCCTCATTGTCAGTTAGTGAGACCGAAAATAATCCCTCTCTCTCTCTGTTTCTTCTGTGTCTTTGTCTCAGATGGTAGTGCTGATGGACCCTCTGGAGGATCCGGACGACATCCTGCGAGCCCATCGTTCCAGGGAGAAGACGTACATGTTTGACGTGGCCTTTGACTACACAGCCACACAGGTAGTCCTCAATTTGAACACGTGAAATCCATGTGACCATGAGTTGTGCCACATATATCAAGTGTAAAATCAAGCATATCTGAATATTTTTTGAATTGTAACATTGTATGAATGGTATAAGATCTGATTATAAAGACAGAAACCTCTCTGTGTGATGTGAACAGGAGGAGGTATACAGGGCCACTACAAAAGGGTTAATCGAGGGCCTTATCTCAGGATACAATGCCACTGTGTTTGCCTATGGACCCACAGGTTAGTGTGTCATCCTTCTCACTGTATGAGGAAATGAGTGTGTGCATATGTCTTTCTAAAGGGAAACTAATGTTTTCTGGTTATTAAGCCAAGGAGACATCCAGTTTCTAAGAACACAAGAGCCTCTAAGAATTCACAAGCCTTAAGACATTAATTGGCTTGTTTGGTTTGTTTGGTCTCCGTGGTGAAAGCTGTCTTTGCTTTATAAAGTTTCTGTGTAGTATTTTACTAGCCACTGGAGCTGCACACAAGGCATATCTGTCTGTCATGTACCATGTTTCATTTTATTTTTGTAATTTCTGAGCCGTCTGCTGTTTGTGAGGCGATCTGCAACTGCATTTTAAACATTATCACGCCTTCTCCTTCAACTTTGTTGAAACTACATATGCCTCGAGTTCAATTTATGGGAAAGGGCTAAGAAGATAATTTCTAATTTCTGGGCCAGAAAAATGTAAACACAACCTGAAACAATAAGAGTAACAAGAGTCATTGCATGACAATATTGTAAATCACTGTTATTTGGGGGATACACTTGAAATTAGATAATTAGTGTAAGTCTAGAAACAAATTGTTCTTTTAAACACCAAACAGACCCCCACCTTGAAAAATATAAGATAAAAAGATAACCTCGCCCTTTAAACAACTTATCCAAAAAAAAACCCAAACAAACAAAAAAATTGCAGCACAAATTAGTCCCAAGAGACATGTGCATCTGCCATTTTCACTGTGGTGGGAGTTAAAGGACTTGACTCAGCTTTCTGATTGGCTAACAGAAAATGATGCTCCCAAATTGGGCAGAGATTCAGGAGATAGTTCTAATATTAGAACTTGATATGCTTAAAGCTTAAACATACATAAGCGAATTTTAGTTATATGCTCAGTTTTGTCTCATAATAATTGAAACTGAAAGCACCACTCTGTAGCTACCCTGCTAAATCCACTGTTTACGCTGGGTGTGATTAGCTGAATCTTATTATGGAGGAGGCTTTCCATGCATTCCCGTGTTTACTCTCTATTTTAATCACTGACCAACTCTAAAGCCAGCGTAAGGTCTTTACCTGTCTGAGAGCTGCCTATAAAAAGCTCAGCATACATATATAACCTGGTCATGAACAACAGGAAAGGACCTTTGGACTTACTGCACTAGTTCCATAAACAGATGTTCTTTCTAATTAAATGCTATAGAAATGGTTGCTGTAAAATATAATTCTAATACCGGAGTATACTAAATGTTTGTGGACAACTGACGATAACATCCATATGTGCTTTTTGAGCGTCCCATTCCAGATTTAGTCACTGTTTGCTGTGGGGATTTGCTCATTCAGTCACAAGATCATTAGTGAGGTCAGGCATTGATGTCGGTTGAGGAGGTCAGGGGTGATAGTGTTCCAGTTCATCCTAAAGGTGTTCTGTACGTTTGAGGTCAGGGCTTTGTGCAGGACCACTTGGAGTTTGCTTTGTGCACAGGGGCATTGTCATGCTGGAACAAGTTTGCACCTCTTACTTCCAGTGAAGGGAAACTGTCATGTTACAGCATACAAAGACATTCTATACAGTTGTGTGCTTCCAACTTTGTGCAATAGTTTGGGGAAGACCTAGACATGCGTGTGATGGACAGATGTCCACACACACTGCTGCTTTGGCCATATAGTATATGTCTCTATATCAGTATATTTATCTGAGTAATTTTGGTTGTGTGTGTGTTTGTGTGTGCTCATGTGTGTGTGTGTGTGTGTGTGTGTGTGCACATACTTAGGTTGTGGGAAGACTTACACCATGTTGGGCACGGATAAGGAGCCTGGCATCTATGTCCGCACTCTTAACGACCTGTTCAAAGCTATTGAAGAGACCAGTGATGACATGCAGTACAGTGTCTCCATGTCTTACTTGGAGGTAAGATTACAGCTATGAGCATTCTGCTAAACGCACAACCCACTGTCCCTGTAAATTCAAAAGGAAGTACAAAACATAAGATATTTAACTGTGGCCATTATAGCCATGATAATATTTAACACATTTTCTGGAATTCATTAGCATTGATTAAAAAAAATACTGTATAAAAGGTACTTGTTTAACACTAACATCCAATTATTCCAGTTAGCACTTCAGTGCAGTGACTAACATTATGACGCTTGATAAGGAGCCATTCAGAGACAATATCCCACTGTGATAATCTGTTGTTTACCATAAGTGTCTGATCCTTTAAACATACTGAAATAGGATATGAGCTGGACGAAATGTGTGACCTTCAATCCGACAGATTAAAAACACCATTAAGTAAGGAATAAGACGTGACAGGACCTGCTTATAGGAAAATAATCAACAATGGGGAGGTGTGATCTAGCCCGGCACAAAGCAGAGTTACTGTTACCACCCAAAGTTGATTATTTTCCAGTAACAGCACTTCCCGAAGTAGTTATACCACAGCAACTTATCAAAAATTGCAAATTGTAATTAATGAGCGACACATCATACTTCTTAACCATTTATAGTTAATAGAGATAATGTTGTGGAACATAACAGTTATAAACAGTCGTTCCCTCACCACGCTCTCTTTTTTTTCTCTTATAGGAAAAAAATGCAGCTTGTCATGTTACTGAGAACCCAGAAGGTGTAAAGTCCACTGTCCTAAAGATTTGTCCATAATAAAGTTCTAGTTCTAAACATTCCTAACGCATACTTTCCATATTATACAAGTGCCTGAGAACTAAAAAAAAAAAAACAACCAACACTCTTAAAAATCTCTTTCTTTCAAGAGAAATGTCTGTACTGTAAGAGTTATAGCACACTGTCATTATGTGTCAAATGTGAAAGAAAAGCCTTGAAAGGAAAGCGACTGAGAGCTTTATTCAGCCAACAAGAGCCTGGCAGCAAAGAGAAAGAAAGGAAGGGAACATAATTGATTGATCTTTATTAAAAAGCCCCCTTCCAAGAATTTGAATGGACCAGCTGTCAGGTTATGTACAAGGGCACAATCACACACAGGTTGGTCATGTAAAGGTTACAGAGCAGCATGGTAATAACGCAGATATGCAGGACATTGGGTGAAAAATGTTACTCTGAACACCAGCTGCGCTACCCGTTTGAATGCAATGATGATAAATCAGAATTGATCATTGAGGCTCGGCCACATAGAGGGCCGTAACGGTTGCTGGTTGATCTCTGGCCCTGGTGGAGCCGCTCTGCTGTCTCTGAGGAGGAGAATATTTGTCTCCACTCACACACACAAAGAAGTTAAAGGCTGGTTTATGACTGTGATTTGGGAAGGACCCATCTGGTGCCTTTCTCTGTCTCATCAGCTTCCAACAAACACACACACACACACACACACACACACACACACACACACACACACACACACACACACACACACACACTTGTTATTGTAGCATTTCATTACATTATGTATATGTAACATATTTTTTTTTACCTATTTAACTTCTTATATGTAATAAGAATTTTCTACACCTTATTCTAAGTCTAACCGTAACCTTAACTGCGGTAAACACAAAGAAATGATTTTACCCACTCAGTTGTCAAAAAAGAAGCATGTGGCCTTTGTAAACTGCACTTTATGCTGTCTGGACTGTCTTGCTGGTCCTGACTAGGTAGGTTACCCCTGTTTGAATGTATATTTTCTTTAATAATCAGATATTTTAAAGGGGTGTGTGAAACTACATACTCATACACCAACTCATTCTTTACCATTACGGCATTGAGATCCTGCATTGAGATCTCATTGCTTCAGTGTAGAGCTGCACAATATGGACAAAAAATGTGATAAAGTTGTTGGATGTCATGGTGGTGACATGAGAAATGATAAAGTAAGAATACATTACATGTGTCTCTGGATTTGCAGTAAAATACAGAACATGGAAATGAAACATTTTGACTCTTTTTGCTATAATGGACAAAATAATTTTTAATTTAGGTTTATTGTCAGTAAATAATGACCATAATTAATTACTGTTGTTCTCAGTGCAACATAATGAATAGCTGGATACTTGATATAGCTCCTATAAAAATAATACTTACATAAAAATAATAAATAGTTAAACTAATAACTACTAGTTGCGCAACTGACAGGCTTTCATATTGTAAATCCATTTACTACTACAAATATTAAGCCTAGAACTCACCCTTGACCTTGTTCAACTCGTGCAGGAATATGTGTATTTGTATAAGATCCCCTAATCAAGCTCAGTGAGAGGGCTTCAGGTTTAACATAATACCATTGGACACCTTGTATTATAAGCACAAGACTTGGATACTCATCTTGTTTAAAACGTATGATATGCATCTGTGATCTTGTTCACGTTTCTCGTTTCACTGAGATTATAGTGCATTTACGGTCTCTAGGGATGAATAAGCATGTTAATATATGTGTGCTTTCAAGCTCATTTCTTCTTCTTTTTTTACCACAGGGAACTAAATAACTAAATATCGTGCAAGTCTTTCTCCCACTCTGCTCTACTTCCGTTTCTCCATTTATTTTGGATTTGTGTGTGTGCATCTAATCACTTCCTTCCATTTCAGGGTTTTTATATTCTTCATCTCCCTGAAATAATCACCTCCTTAGGAGACATGAAAGCGTCCTCACTAATACGGAGAAAATGTTCCATTGGGTGCTGCTAAAATTACAGCTTTTGAAGTGACCGCAGTCGCTCAGGATGTGCTTATGCTCTGTACCTGGTTAAGTGAACGTCTGTAAGGTTTTTACAGTGTTGTGTCACGTTCTTTTCAGGTCCAGGTCGTGAGGACGCACAGAAAGACATGCTATATTTATAAAGTGGAGAAATGGATTATATAAACATAGCACCAATGAATAGTATATTAATATAATACATTTTAATATACTATTTTGAATGTAGATGTGCATGGAAGAATATAATGATTCTTGATGCTTGGACAATGAAATAAAACGGGTCCCTGGTGGACTAGTGGTTAGTCCACAGCACTCTCACCGCTGTGGCCTGGGTTCGATCCCCGGCCAGGGAACCAACCCCAGCCACTGGGTTTGCGTGCAATAGTGCGCTCTCAGTGCTGGTCCCAAGCCCGGAAAAAATGGGGAGGGTTTTGTCAGGAAGGGCACCCGGCGTAAAAACTGTGCCAAATCAAATATGCGGACCAATGTTCCGTTGTGGCGACCCCTAACGGGAGCAGCCGAAAGAGTTTGTTCGTTTGTTCAAACACTGAAATAAAACACACTGTTTTCTCTACAGGTCTATAATGAGATGATCCGGGACCTGCTGAATCCATCCTCTGGCTTTCTGGACCTGAGGGAGGACTCAAAGGGGGACATCCAGGTAGCCGGCATCACAGAGGTGTCCACTGTTAATGCCCGTGAGGTCAGTTACACACACATCATCATCATCATCATCAAGTGGAAATGATTATCTGAACTATTTTATTTATGCTTTTCTTAAAATTGCCTCTGATAGCCTTGAGGGGCCAGAATTAATGGATGTCCAAAATATATGTCAATATGTACATGGGAAAAGTTATCTTTATCCAGAACTGTGGTACATAGGTGCTTAATAGATGCTTGATATTGTAGACAGCTTATTCTCGCTATTGAAATGACCTGTGTGCCGTGTGGCTGCTGGGTTTCAGGGGTATAGAAGTGTCAGAGAAGAGGTTTCTCAATGGCATCTAGTCCACCCCGTTTAAATCAATAATTTGCCTTTAAACTACAAATAGTCACAGTGATGGTCAGGTTAATGTTAGGATGCAGGCATTGCTAATTCGTCTGAATTTCCACCCACATTAGTTTGGCTCTCAGCCTATAAAACATCATTTGTAGTATACAGTATCACAGTAATATAAAGTAGATCTTAAAGGTAATGTCAAACAAAATATAACAAACACTCAACTTGTCACACAGTGAACTTGTCATACCATCAAGATTTCTAGTATCGATACTGTTTTGTACACTCAATTTACAACTATCTATTAAAGTCCATTTCAATTTAATTTCGAGTTTATTTGGTATTACCTCTTCACTATGTGAAGTCAATATAGTATATGAGGCAAATGAGATGACAAAATTTATTGTGTGTGCATGGGTATGTCTGTAATATGTAGCAATAATGTACAGCAGTTACATAAGCAAATGGTGTATATACAGATTATTCACATACTGCATATTTCAATATCATATATGATTTATTTTCTGTTCTTGGATAAGCTGTGTATTAGCTTTAGATAAATTATAAAAAAAGTCTTGTGTAATGTATGTTGAATAAAGGCAGGACAGAACAGGACAGTGTGAAAACCAAGCGTGTGGTTTATTAAGGACAATCCATGAATCATTGCCAGAGATCCAAAAAGGGGTCAGAGCACAGGCAGACAGCAACAAACTATAATGATCCATAATCATACGGGGAAAACAGTTGAGGGTCAAAAACAGGAAAATTACACATAAATCTGAAACTAGAAAACAAGACTTGGAACTCACGCTAGAAACGTGATAAGATTTGCAATGAGAAAAAGAAACACTCACTCACTTTCACTTGGTTTACCCTGGTCATTGTTGCGGTGGATCCGTACTCTATCCCAGGAATACGTCCCGGATGGGATTCCAGTCCATTATAGGGCATCATGCACTTTAGGGCAACTTAACTTAGCCAGCACTTTGTAGGGCAATTTAACTTAGCCAGTCCAGCTATTGGCCTGTTTTTGGGAGGTGGTAGGAGACTGGAGAACCTCGAGGAAACCCACATGGACACAGGAAGAACCTGCACAGAAACCCCACACAGACAGTAACCCGAGCTCAGGATCGAACCCTGGAACCTGGAGCTGTGAGGCGGCAATGCTGCCTGCTGTATCATTGCCGCTGAGAAAGAAACAGCAGGGTATAAACAGACAATCTAAGGTATAAACACAGAACAGGGGGCACAATCGGGTAACACATCAAAGATAGGATGGGGCAGAGACAGTACTAGAACAGAAACAAAGGCACATGAAAATGTAAACAAAGGCACATGACATGAAAGCAATGCTCCTGTGTTTCCTCAAGAGGAGGAAATTTAATGACATCTTGGGAGTTCACTTGACATGAAGTGATAATATTAGCAAAATTGTCAATTTTTATAATAAGTGAATGCTAAATGATCTTTCTAAGTCTCTCTATGTCTTTGTGTTTTTCTGTTTATTAGATCATGGAGTTGTTGATGAAGGGGAATAAGCAGCGGACTCAGGAGCCGACGGCGGCCAATCAGACATCCTCACGCTCTCATGCCGTACTCCAGGTGGCCGTGCGGCAGCAGAGTCGCTGCAGAGATGTCCTGCAGGAGGTTCGCTTCGCCCGTCTCTTTATGATTGACCTTGCTGGCTCTGAACGTGCTGCACAGGTACACCATAAACCTCTTATTGTGCTCTTGTCTGAGTACGTGTGTGTAACTGTGGTAGAGGATGCAGTGTTGTGTAAACCAAAGCAATTGCACCTAATACATTTTAACAGCGATGTTATGCTGTTTGTTGCACCTGTCTTTGTTTTTAATAAACTGGTTTAAATTATAATAGCTAATGGGAAAAGAATCAAAGGGGGAATTAGCTACTAAACGTTTTCTCTTTAGAAAATAAATTAATTGTATGAAACATTCTCTAAAATAAGAATATATTATTGGCTTCAAGCAATCATCTACCAATTATGCTTATGTTAGAAGCTTCACAGTAGGGTCCTGTGATTCAGCTGCATGTCAGAGTTGCTTATTAAGCAGGCTTTTTTCCCATTTGAGAGAAAAAAACGTATGGGAGCATGTTTTCAGAAAGAGGATATGTGTCTACCATGGAAACAGCTATAAGTGTTAACCAACCTGAGACTCTTGGTGGAAATGGATGTAGGGCCCTGCAGCCGGTTTGCCCAGAGGCATGTGTCTGGTTATAGAACGATCTTTCATATCTGTGAGATCTTGGATATGTTTGTCAGTGAAAGATAAATCTGATCAACCTCAAAACAGAGGAATAGATGAGAGAACTGTGTATGGAAAGAAAAAAAGAAGTTTAGTGACCCATTTGGCTTGTATCATCCCATACAATTGATTTGTTAGACTATAGACTATACTTTGTAATAATCTCTTTCTTGTCCCACTTTTAGACACAGAACAGGGGACAGAGGCTGAAGGAAGGAGCTCACATAAACAGGTCTCTTTTGGCACTGGGAAACTGTATCAATGCTCTGAGCGAGAAAAATGGCAACAAATACATCAACTACAGAGACAGCAAGCTGACACGACTGCTTAAGGTTAAGACATGAAGCTCTCGCTGTCTTTCTATCCCTACTGACAAATGGCAAATTAAAGGAAGAGCCAGCATATAGTTTCTTAGTAAGCTGTTAGACAACCATGAGCCACTAGAACAGATTCTACAACTGTACTGGAGGGATTCACAAAATTCTTCCCTCACTTAGAGTATTGATGATGGTAGTGTAGAGCGCTATCCAACATGTTGGGCTAGAATCAGTTGGTTTGAGATTTGGTGATTGTGGTGGGGCCAAAGTATATGATTTTCATCCTCATCAAAACATTCATGCCCTGTGGATGGAGCTGTGCCATCCTGGAAGAGACCACTCCCATCAGGATAGAAATGCTTCATCCTGGGATAATCAGAATAACTTTGTATTGATTTGGTGATCTTTTACTCTAAGGAGGCAAGTGGACCCCAAATAGGCCAGAAACATTCCCCCATACCATAACAAGGCAACAGTGGCATAGCTAACCTATCTGCTACTCTCTTTCTCTTTTCCTACATCTCTTTACTTAACATATTTTGTGGCATTTTATATTTTGTAGCTATACAATGGAAATGAACCTTTCTCTTGTGTCTGACTGACAGGACTCTCTTGGTGGGAACAGTCGGACAGTAATGATAGCTCATATAAGTCCTGCTTCATCTGCTTTTGAAGAGTCCCGTAATACTTTGACTTATGCTGATCGTGCCAAAAGCATCCGCACACGGGTGAGGACACACACGCATGCACACACGCATGCACACCCGCCCACACACACACGCACACGTGGAAACACAACTATACAGCATGTGAGTGGAGGAGGAGTCAGTAAACTGGTGTTTAGATTAAAATAGAAAAACATAGCTGGAGACACACTTATTATGAGAGATATAATTTAATGTATTAATCTCTCTCTCCCCTCTGTCTCTCTCTGTAGGTGAAGAGAAATTTGTTGAATGTGTCCTACCACATTGCCCAGTACACCAGCATCATCGCAGACCTGCGCAGTGAGATACAGAGACTGAAGAAGAAGATCGCTGAACAGTCTGGTTGTCAGAGCAATGCTGACAGAACAGACATACGGCATGTACAGGGTACATCACTTTTTCCTACATTTGGGACTGGTTTATTTTACCGAGCCATTTGACCTCCCGTTGCACTATAGCAGTGCTGCTGAAATTATTTACGAGGCCAGATTTCCATGTCATGAATAGTCTGGTCAGGAATGAGCTCATATGCTGCATTTACATGAAGAAGTAACGAGTCCCTGATACCTTTCCTTGTTCCTCGCTGTAAACGACTGCCACCGTGGAACTGAACAATGAGCAATCACTTGTTGCATTGTGGCTTGCTACAAAGAACTCACAGTCATATGTGAATTTGATTATTGGGCTTAACTGCCTTCATTTATTTACTGTATTGGTCCATTGTGCTGTTTTAATAAAAGAAAAATGCTATAATATTTGACAGAATTGCTAAAATTGGTCACAGAGCTTAAAGAAGTTCATATTAATCTTACTTCTGTAGACCTGAGTACTTTACAGGTTGTTTTCACCTGGTTACATACTGAAGCAGACTCCTTCCCCCACACCATAGCAGTTATCTGACAGGGATATGACACTTGTTGCTGTCGAGAGCTCTTTCAAACAGACTCTGGCTCACAGTTGCCCCCTTGTGGTGTTGTAGCGGAGGTCCAGGCTCACTCCACACAGCAGAGCCGTGCTGAGATGGACCAGCTGAGAGAACAGCTAATCGAAGCCTTCAGACAGCAGATGGAGATCAGAAAACGACTAATGGAGCTGGAAAACACGAACATGGAGATCCAGATTGATACGTCCAAACACCTGCTAACCATTGCAGAGTGAGAAGCTTTCTATAACTCACTTATATTTACACTCCCCATCCACTATATAAGTGGACAGTGATGTATATGTACACATACACAAGGCAGATGTCTGTCTTTAAAAAAAAAAAGAACCTTTAAACTGAAACTATATTAATAATTAAGTGAAATTCCTATTTACAATAAACCATGTAAACAATGTTTGACATTTCTTGGTCAGTGAGTAAGTGTTTTAACTAATATAGCAGGCACATTAATTTGACTGGCAAGTTGTCTATGTTGCTGTTTTCCCCATCCAAAATTAAATCCAAATTTAATCATAGATAAGGCGGTGGTTTTCAGAGCCTGAAACAAGTTTGGCTTTCCAACGAACAACGTCCTAGCCTGTTCATGATCAGAGGTGTGTTTTTATTTCTCTGAAGTTGGGAGCAGGAACGCAGCAGGCACCGCAGGAAGTGGCAAGGTGAACGGAGGAAAGAGAGTTTTAACAAGGACGAGAGTGAGAAGGATTCAGACACCCCAGATTCTCCACCGGACAGCACCGAGACTCAGGAGGTGGCCATGGCCAGAGAGAACCTGGTCGTGCTCATGGCTGAACAGAAGAAAATACGCAAACAGAAGGTAATGACTAACAGAACTACAGAGACTCATACTGTGTTTCCATGGGCACTGTAAGGAAAAAAATTACTCCTTCTTAGGAATTTAGTGACAAACGTTCTTTATTCCAATAACAGCAGTAGTGAAGATGTGAAATGCACGTCACATTTAGTGAGAGTCATACGGAACGTAGACCATCTAAAACGTTTACAATGTATACATCTTGGGCAGGAATTATTGCCCATATGCAAACATTTGGTATTCTTTTGACTGAGATGTCCTTTTTTTTTTAAATTTTACTCCCATTCCCATCCTTTGAATTAAATAACTTCCTGGTGTAAGTGTGACTATGAGGACCTTTCTTTAGTCTATGATGACTGGAACATTTTTTTGTAATGGCTCCTACAAAATAACATGGAACATGGGAGAGAAAAACCCGAGGTGTGTGGATTGAGATCACTCCAGACCAAAATCCACTTTCCAGCAGACACTGTAATTCCTTACAGCACCTATCCTATTGGCACCTTTCTTCATATTATAACCAAAAGTGGTGAACATTGTCATTGTTTTCCCTTATTAAGTATTTACATCCCAATTAAACATTATATTGATCACTAATTATGGTGAAAACTACACCCTAGCGAACACTGGGTGAGTTTATTATTAAAATTGAGTTTATTATGCGACTTTGCTGTGCTGTCCAGGCTGGGTTGGAGCGCCTCCTAGTGGAGCTTCGTGAAAGAGCCCGTCGTCTGGAGGAGCTGCTGCCATGTAGAGTGAGCTCAGAGGAGCAGCGGGAGGTCCTGGGACTCCTCTGTAAGGTGCATGAGCTGGAGATTGAGAACGCCGAGATGCAGTCGCACACGCTTCTCAAGGACAACGTCATTCGACAAAAGGATGTGGTGGTGCAGCGCTTTGAACAGCACAGGCAGCTGTGCCATGAGATCATCCAGCAGCAGCGCCAGTTCATTGACAGTGAGTGTGTCAAGGCAGAGCAGAGGGCTGTGGGGGGGGGGGGGACTTTGTTGTGGTATCTGCAAATGTACATTAATAACTGTCAGTGTTGATGTTTTTATATCTGGTCTTATACACAGATCACAGTCTGCTGGTGCCTCCGGAACTTCAGGAGCTGTATGATATGTACATTAGAGAATTGGATGAGAGAAATCTGGATCGAGTTGTAGCTTTAGACAAGGCCACCATTCATACTCTGAAGGTGTGAATTCATATTGCACATTGAAATGCTTATGCTGTACGTGTCACATGCTATAGATTCTGAATACTCATTTACCAAATGCACTGATTCATCTGCATGTGTATGAATAACCACATGCCCTCCCTGCCTTTTATTCATAGGAGGGCTCTTTGCCCAAGATCGCCCTCCCTAGCAGGGGACGTGACACCATGCAGGAGCTGGATTCAGATCAGGAGAGTGTTCGCACACTGGGGTCAGAAACCAAACAAGGGAGGGTCAAAGTGCGGAGACACACTTTGCCACCCATTTTACCTGAACCTGATAGGTAAAAACATTTCTCAGTAAATACTGTTTTAAACAGATCTTACACAGTCAAGAATTACTCTAACTGCTTGCCTAGGTTTTGGTGTTATAACATTACAATACATAAAATAAAAACATGCTTAGTTTTCAGTTAGTTTTCAAAAAAATCTTTAGTTGAAAATCATGCATGCAGACACTTGACATTGTTCTCTTTGAATGTGGGAACTTTCCACTACATGCTAATACATGCAAAACATGGTGCAATATCTGAGGACTTAAACATGACAGGGCATGCTGTTGTAGGAAAAATAATCAACTTATTAATTTATTCTTCAATTATCAATTTATATTTATATTAATTTAAGAATGATAAGTCATACATTTTATCTGTTTATAGTCACATTTAATGTTGTGGAGCATCTGCAAAATTAGTTACTTCCTAATGTTAAAACAATAAGATATTAGAATGAGGGCATTAATATGAACCTATTATTTGAATTACAACTGGATCGGTTGTCAACTGTGCTGTTATAGAAATGTAATCATTACCTTCTGACCAATCAGAATTAAGCAAACAACAGCAATGTGGTATAAATTTCTTTAGAAGCTATGGGAATCTTACACTAATGATGATGGTTCAAGAAAGAATCTTTGGTGACTAACAAATCAGAAAAAAAAAACAAAGCTAAAAAAGTATAATTTTACTTTTGAGATAGTTTAGGCTTGTTTACAGTGTAATGGATTACTGTTACAGCTGTAGTGTAGTGTACTGTACAAAATATAAACCATGTACATAGGTTTATGGGTTGTTTTTTTTTTTAGTATACAAAGAGGCAGATAAACAAAACATTTTTTGTGGTAATACAAAAAAAAAAAAAACTGTTACAATGCACTTGGTTTATTGATTTAACCTTGAACTTCCATGTTAGATCCTTCTCATTATTTTAAAACATGCAATGTCACGCTGTTGTGTCAGCCCACGACATTTCCTATATGTTTTCTCTCACGCCTTCTACAGTGACAGTAACCGTGTGTTTAAGAGCAGCCCACATGCAAAGCAGATGAAGAACTCTGTGGTCATGACTCCTCCACCGATTCACATCAACGGACAGGGCAATCGAGAGGTCAGCGTGCTCAAGTTTCAGTCAATGCATGTTTCTGTAGAGGTGTTTCAACAGAGTGGTTCAGACATTGAATTGAGAACTGTTCCATCTGATCTAGAGTACCTGTGTAGGATTCATAAGGGTCTGCATGGAATATACATGTCGTTTTCTACAGCACAGTCATTAGGATTGCCTTTTTTTTATCCATAGCTGTTGCCGAGTGCTTTAGATGGCGCTCTGAGCTACAGCCTCTTGAGCCACAGTGTGAGCAGCCACCTGGATTCCTCACCTGAGAGCAGTGAGAACGGAACTGAAGCTCCTCTTACTCCTAAAGGTGAAGGTGTATTTACAGTATGATTTTCATATCACTGACCAGAAGTCACATTGTTGCCTCGTGTGCTGGTGTGAGAAGCAAATTTGAGACAATAAGAAGCAATTGTGTAGTATACAACAATATCTCCTAACTTCATAAAGCACATTAATACCATCACTGCAGATATAGTATGCATAAGCATAAGCTCAAGACGCACTGACCAGCTCTGTACTCTGAACTTGTACCATCTGTTGCATTATCAATTACAGAGAAAAAAGCTTGTTTATTTGGCTTGGTATAACTGTCAGGATAAGAAATCATGATAATGTACTGGTTTACTGGATACAGCCTGGTTTGTAGCTGTTTAATTTATTATTATAAAGTTCATTAGAGTCTATATAATTGGCTTAATTCCTGTCTAAGTGAATCTTCTGCACCATTTGAGTGAATCTTCTGCACTGTTTATAATTCTCTATCCTCCACTTTTTCCCTTGTTAGAGAGGCAGCAGATTCTAAGAGGTGTGCAAAGCATTGCAGTGAAAGCAGCACGGCGCCGTTCCAGAGTGCTGGAGATCGATGCCCTGCGTGTTCCTCCTCCACCCTTGACTCTGGATCCCAAAAAAAATAAGAGTATACTGTATTTAACTGATGCACCCCTGAAAAGGCCAGTGCTGCGTCGAGGACGGCAACCAAGCCCAGAGCTATGCCACGCCACATCCGACGACAATCTGTCGAGCAGCACAGGTGACGGCCCTGTCCCAAACAGCACCTGGACACGATCCAGGAACCGCCAGGCCATGCCCAAAAACATTGGTCCACGGGAGCAGGACTTTGAGGCTCGCAGACGTAAAAGAAGATCTCGCTCCTTCGAGGTGACTGGACAAGCTGTGAGTCATTAAGACATTTTTCAAGACATTGAGTGATTATTTACATAAAGGCCTAGCAAGGAATAATTGACCAGCTGTGAAAGAAGCAAGAAGACAGACATTTGAATAATAAATATGCACATGATAAAATATGCAATGCTCACATACATGATGATCTTTGTCAGTAATCTCACTGTTTCTAACCTATTAGTCTGTTTGCATAGGCCAAGTCTGTGTGAAATAGATACTTTTTGTGTGGTATGATTTCACACTTCACAAATTTAAGCAATCATACTATATTGTTGAGAAGCATGCGTTAAGAGGTGTGTGGGAAGGGGCAGAGCTAGGGTCATAGTCTCAAAAGTCTTTAATTTATTGACATGGTGACAGAGAATGCAAACTTGCCCGTCTGCCTAGAAATCATCAAAATATCCCAAACACAGAGTACAAGGAGCAGATGCTTAATAATTTTTGTGAACTGTATCAAATATTTCTTTTGTTCCTGCCCAAACACCTCCCAGTATAAACTGCACAACAGGATAGTGCATTTGAGTAAATACTGCATAAATAAATGAACCAAATAAATAAATAAATAGCACATGTGAAAAAAGCCCTCAGTGAGTTTCCTTTATTTTTGGTTCCACATAGGTATTTTAAATATATAGGATTGTGTGAATGATTACTTTCATGTACTTTTATGATTACTTTTATGTATCTCCTCCAGCTAACTCAGGGGAAGAGCACCAGCCAACGTTTCCGGCCTCTTGATAGCACTTCTGACCCACACCTACACATCAACGGTCAGCCTCCTGCACCCCTCCTGCGCCCTCAGCACAGAGCTCAGGTTCAGCTTGGCAAAGCCCGACCCTCCCACGCCACCCACCAGACAGGTCACTAACACATTCAATAACATCTGTACATGATTTTCTACAGTTGCTTTATATAGGGAGCATACCTTTCCTGACTAATATACATGATACTGTATGTACCATAAAGAACCTTTTTTAATATTCATTTTTGTCACCAGTTTTTTGCTGTCTACTTCTTTTATTCATTCCTGTGCCATTATGAGCCACAGCTTGACTTTGAACTGAGCTCTAAATAGTGGTAAATATATTAAGATCATATCAGATTTGTCTATAAGAATATATTTCATCTTCTTTTCTCAAACCTGATAGGTTCAAAAGCAGATGCTCCCTTGATCAACCTTCCCTCCCACCTTAGCAATGTTAAGCACGGCCCCCAAACCAGGCAGCCTCAGCCGCTCCTCTACGTCACCTCCACAGGCGCTGGAGGTCATCGCACTCGCAAACACTGAGGATTCTTTCCTTTACTCATCAACACCAAGTCTGCACTTGGAGAAAGACTCAACATGCCCCCAGCACTAACTCTTTTTCAAGAGACTGGAATCCAAGACATGCCATTTCTTCTTCATCATCAGAATCAAATTCACTACAAGCCCAGAGAGAAACCTGACTGTTGCCTTGTGCTGTTCACAGACAGACTGGGTCAAGAGCCTTGCATAACTTGGGGGGACTCCTGTGTTCTTTATGTGTTTCTGCTGATGTGCTTGAAACTTATCTCTGGCATGTAGCACGCAAGTGCTTTTAAGCATTTGCAAATTCATTGAATTTTATATTGACGTGTATTGATGGTCATGGATTCTGAGGATGCAGAACTATTAAAAAATTGAAACCCAAGATAGAAAAGAAAAGAAATGCTTTTTTTTGAGCAATTTTGACAAAGGGTATAATCCTGCCTCTTATGGTTGGGTTTAGTGTGTGATCATGCCTTATGGTGTGTGTATTATGTGATTCTGGGAAATCATAAAAAGCACCTTCAGAACGTAATTCAGTGTATTTCGGCTGAATGTTAACTTTTTTTTTTTTTTTTTTAACGAACCCAGGTATGGGAGTGAGTGAGTTTTAAGGGATGCTTGGGATGCTCGGTTCATAGTGTTTTCATTGTCTCACATGCGGTCAGGGTATGATTTCTGTGATTACTGTCATAGGCTCTGAGAATGATCTTGAAGCTCCAGTCTGTTCCATTTTCTGATGTCACTGTTTTAGTCAATGTTTACTGTAAATGACGAATAGGATTTTCCCTTCATTTGCCTCAGGCTGGTACTTCAACTGCATTTTCTCTATGGATGACATATCCTTTGGTAGTACAGTCACAAATTCATATATAAATATCTATGTATTTATCACATTCCTGCACCTCAGAAGATGTTTTTAATCAACCTGCCTTTTCTTTGATGTTTTTTTTCATATACATGCATATATTCTTTTTTCTACTCTTAATTTTGTACATTTTTTATTTGTATACAAATAAAATTGATTTCAAGACTACTGTCTTTATATGTGAGCCTTGCACACATAGAGTATTTACTGCTGCAGGACAGTTTGTTAAAGGAGGATGAACAGTGTACACATTTGAATAGTAAAAAAATAGATATAGATAAACATTTTACTCCAGAATATTTTATTATACATTATTTGTAATATAATTAAGCATTAAATGCTTTAAAAAAACAAAACAAAAACACTGTAAACATATGCGCCCAGGTATGCCATCGGCTGTGAAAGAAAAAAGAGCTCCATCCTGATTGGTCAGCATCACAGCCGACACATTCTGATTGGTCAGCATCACAGTCCTCGTGTCCTGATTGGTCAGTGTCACAGGCCTTGACTCATCTGCTGACTGAGGACGAAGCACCTTGGCTATTTTTTATTATATGTGTATGCACTGTATGTGTGCGTGTTCATTTACTGTCTATACGGAAGAGGAACATGTCCCGCGTTTACGCGTTTTGTCTTTAGACCAGGAAAAACGTCCTAGAAGTAAGACATGCCTTAATATATTTCATACACAAGTCCGTTTGGTTTGAGTCAGCGCTTTAAGGCTGGACAGAGTGCAGTTTGCTGTCACTATGTTAGCTTAGCTACCTGTGTTTACTAGCTAGCATGACAGCTAACTGCCATGCTCGCTCGCTCGAGACAGTTCCATTTGATACCAAAAATATGGAATAAATATTTTGGGTTAGTAATTTGTGTCAGTAAGAAATTGCTTAGACGCTCCGCGGATATATAGCCATTCAGCTCAATTAGCATTTTGCTGTAAAAAATAAGTCATAATTTAGATAACAGTTCAGACTGTAAAATTATCCCCTGTTGTTTATAAGTGGTTTATGAGCGGCGCTGAGAAGTCAGACTTCCGGCCACTGTGGTTATTCCTGCCACCACTTCCTCGCAGGTGCGGTTTCAAACTTTACACCACTTCATACTCTTTGCATTTGAGTGCTACTGTTTTTGCAAATGTGTAGTTTCGATTGCTAAAGGTATGACTTTTACAGTTGTGTCGAGCAGTGAGGCGCGATCTAGTCCCAGTCCCAACCTGCTGAAGCATGCTACAAGAATGCAGCCTGTAAACAAAAGAGATGCTGGAGTGTGGCAACAAACCAGCTCGGACGAGATGTTTTTGTAGGAGTAGTTTACCTCTTGGTTCGTTGTTTCAGACGTCCACGGAAATGACGACAAAGTTGTGTCAGGGGTTCCCAGACTGATAGAAACCTTGACTACCCTACACTTTCTTCTAACATTTTACTATATGTCAGTAACATAAGTATGTTATTGTATGTATAGCATAATTGACTGAAAAGCAAAGGAATATGTGTGTAGGAAAGATGAGATTAGATTTCTGGTTAGATTAGGTTAGATTTAGATTAGAAGTCAGGAGGTGTGTTTGAAAGGGCTGATTTCCACCATCACATCCAGCTCTGCATGTTAGTTGGATTTGATGTAGAGAGCTGAATTCAGCTTCATACAGACCAAAACCTACAAAACAGTACCATCAGTTTCAGCGTATGTGAAAAAGGAAAGTAAAAAGAGAGAGAGAGAGAGAGAGAGAGAGAGAGAGTCAGGGTTTTGGCAGTGCAGCAAAACTCACACATGAGGCATTTTGGTTTCTCCTTGTGTTTTTTTTTAAACCTTCATGCTTGTGAATTCATATCCAGTAAATGTTTCGGCATGTCTTTGTATACGAAGAGAACTGAAGACAACAAGGTGACTCGGTTTCTTGATCGCCACCATCTAACTTCCTCTCTAAAAAGGTAAAAATATGCCTTCGCTAGTGCAGCATGTCAGGATAGCAAAAAAGACTAAAATAACTCCGTTAAATGTGACTTGTTTTAACGTGATGTCAAATCCGGCTTCAAAGTTAGTGATATTTGTAAAATTAATTAGTACAATAAAAGGTGAGTGTGTGTGTTTCTGTCATTTCCCCATTTGTAAATCAAGTGACCCTGCTTAAGGTCAGGACTCGTAGTTTGGGAACTCTTGGATTATATGCACAGTGGTTCCCAGCCACCGCTCCAGAACAATATAGCGGAGAGCTTTTAGTGAACCGGTGTAATACATGAATTAGTAAACACACACTGATTCACTGAATGTACAGAATGCTGCAGTATGAACTGTACAGGACGTACCTGACCTTGCCAGGGTTGCAGCAACACTTAATTTGCACGTTGCCTTAATTTATACAATAGCTTACTTCATGTAACTAAGACCTAAAAAACGTATTAAAAAAAATAAAAAATTTAACCACTACTGTTATGTATGTCTTAACAGTAGTGTTTATATTCCCTGATTTATGCTATATTGTTATTTTATTCAAATCTTGATTTGACTAAATGCAGCGGCTTGAAATCATATGGAAGGATGCCCACCAACAAAGCATAATCAGAAAAATGATCACAATCTGCTCAGTCATGTTTATCATCATAAGGCAGGTTGTGAAGTAGGAAGTCCTTGTCATAAAATGCATGGTGGCAGATTACGGAAGGTTTTTAAATTTTTATCACTTGTTTTTTCATCCCTCACTTGCTTCTAGAAGTCTATAAACAGTGAAGCCTTTCAAACATTTTCCTTCTGTCTATTTTCTCGCAGTTGACTAATCGCTGATGTTACACTATTAAAATATTGTGGGCTGTGGATCAGCATGCATTGTTAAAATGGCTGTGAAATCATCAGCTTAGTCAGCGTAAGTTGCAGTAACACACTAAACCCATGCACAGACAGGAGTTCATGAGGGGAAGATACAGCTTCTACATCCCATCTCAAACCCAGCCTACACACACCTGATTTCCACTAGTCCAACCCTCAGGTTACTTCACCTCCATTCATAATCTCACAGTCTGTCCATAACACTGTTCCTGCTTCACTTTGGGTCAGAGGTTTATCCTGGTATCTTTACCATTAAATATCTTTCTCTCCAACACTGACTAATTTAAGATCTAAACCAAAATGCCAGCTTGGAGTTTACACATTAGTAATCCAAATCGGTCAGTATGCTTTTATCAGATCACCGTGCTATATGTACTGTGTTTGAGATTCTGAGATGAATACTGTTGACCAGAGACTGTTTTTTTGTCTTTTTGGCTTAATGTAATCAGTATGTTACCGTAGGAGAACAGTAAGTTCCTTGAGGAGCAGTCCTAATCTGAAAGGCCAAATGAAGAAAGCCAAATGAATGAAGGATTTCAAACAAACATGTTATGTAACATGTTTACACGATCTATTGTGTATTTGAGACGTACACTACTACGAAGTGAAATATCCATCTTTGGGTTGAAGCACATCCAAGGAATCTAAGCTGACCAGCCCATTAGCTATATTTCTTGGTGAGGGTGAGGCAGTTTTGCCTCAGTGAAGCATCTCTTTGGCTCTTGGACAATATCACATGCATTTATTACACATGATCCCCCAAGGGATCGATCTGTGACCCTCCTTGCTTTTACGTAAAACCAGTCAACCTACACATAAACCTGTAAAAACTACACTTTTACCACTAGTTTTTACATACCCTACCCTAGATCGTATAGTATGGGATGAACAGGCTGTTAATGAAATGTACGGCTTCTTGAATAACACATAGCTGCCATGAATTTTGTTGACAAAGAGCATCAAATCAGTGTCTGTAGCTTTAAATGCTTCTTTTATGCTGTGCATTGTATGTCATGTACACAGTATATGCCCACAAGTATATGGACACCTGACAATCACCCCAATATGTTCTTTCTGAAGGGCTTAGGGTTGAGGTCAGGGCTCTGTGCAGTCCACTCGAGTTCTTCCACTCCAGCCTTCGCAAACATGTCTTCGTGGACCTTGCTTTGTGCACAGGGGCACTGTCATGCTGGTACAGATTTAGGCCTCTTAGTTCTAGTGAAGGGAAATTGTAAAGCTACAGCATACAGAGACATCCTATAATATTGTGTCCTTCCAACTTTGTGGCAACAGTTTGGGGAAGAACCACATATGGTGTGCTGGTCAGATGTCCACATACTTTTGACCATATAGTGTAGTTCAGTGAACATGTGCAAGTCTGATATTTGATGCCTAAATTCCTCGTCCCTCTAGCTGTAGGAACACTTCAGGAAACCGTGGGTAATACAACTAGCTAGTTTGTAGGTAAACAGTTATATAGGCCATTGTTAATGTAGAAACTGCATCAGGTTCTATATCTACTGGATCATCTTACTTTCTGAGCATACATTTTATAAATAGAGATCTACGAGGAAGGTTTCTTGCCTTCCCCAACGATATGTTCTATTTAAAAAGAAGTAAACTGAAGAAATCTAGACCTCTTGCCAAGTTAGATCTCGCCAAGTAAATGCCCACTTAGCCAGACTGATTTTTATGGAGGTTGATGTGTGGGAATATTGAGTGACTCTCCAGTATTTTAAAAAGTGTGTGAGTCAGATTTCCTCACATATGTCTAAACTATATACATCGGTAGACTCTCTAAACTGCTGAGCTGTATATTCCTATCCTGACTTTAAACAAAGGTCTATCGATTTTTGTTATATAAGCCATGGCTTTAGATGCTTAGATGGGTTAGTCATCCTGGGAAAAACTATTTATTTATTTATTTTTTTTTTTTGTAAAAGTGTTCTGTGCATACTATATGTAGGATTTTTTTGCGAAATAACTTCTTACATTAAGTTCTTCTTATATATTCTTTGTCTCACTCTGTGCAGGAGCTGATCCTTCCTCTGCTCCTTTTGGGCCTTCTTATCCTCATCAGTATGCTGAACCCCCATATCTCTTATGGCAGCATCAATACTACTGATCTTGAGGATGAGGAGTACCCGTCATTCAAAGGCCTGGGCTACACCCCCATAACAAATGTCACAAGTCAGATTATGGAGGAGGTGGCACAAGAGCTACGTGAGTCTCCGTAACTAGATGATTTATTTATTTATTCTAACTGAACACATAATTAATGTTAGTATTGTGCTCTGTGTGTTAGATTAAATAGTTACCCCACCTACATGGAAATTGAAAATAGGTTCCGGTAGATTCAGGTTTTGATTCAGTTGATGCTTTTATGTGGTTATGGTTTCAGACATGCAGGACCGATTGGAGATGTTCTCTAGTGAAGAAGACCTGGAAAACGCCAGCCTGTATGAGCCTCTAAGCTACGTGGGCGTGGTGTTCCTTGATAAAATGTCCTACAAGATACGTTTCCCCTACCACCAGGTCCCCCTACGGTCACTGATGTGACTCAGTTATCCATTCTTTTGTCGAACTTTTTTCTTTTAAGTATTAGTATTTAGTGATAATATAGCACATCGTGGCAGCAGCACGATGTTTTTTGATAATCTCTATATGAAAATGTAACAGTACAAACATGTCTAATAGCAGTTTAGGTAAATTCATCCGTCCATCCTATATATTGATGCATGTAATACTGAAAATCCTCATGTAGGATTGATATATGCAAATTTTTCTTAGACATGTATAATTCTTGAGCTTTTAAGTATGTTTCTGCACTAATTAGCATAGATCCAATGATATTTGGTTTGTAATCTATAATTGAAATATACTGTTAATATATAACTTCAGGTTATATGCTTAATACTGTACAAAAAAAAAATAACGTGTCGTTTGACAATGTGTTTAATAAATTTGACGGCACGTCGTTTGATGACCCAGAGACCCAACATACGCTTACAGTCACTGATTGACGCTGCTATCATCCAGGTCAGAATTGCAGAAAAAAGTTGCAAGTTTTGTAGATTGGCTTAATGAGTTTCTTTTAAGTTTTGTAAAAAATACTTGTGTTATTATTATTTTTGACAGCCCTGATTTAACTTTTTTTTTAATCACAGTTTCAGTAAGTGTGTAGTACAATCACTAAATTAAATATAAATGACTTTTCTAAATAATTTAGTAAACTTAAGACAAATGCATGTTTCATGGAACATGATCACTTTGTCTGTGTGGTGGTGCAGATGCAGACGAAACGTTCAGCATGGAGAGAGATGAATGTGCATGTGGTAATGATGGGTCACCCAGGCTCAGTGGAGGTCCAGAAGTTTCCCCATGCGCTCATCTCCATCTATCTATTGCTGGCCTTCACGCCATTTGTCTCCTTCCTCATTGTCAATGTAGCAGCTGAGAAAGAGCATCGACTCAAAGACACCATGACCATGATGGGACTGTATGACACGGCATTCTGGTAGGCATGTGGATTAGAATGGCTGAGAACGGCTGCTTTGTGACAATGTCCATTGTTAAAAGTGCTATACAAATAAAACTGAACTGAATTAAAAGAAATAGTCTTTCATCCTAGGAACTCGTCACTTGGCATGTTGTGAAATTAAATGAGATGCAGGTATCTTTGGTAAATGTTACACTTGCTTGTAATTATTGTTTATTACACACACACACACACACACACATTTACACATAGGCTCTCATGGGGTCTTCTCTATGCTGTCCTGGTGACCACTATGTCTGTTCTTATGGCTGTTATTGCCACATGGACCCCTCTATTCTCCAACAGCAATTTCCTCATCATCTTCCTCCTCATTTTCCTCTATGGCATATCCACTGTGAGTTCAAATGACTCTCTTCTTCAGCTACACTCATTGCAGGATTAGAGTTAGAAAAATGCTGAGTTAGAAAAATCAGTTAAAACAATGATTCATTTAAATGGCACCTGCTGATATATTACTTGTTTAACCTCAGGCCTCTTTCCATTTCATGCTCTATTAGGCATTTAAGTTTCAAACAATGGTGTCATTTTCTGGTTCTTTTAGTCTCATTCTCTTTTAAATGTTCATTTTCTCACAGTATTTGTGCACTCTCATTTAACTGGCATGACAGCATTCTAGTGCTGCCTGGGTCATTTGGGTTTCTGAAGCATTTTGAATAGTTTACAGATGACAGAAACGTGAAAGGTAATGTAATACAAAAGGTTCGGAATACAATTTAAAGAGTTTATAGACTGCTATTCTGATGCCAGCTAATCATTCTTATCATTCACTAACTTTTGAGCTTCGATCCTACAGATTACACTGACTTTGGTCTCTTTCTCCCCAGATCTTCTTCTCCTTCATGCTGACTCCTTTGTTTAAGAAACCCAAGTTTGCAGTTACAATGGGCTCCATGCTGACCCTGGTGTTTGGCTCTCTGTCTTTGTTTACTGTGCTGATGAGGGACTTTCCCCAGCTGGCAGTCTGGCTGTTCTGCCTGCTTTCCCCCAGTGCCTTCTCAATTGGCATTGCACAGGTAACTCCTCTAAGTTCATTTAAGATTATTTAAGTTTGTACTTGAGTAGAAAATTCTCATACAATTTGATAGTGACTTAAGTACTTTCAGAACACCTATCTGGTTTAAACCAAATTGGTTTAACATTAGTCATAACAGTTAAAATTTTTAAGCAATACCACAGTATATTGGCTTTATTTAACATATGCTACCTGTGTGTAATATCTCTGAATGTATCTCATGTGTAGGTGGTGTATCTGGAGGCGCAGGAGGATGGGGCAGTCTTCTCCACTCTTGCTAATGGGCCGCATCCACTCTATGTGCCATTGCTTATGCTTTGCTTAGACTGCATCCTCTATCTGCTGCTTGCCATTTACTTAGAGCAGGTTCTGCCAGGTGAGATTCAGAGCTATATCCTTAGAATAGTCCTACACCCCACACAAAGATATTCATTCAGAATCATCCTCTCGAGTTTATGGTGCAAGTATATGGTATAGCAGTTCAGCTCCTGTAGTTTATTGTCTCACAAAGCAAGCTGATGCAGCTTTGCAGTGAAATAAATATCATATTTGTACAGTGCAACACTGTTTCTGTTACTTTTCAAATAGATGTCTGACTGTTTGTAATGTCCTATCAAATACATAGCCTGATCTCAACATAATTTCTTCCTGCTGGTAGGTGAGTTTGGAAAGAGACGCTCTATGATCTACTTCCTGAAGCCTTATTATTGGTCAAGACGCAGAAAGCGCTATGTGGAAGTGAGCTCTGTGTATGTGGCAGAGGTGAATGGAACTCCTGCAGCGGATGAATCAGTAGAGCCTGTTTCTCCTGAGTTTAGAGGCAAAGAAGCTATCAGGTACCAGTTCACTTTTTTTAAACATATAGTTCATGTTATCATTATTAGTGTGAACAAGGAAGGAAACTAGGGAAATGAGGAAAAAAAAGTGTATATGCACTGGTCTGAAATTCAGTAAGGTTTTCTGAGATTGCTGCCAGTGACACTGCATCTTGCTGAGACATGGCATGCTGCCAGACT
>CM074956.1:15257596-15291536 GCA_037577455.1 Pangasius macronema | reverse complement strand
TCTGAAATTCAGTAAGGTTTTCTGAGATTGCTGCCAGTGACACTGCATCTTGCTGAGACATGGCATGCTGCCAGACTTGCCATTTGATATCTGGGTGTGTCTTAATGGCTTGTCCATTTTATTTCTTTACCTCCTCAGGATCTGTAACATCCGTAAAACCTATAAAGGGAAAGACAACACAGTGGAAGCACTGAGAGGTGGGTCTAGTCTCTTTTTTCATATTCCTTTTCTTAGCATTGTATTTTAGTTTACTTCAGTGCTGCTTGTCTATTTTCTGTAGACCAGACATCACACTGACAAGCGTTTTGGTGTTGCTGTCTGTGATATGTTGCAAAATATGCCGAAACCTCCAAAACCCCTCACTGGAGTATACTCCTGATAGTACACTTGTTTTTTTTATTTTTGCCTGTAGAAACTTCCTTTATAAAGTTATCTTGTGTTTTAGGTTTGACCTTTGACATCTATGAAGGCCAAATTACGGCTCTGTTGGGTCACAGTGGAGCAGGAAAATCTACCCTCATGAACATCCTGTGTGGCATCTGTCCTCCAACAGAAGGTGTGATTAATTCAGACAACTGTCATTTGATTTGTGTGATGTGAAGTTCAAACACAAAGATTCAAGTTCTTTTTTTTTTTTTTTTTAATTATTCAGCAGAAATGTGTGGTGTTAGTAAAAATGCATTTTGATTACTTGGGACTGTCATCACAGTGTAGGGTTGTTGTAGAAACTATGAATTTAAATGTTCACATATTTGCAGAAATACTGTTTAGCCAGAAAAATGTGACTGGGTTGTAGTGAGTTAACGTATAGATGTGGCAAACAAGCTCTAAAGGCATGGCTGTTGTTGCTCTTATGACCCTAGGCTCTGCTACCATATATGGCTCCCCGGTGGCAGAAATAGCAGATGCGGCTGAGATGAAGCATCTTGTGGGGATCTGTCCTCAGTTCAACATCATCTTTGATGTGCTGACCGTGGAGGAGCACTTGAAGATTTTTGCAGCTATTAAAGGAATTCTGCCCTGTGACATTGATAATGAGGTGAACACACACACACACACACACACACACACACACACACACACACAATAAGGCCAAAAGTATGTGGACACCGGACTAATCACCCCCATATGTTCTTGTTGCACACCCCATTCCAGATTTAGTTCTCCATTGCTGTTATTATAACCTCCACTTTTCTGGGAAGGCTTTCCAGTAAAGTTTGGAATGTGGCTGTGGGGATTTGCCCATTCCAAGACCATTAGTGAGGTCAGGCACTGATTTTGGGAAAAGAATGCCTGGCACGTAGTCGGCATTCCAGTTCATCCCAAAGGTTTTCAGTGGGATTGAGTTCAGGGCTCTCTGCAGACCACTTGAGTTCTTTCATTGTCATGTTGGAACAAGCTTGGGCCCCATAGTTCCAGTGAAAATAAATTTATAGCACCCAAACACCTTCTAGACAATTCTGCGCTACTTTGTGGCAACAGTTTGGGGAAGGCCCAATGGCTGTGATGATCAGATGTCTATAAACCTTAGGCCAAATTGTGTACCATCACTTACAGATGTCTAGTTTCTCCTTGCCTTTAATTGTTTGGGTGAATATGCATTACCTGCCCCCCAAAAAACAATGGTTAATACATTAATTATGGGTTTTATTAGCCAGTGAATTCATGATGACATTTTAATTTTGTAAGGTTAAGAAAGTTTTGAAGGCTCTTGACCTGGAAAAGATCATGGATGCACAGGCCAAGAACCTGAGTGGAGGTCAGAAGAGGAAGCTGTCTGTGGGCATTGCAATTCTAGGAGACCCCAAGGTAGGAAAAAGACTACTAAATGGACTTTTGATTATGTGGGTGAACTCCTCTGACCCTTTGTTTGTATATGTGTGTGGGAATTGAAGATCCTGCTTCTGGATGAACCTACAGCTGGTATGGACCCAGTGTCACGTCACCAGGTGTGGTCATTACTGAAGAGTCGCAGAGCAGGCAGAGTTACTGTCCTTAGCACACACTATATGGATGAAGCGGACATACTTGCAGGTCTGCTTCACCTGTATTTCAACTCTCTCAATCATATATATACACACACACACAGACACACACATTCACTCTCAGGATAATTTAATATTCATTTAAATCTGCTGGCTGCACAGATCGTAAGGCAGTTATCTCTCAAGGCCAGCTGAAATGTGTGGGTTCTTCTCTCTACCTCAAAACCAAATGTGGTGTTGCGATGGTGGAGTCCAGTCACAACGTACGTACAAGTACAAGTCGAATTTTGACATAAAGTATTAATAAAAGTCTTACAAACTGGGTTTGTAAAATCTTTGTCCCAAAGAATGCTACTTGTATAGTATAATAATTTTGAGTGATTTATAGCAATTTTAACTGTGAATGAGCTGTGTTTTGCTTTAGGTTATGAGATGGATAATTTTTAAATAATAGATAACTATAAAAATATAGAAATTTTAATTAATCTACTATCATTTAGCATAGTTTTTTTTAATGTATTAATTAAAAATTTTTTTTTAAATACATGTATGTTTTATTTTGGCATTTCCAGAGTGTGTTTGTGCGATTAGACAGGAAAGCGACAGCAGTACAGTTCACTTCAAGATGGTGCCTTTCTTAAACATGTGATTTTCACTTTGTGTAGGATGTCTGTGACTGGAACCTGCGAGGTAGACAGCCTCACATCATTGGTCAAGCAGCATGTTTCGAAGGCTGAGTTGTCAAGGCAACAAGAAGCTGAACTCACATTCACGTTGCCTTTTGAGAGCATGGAAACATTTCCAGGTTCGGCTTCTGTTAACCTTCTGCTTTACCATCTGCCATAGAGCGTGCTGCCTTATGCTTGACTGAATAACAGATTACATAACAGTTTTGCTAGTGTTGATTGATGGGTTTAGAAGGACCATGTTTCATGCCTCTGCATCATTCATAGTATATATGACATAAACAGTTGCTGATATCAGATGGGCAGGCATAATTACTAAGTGAGTAATGTGGGTAATTACTAAGTGTACATGTCTTGTAATGTAATGTGATGTAACAGGAGCTATGTAAAGCTATATACATTTTGCTGGTATAGTTTGGGTCCACATGCCACTGAAAATCAATACAAATTTCTTCCCACTGATCATCTTTAACATATGATGAAACTTTTCTATTCTGGTGGAAGTGGTCTCTTCAGCATGACATTATCAGCATCTACAGGGCACAAGGACTAATTGAATGGTGTAATAAGTATGAAATGATGTAATTCATATGCTTCACAGCCTTCCCAGTTACCAGATCTAAACCCAGTTGAATACCTATGGGAGATTTTGGAACAACATGTTAGACAGCACACTTCACCAAGACTTCACTACGTCAAGATGTTATTAATGAATGTTGTCCATCCTCCCTGTACTGTTCCATAGACTAGTAGAATCAGTTCTGGTGGTTTGTGGTTACCCAATGCCTTACTGAGACACTTTATATTAGTTTCTATTATTAGTTCCTTTAATTTATCTACCATCTGTATCCATTGATAGTGTACCTATCTCTTTATACCTTTATACCTTTAACTCTTTACTCAGGTAAAGAGTTTTGAACATCTCCATAATGAAGAAACAGGAAAACAACATTACTTATACTATCACCTTACTAATCAGTGTACTGTTCTTTGTAAATGTTTGTTGTTGTATTATGTGGCATGTTTGAATAAAATTAATCCCTTCCATCTTACATACAGGGCTTTTCGCTGAGCTTGACGGTAGATCTGACTTGGGCATCATTAACTATGGTGTTTCCATGACAACATTAGAAGATGTCTTTCTGCGTTTGGAGGCGGAAGCAGAAGTGGACCAGGCAGGTAAGATGGATGTTCAAACAGAATTTTACATCTTCGGATCAGGGATTTGTTTGCCTGGTCTTGCTTTGTGTATTGTACACATCAAACATCAGAATTGGGAAAACATGTGGTCTCTGTGACTTTAACCGTGGCATGGGTTTTGGTGCCAGATGGGCTGGTTTGAGTATTTCAGAAACTGTTTATCTCCTGGGATTTTCACACACAACAGTCTCTAGAGTTTACAGAGAATGGTACAGAGAAAAACTTTGAGTGAGCGACAGTTCTGTGGGTGGAAACATATTATTGATAAGAGAGGTTAGAAGAAAATGTCCAGATTGGTTTGAGCTGCCAGGAAGGATATAGTAACTCAAATAGTCACTCTTTACAACCATGGTGAGCAGAAAAGCATCTCAGAATGCACAGAAAGGAAGCAGCAATTGAACATTCAGTTCTTCTTCAACCACACAACCTTCGTCCTTTTACCCGTTCACACTCTTAGACTCACTGAAACTATTCAAAGTCTAACACTACTTCAGAGCATCTACAACACGGAAGATCTTCCTGGGGTGTTCCCGTTATGCATTGGTTAGTACCTACCAAAAATGGTCCAAGGAAGGACATCCGGTGAACTGGCGACAGGGTCATGGGCACCCAAGGCTCATTGATGCATGTGGGGAGCGAAGCCTAGCCTGTCTGGGCCGATCCAACAGAAGAGCTACTGTAGCACGAATTGCTGAAAAAAAATGAATGCTGGCTATGATAGAAAGGTGTCAGAACAGTGCATAACCCTAACCCAGTACAGCTTGCTGCATATAGGGCTGCGTAGCTGCAGACTGGTCAGAGTGCCCATGATGACCCCTGTCTATGACCAGTTAACAAATGAGAGAGAGTTGTCATTGTTAAAACTGGCCAAAATTTCTAGGTTATCATTAAAAAAACAGTGAAATATTTAAAACAATCAAAAAACAACAACAAAACAAACAAGAAAAGAAAATGTCAGGCTGCTTCTTCAATTTTTAAATGTGCTGGGCAGATCCCAAAAGGAAGATACATAATTCACAGGCATGTAAGACCACATACAAACAAATACGTTTGTATTTAATTATATGAAGACATGCATACACACTCACAAATGAAGTACGCAAACACCTTCATATTTACCACTGTACCTTTATTGGAAAAATCAAGGTTGACGTTAGCCTGTTCTGTTACAGACTACAGTGTGTTTAACCAGGAGAAGGTAGAAGAAGGAGGTGAACCCACCTGTCTGGATGACGTGGACCAGAGACTGCTGACCTTCTCAGAGGGAAGGCATGATGCAGTGACAGGCCACACTCTCTGGAGGCAGCAGTTTAGCACTGTGGCCTGGCTCCATATGCTCAACCTGCAGAGAGAGAAGAAACCCATCATATACAAGTGAGGTTAATTATTGCACTACAAAACCATGTCTCATTTATACACTGGTAATTGCTGTTGCATGAGAGATGCGTTATATACTTATTTGTCTTTTTCTTGGTCTTTCTGTCATACGCTAGCGTGACACTGTTCCTGGTCTTCTTGACTGCAGTGCTGGTTCTGTCACTGGCTACAGGGAATATTCAGATCCACTCCCCTGAGAGACAGTTCCAGCCTATTTATCTGCTCCGCAGCCATGAAGCGCCTCACAAATATGCCACCAGCTTGCTTGTGCTCAACTCCTCTGGTCTGTCTGCCCACTGGATGGGAGTTTAGTTTATTGATTTTAAAAAAGCTGAGCAAACAGGCAGATAATTTGCCTAATTGAATGATAAATATGCCCTATTTAATTGCTGGCAGATTATCAATACCTGGAAGTTTAATGAACACTTTAACGGAATTACTTGTATGGTTCTCAATAAAGGAAAGTCTGCAGAGACCTACAATAGACTCTTTTGCCTAATGTTATTATTGATGCCACACAGTGAGGTTTTGGCTGAAGCTTTTGTTTCTGCTTGTGTTTTTCTCTCATAGATTCAGATATATCAGGCTTTATTCATAACCTGGAGTCTCAAGACATTAAGGTGGAATTAATGAAGAAACCCGACTACATGTCTGCTGCACCTCACAGTGCTGCCATCAATGTAACAGGTTCTAGTAAGGTGAATCGAACTTACTGTCAACAGAACAAATGCTAAAAACTCAGCAACAGACTGCTTTTGCTTATAATGGCTTTAATGTAGATTCAGGAATTCCAGCTAGCATTTTGCTGATAATGGTTGTGGTTGTTTAGGGATAAACATAAAACTGATATTGATGAAATGCTTCTTTTAAGCTAGTCTTTTAATGCACTTTTGTTTATGGGGTGCAATTAAAGCTAAAGTGGAGTGGAGTCGAGTCATAATGGAGCTCTAGATTCTCTCAGGCTGAAAGCTACGAAGTAGTAAGGGTTTGCTTGTGTATCAGTGATTAAGGGGTTTTCATCCAGGTAGTGGGTCTTGGAAAGGCATCGTAATGTAGAATTTGAATCTCTTAAATTCTCACGTCCTCTGATGCCTCCTGCCTCTGATGCCTCTCTGCTGCATTTTGTCCATTTGGGTTTGTATCGCAGTCATCAGTTGACTCAAGTGATGTGTCACTAAGGATGTTTTCTGTCTTCTTTTTCTCAGTCAAGCTCTCTCTTTCTCTTTTTATATTGTTTCAGGATTTTAGTTACAGTGTAGCCTTTAACAGTACCACAGTGCACTCTCTGCCAATGGCAGTGAATATTCTAAGCAATGCCATCCTCAGAGGCTACAATGGTACTGGTCACATAAACACCTGGACCAAACCCTTTGACTATGTGAGTGTCATAAATTTACTTCAGACTTGCATTTCCATGTCATCATTAACATTAGTATTTTGACAGGATAGAGTGAGTAATGTTAGAGCAATCCAGTGTGTAACTGTTTATTTTTTATTTTTTTGTCCTAGCAAATTCCAGATTCAACGTCTTATGCTCTGGTTTACATTGAGGCTGTGATACTGGGTATGCTGGCAGCTGGAATGCCAGCCTATTTTGCAATGGACCATACACGAGATCGAGAGGTATTCATGTGTGAACGGATATCTTTAAGCTGTATATTAATTTCTAAAACAATGTTTACCTTAAAATGTTTACCCTTTGGCATGTCTTCCTTAAATGCGATCCAGCGTAACACTCATTTTAGAGATAATCTAGCCAAAAGAGAAGTAGAGATTAAATTATGGTGTGTTTTGCATCTGCTTTAGATAAAGTGTCGTTCAACACTGAGGATCTCTGGTTTGGTGCCGTCAGCATACTGGTGTGGGCAGGCAGCTGTAGATATCCCCTTCTACTACCTCATCCTCATCTGTATGACCTGCACATTGTTCGCCTTTCACTCCACAGACCTGCTTTCCAACAGCAATGTCTTGGCTGTGGTGAGGAGAAAAGCATACATGAAGTGAAACTATTGTTTCCTAATAGTTTGAAATAGTTTACCTTGAACTTTGACATTCAATTCAAAGCATCAGAGCTTTCCTGATTATTCTAGCCATGTTAAGAATCTTTAGATTAGAAATGGGTACAGTAATAATAATAGATAGTAAAAGTAATTTCATATTCATATATAAAAGCCTTACACAGTTATCCTTCCACTTATAAACCTACAATCCAAAGGTTAATGTACTGTACTGAGAAATCAGACACACACTTTACAAGGCTATTTCTGTATTTTCATAACTCTGATTAAACAGCCCATGTCCACATGAAAAATTTTATATGCTCAGTCTCAACTGTCTTTCCTTGTTTTTCCCCAGATTATTTGTCTCATTGGTTTTTGCCCGGCCACAATCCTCTTCACATATTGTGTGTCATTCATGTTTACTAAAGTCCAGAGCAACAGAGACTTTTTCTCCGTCGTCTCTATGATGGTAGGTTGCAGACTGAGGTATTACCACAACACAAAATGAAAAAAGGTGTTTACTGTTCACTAAAAGTCACTAAATGTCAACCAAAAAGTTTTATACATTGTAATATTAACGTAATATTTCATCAGTGTGGCCCTCGCTGCTCTTTTATGGCACTCAGTAGAGAAATACAAAGTGTACACAGCGTTAAGCAACAGTTTTAAGAGTTAGTTTAAAAACAAAACAAAACAAAACAAAAAAACAGTGAATGGAGTATTATTCTGAAATACAACCCAGGCTAACTGACTGTGCGTATGTGTTTGTTGACTCAGGTTTGTGTAGTGTCTGCCTCCATAGTCCAGCTGGTCTTTGTGAATGATAATCCGGGACTAACACGTTTCCTACATAATGTGCTGTGTTTCTTCAACCCGTTGTATCCTCTGATGGGCTGCCTCAACTGCATTACCAAGGTAATCTTCTGTAATTTGATATTATCCACAGTAATTATTATTTGTGTGTGAAAGTTAAATATGTCCACCAAGATTCTGCCACCAAACCTGGCAATGTATATGTGCAGTATAATTGTCCTATGGAGTATAATATAATGTCCTATAAATAATGAGTTAAAGATCCAGGACGGCACACAACCTTTAAACTATCTGAAACAGCTAAAGTGTGGGTTAAAATTGCTCAGTTAGTGTTTGCATGTTGGACAGAAAATAAAATGAATAGTAATATATCACATTTTCATGAATTCAGATGAGACTCTAGATGAAATGCTTGACTTAGTGTCTGTCTAATTTCAGGCTACATTTCTGCGACCTTTCCATGAAGAGTTCCTTTGGAAGAATCTACTTATTGCTGTTATTGCTGTGAGTTTCTTAGACCTTGGTTTGTGTATATTTTACAAATATGCCCTGATTTGTTACACTGAATATTTTATGGTGTTTACAGCCCTACTTCCAGTGCATTTTGCTGCTTTTCTTGCTGCGATGGCTAGAGATTTGCTATGGAGGCCAAACGATGAAAAATGACCAGCTGTGCAGGTTCTCTTTACTTATTTATAACACGCCTCTTATGATCTCAGCTTGTGCTTTTTAAAGCCATTTGTTATATGCGTGTGGGATGCATGCTTTTTATTTGATGGCTATTGTTGGCTGACCTTGCTGTAGGATTTCATGTAAAGCCAAGGGCAAAGTGCAGAGGAACCCAGAGGAGAATATTAATGAGGATGAGGATATTATGGTGGAGAAGGCTCGAGTGAGGGAGGCCCTCACCTGTCACTGCTGTGAAGAGGTTGGAAATGGTTTACTAATAATCTTGCATTTAGATACAGAATGTTTGTATATGTGTTTATATACAATCGAATGCTACTAAAGTAACTAAAGATAAATTATAATATACAGACATTAAATTGCAAGAACAGCAGTACTTTAATTATGTTGCATCCATTATGTATAGTTGGGTCCATAAATATTTGTACATTTGGCAAAGGTATTGTTCTTTTAGCTGTTTACCACAATGTATTGGAGGTAAAATTAAATAATGCATATGAACTCAAAGCCTTTCACCTTTATTTTGAGGGTATGTAACCATCCAAACTATAGGAAGTACAGGAGTTTTTATATGTGGTTCTCCCCTCAAGTGTGTGTTATTGCCACAATATTTCACTTACAAGTAAGCAAAGTAGTGTTGATTTCAAGTGTGGCATTTGCATTAGTAATATGATGCTGTTAACTCTCAAATTGAAGTACAAAGGGCTGTCACTGCCAGTGAAGCAAGCCATCATTGGGCTGAAAAATCAAAACCAACCCATCAGCGAGATAGCAAAAACATTAGGTGTGGTCAAATGCTATTTGGTACATTCTTAAAAAGAAAGAACACACTGGTGAGCTCAGGAACACCGGGAGGCCCGGAAGACAATGGAGAACAATTGTGCTGATGACAGAATAATTCTTTCCCTGGTGAAGAAAAACCCTTACACAGGTAGGGGTATCTGTGTCAACGTCAACAAATAGGAGAAGGCTTCACCAGAGTAAATACCAGATTAGAGAAAACATCTTTAAAAAGCCTTTCTAGTTCTGGAATAATATCCTATGGACAGATGAAACAAAGATCAATTTACCAGAATGATGAGAAGAGAAGAGTTTGGACGAGGGAAGGAACTTCTCATGATCTGCCATGTACCACCTCATCTTATGGTGTGGGCATGCATGGCTGCTAATGGAACTGGTTCCTTTGTATTTATTGGTGAGGTGACTGCTGAAAACAACAGCAGGATGAATTCTGAAGTGTATAGGACTGTGTTATCTGATCTGCTCTATCTACTCTGTTCAGCCAAATGCTTCAAAACTCATTGCATGGTGCTTCACAGTGCAGATGGACAATGCCTTGAACCATACTACGAAAGCAACGTAAGACTTTTTTTAAGGCAAAGAAGTGAAATGTTCTGCAATGGCCAAGTCAGTCACCTGACCTGAATCCAATTGAGCATGCATTTCACTTGCTAAAGGCAAAAATACCCCAAGAACAAGCAGGAACAGCAGTAGTCAAGGTCTGGCAGAACATCACCAGGGAAGAAACCCAGCGACTGGTGATGTCTTTGGGCTCCAGACTTCAGGCATTTCCTGACTGCAAAGGATTTGCAACCAAATATTAAAAAATAACAATTTATTATGTTAGTTTTTCCAATTACTTTTGGCCTCTTAATAATATACCTCGTGTAGGAATTACAGAGAATCTATCATTACGTGAATCTATCATTCACCCCTTTTTCATGTAAATACCCTCAAATTAAAGCTGAAAGTCTCCACTTTGAGGTCATGTACTGTATTTAATTTCAACTCCAGTACACTTTGGTAGACAGTTAAAATAACATTGTCAATGCCCAAATATTTATGGACCTGACTGTATAGGAGCCAAGGTAGGTGTTTTCTGTGCTGTTTTGAGAAGTGGGGTGATGCTTTCAGTAGGTTTTATAAGCCTTAATGTTTTATAATGAAAGATACAGTGGCATTTTGAAATTAACTGGTATTTATACTTTACTGTTGCTATGGCAATATTATAGTATTCTGTGTATTATTATGTATATTACCTAATAATAATAATACCTAATAATAGTATTATAGGTAATACACAAGGGCTGATGATTAAGACGCTCACTCGGGTTGTGTGCTCAGAAACCAGTGGTGGTGGTGAGTAACCTGAGGAAGGAGTACTTAGTGAAGAAAGAGGGCTTCTCCTTAAGTAAAAAGAGAAAAGTGGCTGCCAAGAACATCTCCTTCTGTGTCCGAAAAGGTACATAACCTATTGTCTGTCTGTTCACTTCTTGAATGAGCTGATTTTTTTTTTTCGGTGTCTGTCTGCATTGTGGGCGTGAAATTCTGTGTTAACATAATGTTACCTGGCTCGTGCAGGTGAGGTCCTGGGGCTTCTGGGACCGAATGGAGCAGGGAAGAGCACGATCATGCACATGCTCTCTGGAGACACGACTCCCACTGCAGGACAAGTATGTACTTCCTCCTTCTGTCACTCTCTAATTTGTGGCTACTAAACGGACTGCATTAAGGGCTTTATATATCTTTAATTAAGCTTGATGTGGAACATCATGCTCATGGCATCTCATTATGCATTAATGCAGGGGTTCTCAAACTTTTTGGAGCCAGGGACCCCTTTAACTGTAAAATAAATTTCACGGCTAATAAATATTCTGAGTAATATAATGTTCTGGCTATTTATTGAAGCCCTAGAGCTTTTCTTGTTCCTGAACTTTCCAGCGATAGAAGACATTAAGTCTAAGCTGAAGTTATTTATAGCCCTACTTGTTCTTGAGTTATTAAGGTTTGGATTAAACACATTTGATTCAAGTGACCTGTCAAATAGTCAAATAACTATAAACACACAATAATAAATATACTAACATTGATAATTGTGGATTGTGAGTTCCTGTAAGAAATTAAAAAAAATAAATAATGGATCTTCTGGCTATGTTTCACCCTTGAGTGTCTCAGGACACTGCTTTGAAAATCGGTGCTTTTATTAAGCTAGATGTGGTTTATTATAGGTGTAGAAGACTACAAATGTAAGGCAATAACTCATCAAATAGCTTTACACCTGTTCCTTTTTTGCAGATTTTGATGGGAGACTATGGCACGGAGTTTAGACCAGTGGATAACCCACTTGATCATGTAGGTTACTGCCCCCAGGTAAACCCACTGTGGCCTAGGATCACCCTACAGGAGCACCTCGAGATCTATGCTGCAATTAAGGGTTTACACCACAATGATGTTCCGAACATCCTCAGACGGTACCTCTGCTTCTACACCCACTGTACACCTTGGTTTTCATGCTCATGTGCTACTTTTTAGCTCGTATATTGCATTTCATTGAACTTTGATACTAGTGGAATGGTGCCTTTTCAATGTTGATGAATAAAATTACATGGTAAATCTAATTGTAGATTAGTCTTATCTAGACTCTTGATTAATTTGGTCTGTGACTAATTGCGTGTGTGTGTGTGTGTGTGTGTGTGTGTGTGAACTTTCAGTGTGGTTAATGCACTGGAATTGAAGGAGCACCTTCATAAACAGGCTAAAAGTCTGTCTGCAGGCCTTAAGAGGAAGGTGAGAGCAACGTTGAACGATACAACCCACAATTATTAAAATGAGCTTTTAATACAGAACTCCATTTAATAAGTGTTATTTGTTTTATTTGTGTTGATAGTTTTGTTTTTAGTTTTATTTTTTTTATTTCAAGTGTTTTGTATACTTTGTACCACAATATCTTTGTAATGGGAGTCTGCTTTTGTTTGCAGTTGTGTTTTGCACTAAGCATGCTGGGGAACCCTCAGATTGTGCTCCTAGATGAACCTTCGTCTGGGATGGACCCCAAGTCTAAGCAGCGTATGTGGTAAGACCCCTTTTAGTTTACTGTTCTATACTTTTAATGGCAATTTTAACTTAAAGCTGTTTTGTACCACATTAATATACAGGCATTGCAAGTTCAGCTAATGAAACAATAGTGTATCTGTTAAAAACTCAGAATATTTTTATGTAATCTAAAGTGTGCCTCCTGTAATCACTACAAAAATGTTGTTGGAAAGATACAGTTAAGTCCTAAGTGATCGTTCTCATTGAGCAGTGGAGTTAAGGTCTTCAGAAATTTGAATAATCAACTATTGCAAAATGGTACTTGGATATTTTTTGACTGTACTTGTAAAAGAGTACTCTCTGTGTGTTCATTGTCCAGGAGAGCGATGCGTGTGGCCTTTAGAAACAAACAGCGTGGCGCTATCTTGACAACGCACTACATGGAGGAGGCAGAAGCTGTGTGTGACCGAGTGGCCATCATGGTTTCTGGCCAATTACGGTTTGTACTGCTTTTATTTTTATCTTTTAGATAGTAATACTATATTTATATCATATATGGTCTTGAAGATAAAGATTGCTGTTTCAAGAGTGCTTATTCTAAGTATGTCTATGTCCCGTAATATTAAAAGTACTTGGGTTCCAGCTTTTTCTGCATCATTACTAAATGGTTAAATTTGTTAATCTGCAAATCTGTCTGCAAAACACAGACCCCAATTATTACTGAACTATTAAAATGATTACTCATTTATTCATTCTGAGCAAACATTATAAATAAATGTGCATTTTTATGGAAAATGACACTGCAGGGCACTTGTTAAATAAATGGTAAGGTTTGATTGTTTATAATGTGCCTTTTCTGTAGGTGCATTGGTTCCATACAGCACCTGAAAGGGAGATATGGTCGAGGTTACAGTCTGGAGATTAAACTTCGAGAAGAGCACGCTGGCCTCCAGCAGGTGGCACTGCTACACAAGGAGATACTAAGGATCTTTCCTCACGCTGCACGCCAGGAGAGGTGTGTGTATGGGTGTATTATACACTTAGAAGTAGTTGGGAATTGAATGACTTATTGAAGAAATATTTTGGAGATTTTTAGTCAGCAGTGAAGAAGCAATATGTGCCCGTTTGCTCCTGTTGATATTTGTCTTGCCCTGTTGTGTTGCAGTTTTGCCACCTTGATGGTTTATAAGATTCCAATGGAGGATGTTAAATCACTAGCCAAGGCTTTCTCTCAGTTAGAGAGTGGTGAGTGGCCATAGAACGGTGTTTGAATACCTTATGGTTATTGGGATTTTGTTTTTAAAGACTTTTTTAAAAAATTATTTCACCCCTCTCTCTCTACAGCTAAGCAAAACTTCAATTTTGAAGAATACAACTTTTCCCAGTCTACCTTGGAGCAGGTTGGTCAAAATGAACAGTGCTGTAATAGATCACAAACATGAGTTGCTATTAGAATATTTTAAATGCTTTTGTGTATCCATATCTGTTTTGGTGTCAGGTTTTCATGGAATTTGCTAAAGAGCAGGAGAATGAGGAGGAAGAAGTGGGCTCTCTCAGCACCACCTTCCAGTGGCAGCGGCTCCCGCAGGATGGCAGAGCATCCATCAATCATTCTGATAGCATTGTGCATCAGTTGTGAGCCAACCCTTTCAGCCCTCTGTCTCCCCCCCTACCATCTCTCTCTGCCTGTGTGTCTCAGAACGTTGGTGCCCCAATATGAGGTGCCACTGCTATGAGGGTCTGCAGATCCATGGAGTTGGCACGGGCACTAACTCAACCAGCATGACTGCATTATTCACATCTCAGCTGATTCCTAAGCTCGTACTGGAATTTTTTTTGAGACAGAGACATTTAATTTTTGAATTCCCACCCCCTGATTTATTCTACGTACCTTTGCTACATACTGGCCTTTGTGAACAGGTTTATACCACGTTCACTTGTGTTTTGAGCTTATCTACCAGCTGCTGGGTGATGTCATGCGTATTGAATCAATCAAAAGGTAGGAAAACAATGCAAAGGAGGGATATCGCAGAATCACTTTCTCACATCAACACTAAAAAAGGTGCTTTTAGTTTTTGTAGCAAGAGGTCTATACTTTAGATCTATTGTGTATACTCTTGTATATACTTTGTTCTTGGGGATCTGATGCATGTGCTTGAACCTTCACAAGCACAGTGGGGCTGTGGAGTGTGAGACTTTGTTCTAGCTTCTATCTCAGCCTTGAAGGTGTTTTTCTGGCTTTGTCAGCGTGACAGCACTGCTGAGACACACCAGCATGTGGAGACTTTGCTTCACAATCCCTCCATGAGGCATGAGGAGTGTCCTCTGTCCCTGCTGCACCAGAGGAGCTCTTGGACTCCTTTTCTAACACCAGCATACGCTTCAGGCCCTCAGACATTCAGCTGTCCAAAGACTGACGCCTGATCAGCAGGCCTAGACCTACACAACAACACATCAGTATAGGTACTGAATGGTAAATGATTTCACAAAGCGACACCCCCCCCCCCCCCTTCAGTGTCTTGTGTGTGTGTGTGTGTGAGTGTGAGTGTGTGTGTGTTATTTTCCTTGGGGCCTTCCTTACACCTTCCTTTTCTCATGTAAATGTCATAAATGATTGAATGTAGAATGTAGTTTCCCATGCACTCCACTTGCATGCATGTAGCACTCCAGATTTGTCAGAATTGGAACCATGGCCTAGAGGTGGTGGGGAAGGCTTTGAAGTCAGAGGACTCTCTTCCTTTCCTGTTTTAATTATTTAGCATTACTTCTCAGCAAGTCCTTGAACGCATGATGGGACTATTATGTGTGGGATCGTGACAGTTGTTTTATCCTACTTTTGTAGCAATGATTAAGAGCTTTATGGTGGAGAATCTACTTTTTAATGGATGGAGCTTCTTTTCGAGCATTCCAAGTGTATTCACGTATTTCAGTTTAATTTCCCCTTTTGGAAGAAGACTAATATTAGATATTAACATTAGTAATATTAACATTGTCGATTAAAGGTATTCTCTGGTTGTTGCTTTTTTTGACACAGGCTACACACAGAGTAACAAATACAAATTCAACACGATCTGAAACAAGTGACAGTTTGAATTATTTGTAATTATTATAATTGTACAACGGAGAATGAGCAGATTATTGCAATTAAAGAGTTTAGAGTTTGTAGTAAAGCAGTGCTCTCCATGTCCCTATTTTCTTTATGCAGTTCAATGAAACTGTTTGTTATATAGAGATGTTTATATGTTTCAGGTATGTCAAAGAAGTGCAGTTAAAAAATTCAGCAGGAATTAAAAATATACACTCACTGTCCACTTTACTAGGAACAACTGTACACCTGCTCATTTATGCAATTAACCAATGAATAATCCAATTATGTGGCAGCAGCACAATGCATAAACACATCAAACATCAGAATGGGGAAACGTGTGATCTCTGTGACTACCAGTGGAATGGTTGTTGGTGCCAGGTGGGCTGGTTTGAGTATTTCAGAAACTGCTGACACAACAAGCATCCTGTGTGTGGAGGGTCTGCAGACTGAAACATCTAATTGATGAAAGAGATCAGAGGAGACTGGTCTGAGCTTGACAGGAAGTCTATAGTAACTCAAATCTATACAACAGTGGTGAGCAGAAAAGCATCTCAGAAAGCACAACACATCAAACATTGAGGTGGATGAGCTACAATAGCAGGAGACCACATCAGGTTCCACTCCTGTCAGCCAAGAACAAGAATCTGAGGCTGTCATGGGCACAGACTCATCCTTCAGCTGTCCAGTTTGGGTGAGCCTTGAACATTAAGCTCTTGACCTGTATCTGCATGATTTTATGCATTGTGCTGCTGCCACATGATTGGCTGATTAGATAACTGCATAAATGAGCAGATGTACAAGTGTTCCAATTAAAGTGGACTATGAGTGCATGCATATATAGATGGAGTATGTGTCATTATTATAGTTATCTCTTGTCCCTAGGTTAGCAGTTAGAGTTGTCAAGCATTGTAATGCTTTTTTGCATTTTTCTTGATTGGTGTTTGGATGGATAAAATGCTCCATTGAAAGACTGTATTTTTGTCCATAATAAGTATAATCATTAGCATGCAGTTGAACTCCGAAACTTTGCACCTTTAATCCAGTGTAAGAGTGGCAGGTTTACCCAGTTGGTCTGGTACACAAGGAGCTATGTAGAATTGTTGCAGGTTTTGTCTATATGAAAATCTGTTGAAGTCTGTTCTGGTGTCTTTTGGGGTTGACTACTTGTTTGTATATTGTACATTCAATATTTTTCTCTTCTACTGCACAATTTTCTGTCCCTGAATATAAAATGAGGGCGGTATTCTGATTGAACCAGTCTTAAAAAATTTTAATTCATGTTGAGATGGTGCACCATATTAATTTTGGTATGTCTATTATATTGTATTTATATTCATTTAGGGCTTTTGAAATATTCGGACTAAACTGTTCTACTGTCCGTTGCAACTGGCCATCATGGAGTACTAACATTTTATTTGTAATATTCTAAGAATCAGGTTCAAATTTATTTAAACTGTCCAATAGCATCAATGCACTAACATAAGCAGCGAAGCCAGTTGATATTAAAGCCAAGCTGTGTAAGCTTTCTGCAAAACATCTGTAATGTAATGTGAATGTTTTGGAGATTGTTGGAATGGTTCTACTTATGGCACTGCTACTTTTGTTTGTGTATTGATAAAGTGGCAATTTTGCTATTTTTTACTAAATGAGCTTTATTTTTGCACATATGTAGCCTCTTATACTGATATGGCTGAACATCTGGATGATGTTGCTTCTCCTTTCTTAGGGTTCGGGGTATGTTTAATGAAATCTACCTTGGTTAAATATACTCATTTCTACCAAAGTGCAATATAGGAAAAACTTTTTGTGTATGTGCAGTCACTGCTTACTGTAAATGATGTGTCATGCCTAACTGCAATATCAGTGTGTATTTTGTGAACTCAAAAAGTGTCTTGCAGTGAAATGTAGCCACCGATATGTAACCTTGTAGAATGCGTTTGCTTTGTACTCTCTATTTAGTGCCCAGATACTGAAAAACTAATAAAAAAAATTATTTGAATATAGATTGAATTTAACAAACAATTCATTCACCAGCTGAAGTGGTTATTTTAATAGAAGATGTTCACAGGTTTTTTTTTTTAATGCCTCTTTATTTTTGCTTCTAGAATTTCATGCCTCTTCACATTTCCATATATAGTATGTGATCATTTTAAACACCACTTGTAGTACTCACGCTCACGACTGTGATTTATTTTAATCACCTCAGGACACTGGAGATTTTTTTTTCTATTTTCTAATTCTATTTAAAATTGATTTTGTTGTATTGTGCAATCTAGTAAAGGAGTGTGCACTAATTTTCTGAGAACTCTTGTGTGTTACACGATCTGTTGTTCTTGTTATTAATTTTTGTGCCGATTTACACTCAATTCATTTCTTTAACACGTGTTTATTAAAAGGCATTTAACCCATAGAAATGAAATAATAATTAAAAAAAGAAAAGAAAACAGCACTAGGCTTATATTATGTATATCTGTTTTTTTAATCATTTATACATTCCCATTAGATAGCCTAATGCATAAAATCCAAGCAAAAAGTATGTCTACTTTGAAAATCTAATTGCAATTATGTGAATAGAGGAGAAAATGAAACTGATAGAAGGAGGAAAATGTGAATAGAGGAAGAAAAATGTAACTGTGATAGAAGGAGAAGTAAAAAATTTCTTCTTCTTCTGGACATTGATAGCAATTTAAAAAAATAATAGAATTTCTTCAAAGATGAGCATTTATTTTAGATATTGATTTTTATCCCAATCCTATTTTTCTGCTTGGGTCTTGCGACTTATCTTCTGCTGCTGATGATGGACGCACATAGACACCCTGATAATTCGAACTGCTCGGTCTTTATGTAATCATAACGACTGTCCTGTGCTTAGCCCAGGACTCGTACACAATTTGTTTATACTGAATATCCTTTAAACACACTTGGTTCTGATTGATTTTACTCTTCTTCACGTGTATACTGTAATGATTTACACTCACTGAGCACTTAGGTACAACTGTACACCTACTCATTCATGCGATTATCTGATCAGCCAATCGTGTGGCAGCAGTGCAGTGGATAAAATCATGCAGATATGGCCAGCACCTGTGGGTACTGTTCACATCAACCATCAGAATGGGGGGAAAAATGTGATCTCAGTGATTTTGTCTGTGGCATGATTGTTGATGCCAGACGGGTTGGTTTAAGTATTTCTATAACTGCTGATCTGGGATTTTCACGTACAACATTCTCTAGAGTTTACTCGGAATTGTGCAGAAATATCCAGTAAGGGGCTCAGATAACTACTCTGTACAGTTGTGGTGAGCGGAAAAGTATCTCAGAAAGCAAAATCCGTTGAACCTTGAGGTGGATGGGCCACAACAGGAGAAGACCACGTCGGGTTCCATGGGTTAAAGTGTTTGTGTAGTTGTGACTGTCCTGAACGAGATAAGAACCTTCATTTATTGTATGTAGGCTGTTTGAAATTTGTATCTGTAATGCCTTTACTGAAAGCTCATTCATAAATTATAAAGTACCCACTTGTCGTTCCAACACTTTATTACTTTCCATGATAATAAAATTAAAGGAGTAATCAGTTTTTTTTTTTAATTTCTAACACTTATGGAAAAACTATGTTCATATTTTACAACTTCACTCATTTAAGAAGTACTTATGTCATTTGAATAATGATGTAATGGATGCTTTATAGAAGACTATTAAAAAATATTCTAATAATCTTGAACTATCTACCCATAATTGTCTTTTTCATGGAAGTAATACGACCTATAACATCTAATTTTAACTCTTGTTTTGTTATAAGCCTTTTACAGTTCATTCTGCAGGTTAAGATCTACTGACTGAAAGGTTTAGCCTTCACATCCTGGAACTGCCCACTACCACTGTAGGACCTGTGAGTAAACCCCTTAATCTTCGATAGCTCTAAGGGCACCTTACAGTGGCTAGTCATGGATTCTGACCCCAGCTTCCTTACAAAAACAGTTGATGTGAAAAAAATAAACGAATCAAAGAGTGATAGAGAACAATATGGATCAGAATTGCGCAAATACCTGATCGTCTTCAGTGTTGCAGGCTTGTGAGTTGAATTTAGGGTGATTGTTTACAATCGCTCTGCCTCGTTGTGTCTCTGTAGGGTATCATGTAGTGTGATTTGTGCATCAACCGTAAATATTTTCCTGAAGGTATCAACATACACGGTCTCCAGTGTCTAAACCATACAGTAGTTCATGATGTGATTTATGATCTCAAGCATCTCAACTCTTTGAAAAACTATACACACTGGCAGAACTTTGTGAAAATATGAAGAGGTATTACAGCGGCTTCTTACTATACAAGTAACGTGAAGTGAGGCAGAGAAACTGTCACGTGAGAGAGAACACATCTACACGTACTTCATTTTCTCTCACTTGCTAGGGTCTACACTTTGCTTGCAAACCAAGTTCCATTTCACGGCACCTTCTGGTTGGTTTTAACACAAACAAACATAGAGCTAAATAGCATGGTTCATTATGCTCCTGATTGCTTAATACTAAGTAGATTACTTATTTTGGTATCAGCATCAAGTACCGGAAAACATGACCTTGTACATGGTCTGGAAAAAATGGTATTGATGCATTCTTACCCTTTTATAAACAGCCATTAACTTGTCAGCCCTGTTATAGCCAGAATTATTTGTGGCTGTTATTTATTTATGACTAAATAACAGCAAGCCAGTTAGGTTACTCACTAATTTGAGGCTTTCTTTTTTACAAATACTGAAATTTTAATATGCTACATGATAGCTCAATATATACATAAATTATAACTGCTAGAAAACTAATTAGTGGATTAAAAGGACCAAATGATTAGCATTTGCTATGATGAGAGTTATGACAGTTACTTGCCAGAGTTTGTTGTCAAGGAGGGAGACAAGGTTTTCAAAGAACCAAATGTGAAAAAATTCTAATTGTGGAAGTTTTGCAATGTTTTTTCCTCTTTCCTCTCCTTTTTGGGCCCCACTTCTATTTTTATAACTGAAAGGCATTCTGATACTTTTGCAAAGTAGGCTGGTGGCTACTGCAGTGTTAGAAATGAACAACTTCAAATAAATAAAGCAATGTCATTGGACTGACCAATAGTGTTTTCTAAATCACCTAATGAAATTACAGCCACTTCTGAAAGTCTTGGAATGGCAAAGCAGACCACCCAATTTTTAGGTGAGCAAAAGTATAGGAACAATACTTTTGCAATAACTTGCAATAACTACACCAAGATGACCCACTGACATCATAAACTCTTGCATTCTTCTTTTGTGATGCTTTTCTAGGCTTGTACTGCAGCTTCTTTCAGCTGTTGTATGTTTTTGGGTGTTTCCCCCTTGAATCTCCTCTTCAGGAGGTGAAATGCATGCTCAGTTGGGTTAAGGCCCGGTGACTGACTTGGCCATTAAAAACATTCCCATTTTTCCCCCCCTGATGAAATCCTTTTTGTTGTGTTGGCAGAGTGTTTTGGGTTATTGTCTTGCTGCATAATGAAGTTCCACCCAATTATATTGGATGCAATTCTCTGTAAATTGGCAGACAGAATGTTTCTGTACAGTTCTGAATTCATTCTGCTGCTACCATCATGAGTTCCATCATCAATAAAGTTTAGTGAGCCTGTTCCAGAGGCAGCCATGCAAGCCTAAGCCATGACACTACCTCCACCATACTTCAAACAAAAGTTGCCATGTTCTAAGTTGTTTAACATATCTAGATGCATAAATATGAGGAAATGAAAGCTGAAATTCTGTTTTCTTGTATAGCAAAAACAAAAGAATTGGGCTTGCCATTCCAATACTTTTGGAGGAGACTGTTGATTTGTCCTATTGGATAAAACACATCTCCCAGAGAATGTATTACCTAAATTCCTCAACATAATAGCACAAAATAAGAGCATTTTGTAAATATGTAAATTAGTTTGTAATAGTTAGTTAGTATAACCAAAGACAACTTATTTCAATATAAAATAAGTTATAATCCATTATTTTCTATACTGCTAATTCTATGCAAATAATATAATTCTATGCAAATTAATCTATAACATCATCTGGCAACTATTTAGTGACTGACTGAGCCTGCACTAGCTACTTTCTCCTGAGAAGATTAGGCACTGGCTGCATATGCATCTGCTTTTGATGTCTCTGTCATACACACACCGAATGTGAATCTACACTGGAGGCTACTGGAGGTTACTGAAGATGACTGAATCAATGAAAGCATGAAAGGAAAGTGCTCACTCTTACAACTTTGCTTAAGATCTGCATGGATATAACATGAGTAAACCTGAAGTGAAATGGCTGTGAAATCACAAAAGAAACTGTTCAGACTCTTTCCAGATGTAACCATAATGCCTCTCCAATCTCTGGAATTCACCGATTATTCCTACTTTTTGAGCTGGTGTGGTGGTCATCTACAATAATGCTTTTTATAGCAGGGGATGCTGTTGTGCCCCGGAGCATTTATTTCAATTATTGTCCCTTCATTTATTAATTTACTGCTACACTGCATTAGCTTGTAAAAGCAACAGGGGAATTGTAATATATGAACAGGGCCATAGACCTGTTTTATAATTCAAAACCATAATTCAGAATTTCCCCGCTGAACTTTGGACAGTTGTACATGCAAAAATAAAAGCATAATCATAAGCAAAATTGCACCTATAATTATTGTACCTATAATTAGGCTGCTATTTTATGTGAAGAAGCTCGTCCTTGTGTTGTGTGATCTGGGTGGAGATTTTATGTCACCCTGACAACTGATCCAACCCATATGAGCTGTGAGAGCACAGCAGCAAATACAAAACAGCCTATATCATGTCTGTAGTCTCTGAAGTTCATAAATCATGTAATTCAGTCTCACTCTGTGACTCACTGTTACATTGACTTATTAGTAATACTTTACATAAAGGTTATATTTATATAATGGCTTCATAACACATGCATAAATATTGAATAATATTTTGAAAGCAATTTATGAGAAGATATGAAAAAAGGTTATTTTAATATTGTTTATAAAGTTTTATAAAACACCTTTATAAAACACCTCTTGCCATCTCGCAAATATGATCATAATCCACTATTTACAAGCGCATTATTTTATAAATATGTGGTTTTAGAGCCTTGCAAATAAAGTGATAGAGGCCATGAAAAGATCCCTTTCAATTTCCTGAGCAGAATGTACAAAATTTTGTGTACAGTTTAGCATAAATTGGCCATGAGGCACTAAATGACAAGGTCATGAAATAGAAATGTGCGTGGCATTTACTTTATACATGTTCTCGTTTTTTTTTTTTCTTATGATTTAATAAAATTGTGTGTATGGTTTAATTCATTTGTGCTCCCCTCTAAAGAAACCATGCCTCTCTTATAGTAGTGTGCCTAACAATAAAATTAATTTCATTATATGTTATATATACAATCATATATAAAATTATACTGTTTTTTTTATAACAATGTAATTCTTTGTTGGTGAACACATTTGCTTATGTTGGCTAAACATTAACTACCCTAATTAGTTTATATAGATAGCAAGGTAGCCTATATAAATGCAGAGTGAAGCAGAACCTTACATTTCATTCAACTGAACTAGAGTTAACAATTTTCCTGATATTTTAACAGTCCTCAGTATATATACACTGCTGCCAGTAAGTACCAGAGCTCTCTATGGACTTATCTTTAAAGGAGAGCACAAAAAAGGGCACAATTCTATTAATTCAATAACTCAAAATAGCAAATTGAGAGCATGAATAGTAAATTGTGCACACACATTATAATGACCTGCTGTTATTACTGTCGCTATGATAAAGTAAATTTTGTACACTAACCAAAAATATCTTTTCATGGCCTTTATAGAACTCTTTAAAGTGCATACAAAGGCTATGCAGTCTTTGTATGATGACAATCTGGTAATAATCAAAATGCCAGTGTCTGAGAGACATGCACGTTCAGGTTTAAATAAAGATGTAGTATTATATGTTCATGTAGTACTTTTTTTGTTGCCAAGATATTTGTATGAAACCCTCATCAGGACACAATTTGATTCTTTTATGGAAAAGAGTTTCACATTCAAAACAGCATTCATGGTTGTCTTCAAATAGGATATACTTAGTGATATAATCTTATGGTACAAGTATCAAGTCAGAAGAACTAGAGAGAAAGCTATCAGTGCAGTCTAAGCCCTGTCATAATTATGAGGAAAATGGTATTGTTTTGAGTGTCAGTAGAGTGAATTACACTTGATTCAGAGCAAGTCATTTGAGCATATTTAGTAAATAACTGAAAAGTGATTACGTACTGTTTTAGTAACATTTGAATTTCCATGGGTGTGAGCAGGAATTACCTGTCTCTGTGAATGCAGCCACTTCTACAGGGAGTCTCAAGGGAAGTGACCTATTTTTAAGGATCACCACTTGATGGCAGTGCACACCAAGCCTTGAAAAGATCTAAAGAAACACAAGACCATGCATTACTAACTGGCAGGGAGTTACATTTGTATCAGTGTAAGCAGTGTGATGAGTGGACAGCTGTGCCTATTGTGTTACACCATGTGTTTCTGAAGCTGAGAGAATTGTGTTTGTCTAACATGATCGATATGCATCTCCGCTCTTTGTGGTGGGTAAGAAATTGAAATTGATTTGTAAAGAGTGTTATTCAAAAAGATCCATCCACTGATGCGCCAACATTGTTTGTGATTAAATGAGTAGTTGTATAAGGTAATAGGATGGTATGATATCTGAGATTTTAAATGGGTAGCATGTCAAGGTGAATGCTGTTGTATGAAGTGATTAATGACTCAACACTACAGTACCTGAATGCAAAAAAAATCAACATGCCTTCCAAGTATAGCACCACACAGAGCAAATATTGTTTTCACGTCCCTCATTCAAGACTAATGTGTCTACCTGTGAGGGATGAAAAAAATGTTCTGCTATTATTGTTGAGTCGAGGAAGCTAGTGCTCCATTGGTTTCTTGGTTTTCCATGATTTGAACCACTGTATAGTTTCCTTGACACTTAACATGGTGTTTTTTTGTGGCTCTGGATTTGTACAACATGGTGTTCAAGGCACTAGTACCATGTGGCATTGTGTGCATGTGGTATTGTCCATCAAAAGCCCTGTGACTGGAGAAACCATGTCGATATGAGTCTAACTTCAGCTTTTGTGTCATCTCATTTTGCTTTGTGTGTTTGTGTGTTTTTAACTAACTGTTAAAAAAACCCTAACTATCTTCATTGAAGCATGCACACTGAAGTCAATAATATTATCTGGCACACAGCCAGCACTTGTTTAACTTTTATTTAAGTGCCATAGAAATTAACTAATCAAATAGAGGACAAAGGGCCATTAACCTCCATGCGAGTGAGAGACCGAGAGAGAGAATGAGCTACAGGGAGATTAATAACATTCACCATTCATTTAGCGAAAAGAGAAGCAGTTAGTGTCCCTCAGCACTGTAGGAAGCACCACATGTGATACAGAAATGAACAAATGAAACATTTCATATAGAAAAAGGTATAGAATTATTCACATCAATGCATTTCTATTGTTTCCTTGTTATGAGAGTGGAAGAAACTATATTCTATATTCTCTCTTCTCTTCTGTCTTGATGGTCGAGTGACAGGGCTGCTTGCTCCAGGCGGGTCTGTCATGGCAACACACACACACACACACACACACACACACACACACACACACACACACACACACACACACACTATAGCATTCATTCACCCTGGGGGATGCCCCTTGGACACATACAGGTATTTGTAGAAAACAAAACAAACAAACAAACAAAAAAAGCTTTTGTTTGTTCCTGTTTAAAATGTGACATTTGTTTCTGTTTAAAAGGGAAATGTGACATTTAAGTGTATTTGAAGCAATCTTTTACAAATATAACTTTGACATTAACATTCATAGCATGTTGAATGCTGCAAATCTCAAAATCTTTTAAGTGTATATAAATATTTTATTAGAGATGTACATATATCACACCATCCAGGTTATATCCCTGCCTCAAGTCCAGTGTTCCCAGGATAGCCTCTGGATCTGAAAATGAATGTATGAATTTATAAACATCACATATGATATATGATATAACTGTAGTAATGTATATCAGCATTAATGCAAACACTTAATTAAAATATGACTTGAGGAGATGACACTGACCTAGAATTTGTTTCAGCTCAGGTTACCTGGTATCCGGCTTTGTGCGCGAATAAAAATTGATAGGTCGATCATTTGCTGATCCATGTACAGCTACCAGAGCAAACAGGCATGTACAAACTTAGCTTCACCCAAGTGTTTGTTTTTAGCCAAGAGCAAACAACTTTTCACTTCAGGTGCCTAAAATAGCTCTACAAAATGGCATACTTTATATGTACACACTAGAAATGCTGAAAAAAAGAAGGGTGGACCATTAGACACAATTTGTCAACTTTTTTTAAACTTATCATTTTATAATTTGTGGCTGTGGGTATTTGTGCAAGTAAATGATGTTTGTCATTTCAGCATATGTTGAATTTGATTTGAGATGTCACTAAACTACATAATACATGTACTATGTGTACACCATTGATGCATGGCAACACTTCAGCTGTGCCATCTTAATTTCCCACCTATTCAATACTGATTTTGGAAAAGTAAACTTCCTTGACACATCATTTTCAATTTATGGCAAACTAAAGAGCAGAGTCCCTGCTTCTTCCTCTTTGCTGTGACAAGTCTGACTCGCCTGACTTACCCATTAAGGAGAAGGTTTCTCACAACCCCAATTTTGTTGCCATCTCTCTCCCCCACTCTCTCTGGCACTCTCCTTCCATTCCTTCTCTTTTCTTTACATTCTGTCATACACCATGAATCAGATGGCAGGATACTGCATCACAGTGTAGTTCTTTTTGCTCTGGCTGTTCTGACAGTGCAGGAGACAGCCAGGCAGCAGTGTCTAGAGCTGTGCTATATTTGCAGGTTCAAAATGGCTCTTTAATAAAAAGCACTGACAATAACAGGTGGCTCTGTCATTATGATAAAAGTTTTTGATAATTAATTAAAAGACTTCATGTGCATGCACTGATTAGCGGGGAAAAAATAGCAAACCTCTGTGAAGGTCATGCTTTTTCAAATGTCATACTACAATGAGCATAGTGTAATACTTATTGATTTGTGCAACATCTAAGCTTGGTAAGATTTCTGTATTTGGCAGTTCTACATGAGTAAGTAGGTGCAGATTACTCTGACTGAATGATTTGTTGTGTCGTTCAGCTCCATGAGTTTCGCTCCATCATGAGGGATCATAGAGTAGCCCAGGTGCTGAACTAATCCTTAAAAGCCATAGCTGGCATAGTGATAAAACCGCAGGCATGCCTCTGTATCTCTGTAGACTGCTGAGAGATCATACTCCGTTCAGGGCTCCATCAATAGATGCTTCTTGAACTGCATGAGGCATTGGCTGGGGTCAGAGACATGCGATTTATAGTTAAAATTAAGCATTGAGACAGACAGACAGACACATGGACAGACAGACAGTCAGAAGAGAGAGAGAGAGAGAGAGAGAGAGAGAAAGAGAAAGAGAGAGAGCAAACTGTAGGTGTCTACTTTATGTCTTCAGCATCAGTGGAAATGGACTGGTGGTGGCAGGAGGGATGTGTTAAACATGGTTGAAATCTTCTAGGCCAGGGACCAAGGGTGTCAGACTTCAATGTTCTACCTCATTTAACACACCTGATTCAACTCATCAGCTCATTACCAAGGCCTTCATGGGCTGAATTTAGTGTAAAAAAGGAAAAACACCAAGACTATAAGGCTGTAGCTCTTCACAACACAGGTCTGATGCATGTTCAGACAAACCACATTGTCTTATCTTGTGATATTTTCTGAATAAAAATGGTACAAAATATGCTTCCAGACATAATGGTGTCTGTTGGCCCCCAGCAAACTATTTCCATTGAACTGTAGCAGAACCGATCATGGTAGGAAAAAAAAACTGCCCATAGTTCAATGACTGCAGTTTTTTAAACTTGAAGCATTAGCTTCTACAGCAGCTGCTCTGTTGTGGCTTGTTTTTAACATGCTTTTATATAAATGAAAGAAATAGATATAAATAGATGTAAATGTATAAATAATAATAATAATAATAATAATAATAATAATAATAATAATAATACATTTATTTTATATAGCACCTTTAAAAGTTGCTTTCTCAAGGTGCTTTCCATGAAAGCTTACATAAAAGAAAACACAACAATTTTAGACAATATACTATANTATAAATTCAACAAGAAATAAATCACAAAACAATACAATAAAAAAACTAATCAAATAAAAGCATTCCTGAAAAAGAAAGAACCCTGCTGAGAAGATCGTAGATTGTGAATTGGCATATAAAATGTTAAAAGATCTGCCAGATACTGCATATAGGCAACTGTAATCCCAAACATAAAAGCTAAGCTTTATTCAACATTTTTTTTCTGACCAAAGATAATTATAATTAATTTAGAGCACACAAATTGCAACACTCAGTCATTGTACTAATTGGGCAAATTTACAAGAAAAAGTGACAAAAATGTGCTAATGTGACATAAATAATAATTAAAACACATATTATCTTATATATTATCTCTATTACCATAGACAGCTCATCAAAGGAAAGAGATTTTTTTTTTTGACTTCCATTTAGCCTCTCTCGTTTGATTAGTGAAGTGGTGACATGGCTTGTTCAAGAAAAAAAGAAAGAAAAAGTCATCAACAAAATAATAAGTGTTTGGAAATGACTAGACAGAGAGGTTTTTCAAAAAAAAATCTATATATATTTTAAGATTTGAGGGGGACTTTTTGCATATCATTAATCCATGTTATCTTGGTTGGCACAAGAGGCATCACTTTAAAGATGTATTTTTGGAACCAGCCACCTCAAAGAGTTAGTTTAGGTAGAACCATGGATGGGAATTGGGATATAATCACTTCGGGAGCATCATATGGCATATAACTAGTTAAATGATCATTATTCTTGCTGTACTGGAGCAATCTTAAAGAACAGTTCTCTAATTTTGTGTTTGTGTTTGTGTGTAGGCGTACAAGCAGACAATTCCTGAGAGATTTGTAGGAATTAAAGAATAAATATAATAAGGCATCAGTTTCGCCTTCTGTTCTTAAGTTCTGATTTCAGAACTTGGTGCTTAATCAACAGCTTAAACTATATGAGGAAAAAATTAACTTATGCTTTGCAAAAAAATATGTAAGTTATAAAGTAAAATAAAAATAACATTAAATAAGGTTCAGCTAATAACACATCACCTTTCCTAACTTTTTGATGTAATTGTACAGTTACCCAAAACAAAGTGCCTGCTATGATTTATTAGCACCTAAGAATAACCTCAAAGAAAATGCAAAGCAGAAATCAAAACACATTTTTCTTTTGTATTATGACAGATTTCTGATTGAAACAGGCTATTCGGGGAGGAAATAATGTAGGGCTAGTCTCTGGCTCTGAGTGGCGCAAGGCTCTAAATTTGATCCTGAGCTTGGATTACTGTCTGTGTGGAGTTTCACATGTTCTCCCTCTGTCTGCATGGGTTTCCTCTGGCTTCTCTTGTTTTCCTCACAGCCACCAAATACACTGGATTGGCTCTGTTAATTTGCCCCTAGGTGTGCAAACGTATGTGTGCAGTCATCCAGGGTGCATTCCCACCTCACACCCAGTGTTCCTGAGATAGGCTCCTGATCCACTGCAGCCCAGATCAGAATGAAGTGGTTACTGAAGATGAGTGAAAGAATGGACTGATTTTTCTATACATTAGGATTGACTAGCTTGTGATAAATGGCAACCATGACAATGATAGATGAGGATGCTTGTGTGTGCGTGGTGACATAGTTAAAATACAAAAGGTGTTTTGAGGCAAGTCATGATGAAAGTTTACAGAGGACCATTTTACAAGTTTTAATGTTTATGTGTGGAACCGGGAACATACAGTACAATTGTTGGTTATGCACAGCTCACAGGTGACAGTGTACACCAAAGATTGCTGTGTAGCTCAAGTGATAATTACATCCAGGAAGTACCCAGAGCATCAGCTTCATGCTGTGTGTGTGTGTATGTGTGTGTGTGTGTGAAAGTGGGGTAGAGGGGTGTTACCATACATGTAGATTCCAGAATGAATAATTATGTCTAATGATTGCTAAAGCCACCTGGCACTTGAAAAAGTCTTAATTTGGCTCCTTTAAAGGCTGTCTGATCATCCTCATGAGAACAGCAATTACCACCATAATACACTGGAAAGATACAGCCACTGCCTGTTGAATAATTTGGCTTGAGCATTTCAAAGAAAAAAAAAAACAGTTTACAAATATTTATATAGAGAAAATGGAAGTCTCTGGAAAAAAATAGAATTCCTGGGGATTTTCAATCATGCAGGTTGCCTGAATGCAATAAAGGAGCTGTGACTTTTAGTGAGATTCTGCTGAGTGATGGCTGTTTGAACTGTTTTGGTTGGGTTAGGGAACACTTGAATCTACACTGTTTGAGTAATGAGTGCTGTGGTGCTGCCGCAGTGCACTGTTTCTTTCCTCTCGTCTTGTGCTTTGTCACCCTGAGGCCCATTTCATCCCAGCTCTCCTCGCAGCTCCCAAACACACTCACAGGAAACTGGAAACTGCACTTGTTTGCATCATTAATATCGAACTCACAACTGGGAGAAGAGCAGTGCAGTGTTTCTGCAAGAGGACAAGCTGGTATGAAGATTGCCATAATGGTTAGTCAAAGAGTTTCATGGTTATAGATTAATATTTTGCATTTTAGTGAAGAGGTGACAGTGTCAATGATGTTTCAGGCTTCAGTGTTGCTCATTTTATTTCTTCCGAAGGTGAGAAACCTGAAATTGTTGAAAACCTGAATTAGGTTTTTAGATAGGAATGAAAAATTCAGAATTATTGTAGATATAAGTTCCCATCCCAAAAGTAAATCACTGGGCGTAAGCAAGTGGAAATAAGTTTGGTACTCAAATTCCATGCCTTTTACTGATTCTGCATGGCACATGGAAGGTTTCAGTGCTCAGTGGTGGCTAATTCTTTATTTGTATAAGTACAAATTACTGACTGTAATTTGCTCATAGTTACTGGCTTTTTTTTTTTGTAGACTAGTGCACTAAGACCAACCTGCAGCCACAACGTCAGGAGCTCAATGTTTATGTCATCAAGCGGAGTGTGAACCACAAACCTATCTCAGCGAAACTGCTGTTGTGAGTGTTAACGGCTTCCCAGCTCACATAATTCAAAACCTCTCATGGATCCTCTGCATCTCCACCATTATCAAGAAGCCCACCAATTCCTAGATTTTTCCTTTAGATCCTCAGTAATTTCTATAGATGTAAACATGGAGAACATATTGACCAGCTGCATCACAGTTTCTTATAACAACTCCACTGTGCCTGACCACAAGGCTCTGTAGCAGTTGGTGGTTAGGGTGCGTGGGGTCCCTGGTGATACTGAGAAGAGCCTGGGGACCCCACGCACCCCACCCACCACCTGTTTATTCTCCTACCTTCTGCTATTGGACACACAACCAGACTGAGGGAGAGCTTTCACCCCAGAGCTGTGAAGCTGCTGGTTCCCACTCATACATGCGGATTGTTTCAGTATTGTTATTCATGCAAAACTGGAACTGTTGCAATTTCGTTATCCACTCAATCAGGAGTGTGCCATACATTTATCATTCATGCAATCAGGAGTGGAATAATCATGCCTGCTATAACAGTAATACATAGGCTGTTACCCCTATAAGCTTTAAAAGTACTACCTTTATCTCATTTGCACATACTTTAGGTTAATATAGCTATTGCTCATTACATTTTTTTCTTCCATTGCAATGTCTTTTGCACCATATCTACTGCCATACCTCAGTGCATATTTTCTTACACTGTTTGTCAATATCTTGCACTCCTTTTTCACGTTGTTGTTGTTATTATTATTATTATTATTATTATTATTATTACTTTTAATTCACACTTCATCAAATAACTCTAATGATTAGACCAATCTCTAATTTAGTCAGCCATGTTACAACTTTACCTATTCTCACATGTTGATCATTCAAGAAAAAAAGAGCATGTAATGATAATTATGTATCAGCAGTGGAGACTTTGCCTTCTAGCAAGTGGAGCCATTTGTCCTAATGCTGCTGTGTGGTCAAATATAAACCCACTAGACCATCAAGTGAGTAGTGGTGTGCCCTGCTTATTAGAATATTGATTTGTTCCTTGGTGCACAATAAATGGCCGCATTACACTAACAGCATTACTGTATTACACTATATGCCCAAAGGTTAGTGGACATCTTACCATAAAACTCATATGTGTCCTTTTTGAACAACCCATTCCAGATTTAGTCACTGTTTGCTGTTATAATAAGTTCCACTCTTCTGGGAAGGCTTCCCACTAGATTTTGGAGCGTTGTTGAGAGGATTTTCAGCCACAAAAGCATTACTGAGGTTGGGGGCAAAGGGGCCTGGGGAACAGTCGGTGTTCCAGTTCATTCCAAAGTGGGGTTGAGGTCATGGCTCTGTGCAGGACCACTCGAGTTCTTCCAGTCCAACTTTGGCAAACCATGTCTTCATGGACCTTGCTTTGTGCACAGGGACATTGTCATGCTGGGACAGGTTTGGGCCCCTTAGTTCCAGTGAAGGGAAACTGTAACGCATACAGAGACATCCTATACAGTTGTGTGTTTCCAGCTTTGTGTCAACAATTTCTGGAAGGCCCACATATGGGTGTGTGAGGGTCAAGTGTCCACATATTTTTGGCTATATACATAGCATTCATAGTGTACTTCATGTACATTAATAGTTTCCCTTTATATAGAACAAATTGTAGTGGGTCAAAATACCTACAGCATTACAATGATGATTTGAATAAACTTAAGTTAGATATGTTTAAAGCATATCTAATGCCCTCCCATGAAACATCTATCTCTAAAACCACAATTTCTGCAGGAGCAGAACATTTTTTTTCATAAAAAGTATCATATAAAAGAGATCTCAAATAATGTTTTCACAGTTTAGAAATAAAAAAAAAGATCTTTATATGATCTTGAATATATATTTTCATTAGTTCAAAATGGACTTTGATTTCGTATTTAAAATGGATGTAGATTGTACACAGCAAACATGGATATGTACGGTTTTCTTATGATAAACTCCAAAGAGTCATTGTTAACTCACAATGTTTTTTTTACTAGCAATGATTCATTAATTTTGAATGACTTGTACTAGTAGATCTCTGAAGAATGTGATCTGAGGCCAGGGTTGGGGAGGCAGTTGCGGTGGCATAGCTTATTTCAAGGATGGCAGTCTGTGATGACATGTTATTAGAGAAAAACAGACCATCCAGGGATGAAATAATGACCCTACTTGGTACAGGAGAAACTGGCACAAATTTTGCCCTGACAATGCTATGCCACTGCTGAACGTAGTGACAGTACTGGCGTGCCATGCATACAGCTACATAAAATTGTCAACAGGGATAGCTTGCATAAAACAAAAATAGGTTTTTATGCGACTGGAAATATGCCTCATTCCTATACACACTCCTCTTGAATCCTTTCTACAGCTGCCATATGAATTCTTTGCATTAAATGTACAGGTCCGAACACCAAAGACCTTTTAAAGACATTGTGGTCAAGTGGTTGGTGAGCACTTTGCAAGCTTTTATTTGGGTAAACTGCAGTCTGTCAGACAGCAAAGATTTGGGACTTAGAACTGGTTGTCTACTGGGTGATATTGGATGTCCTCTCCTGTCTGTTTGCTGCTACTAGTTGCTCAGCCACATCCCATAGCTGTGGAACATTTCTCCTCGGAAAAGGTAGAATTAAACAGGTAGACAAGTCAGGAGGCCTTAGAACACCAGAGAAGGAAAAACTATCACACTCTAACACAGCTAACTCTAATGGAAGAGCAGAACTCCAGGCTACAGTAGGAACACAAGTGAGAATGTAAGAAATCTATCTATCTATCTATCTATCTATCTATCTATCTATCTATCTATCTATCTATCTATCTATCTATCTATCATAAGGTGCCAGTTCTAATAATAAAGCAAGAGAATATCCAGATATGGAAAGACTAACTTGACAACAGTGTCCTGCAAACAAAATACCTAACAAAGTATAGTACAGTGAGAGTAAAAAGTATTTGATCCCTTGCTGATTTTGTTGGTCTGCCCACTAATAAAGAGATGATCATTCTATACTTTTAATGGTAGATGTATTCTAACATGGAGAGACAGAATATCAAA
>CM074956.1:15237596-15252013 GCA_037577455.1 Pangasius macronema | reverse complement strand
TATATATATATATATATATATATATATATATATATATATATATATATATATATATATATATATATATATATATACAGATTATAATATAGCTTTTTTTGAGAGGAAAGAACTGAATTGCTAGGAGAGAAAGAGTGTGTGCCCACACTATCCTGTATAGACTATTTTTTCTTGTCTCATGTTTCACATCTAAATCAAACTTTTCTTTTTTTCTTTTTTCCCTCCATACCTAGCCTTTTTCACTGTCACATCTGACAGCACCACAATGTCAGTGGATCTTGAGGGAGTAATTTATCATTATGTGGGAACAAGTCATAAGTATCTGAGATGGAGCTCATACATCACGGTCATGTTTACCTGTGGAGGATTCAGGTTGAGTTTTATCAGCAGCTTGCCGTGCTCTGACACACTGAAGCACAGAAAGAAGATTGTGATTTGTGTGCGGTTGGAGAATGGAGTAGTATGCTTATCTCATTTTCATTATTTTTATGATTTTTATAAGTTTTACAAAAAGCAACAACGTGTGTAATAGCAACATAACATTATAACTTGAACAGTTTATAGAAAGTAATTGCACACTATGCAATGTTAAACATAATACTATTAATTAGTAATTAATTCAAAATATATGTGAAATTGCAAAAGTCTGATTATCACATAAACTAGCACATAATAAAAATGTGAAAAGGCTTTTGTTGCTGCTCTTAATGAATGTAGTGTTTATGAGCTTTACTTCAGGTCCTGGGGAGATGAGGGCTGGATGATGGGAGTCAGAGGCCAGATTGACACACACATCTGTCACTGTACAGCATGGGTAGAAAAACAAATCTATCCCCATCGAATGTGTCAGTTTATCTACCCTCAGGAACGCCACATGTCCCTGCAGGGACACCTCATGGAAAGTGCCACATACACCATCACGCGGAAGAAAACCACATGTCTGGACCAGACACTAGAGAGTAACAGCAAAAATGATGGATATGTGATGTAATGAACTGTGACATCTTTCTTTTCACTCTCAGGGAAAAGATTAGGGGACTGTTTGCTACTTGCTGTGAACATTGATTGTAGTATTAATTTGTTGAACTTTTGATTGACAGCTATAAGTTACACCTCAGTGTGATTCTTGCGATTTTTGTTCTTTCCCACCCACAGACACCTTTCAATTAATACTGTACTCTTCCAGTCTAATTTACATATCAGTGTGGAGTCAATAAGTTGCTTAAACAGTGATGAAACACAATTACACAAGAGCCCTTCACTAAGCTTCAATTAATTACCCATTTACGCTGATTTTCATCAGAGTGCCAGTGGATTTAAAAAAATGCGTAATGTTTGCCTTAATATATTCTTCAATTATTCATTCTCAATCTGCTGTCCCAATAATTAGCATTTCAATCAACAAAGACCCAGGTGAAAGAAAGATTAAATAAGTCAATGAATAATAGATCATGTAAATTAGTGTAGTGTCTTAATTTTATCATTGCAACAGTTGCTTAGCCTGTAAAAACTTGACAAACATTTTGTCCAAGTGAAGTGCGAGGACAGTGCTACACTTTGTTTGGGTTAATAGTATTTTGTGCTTCAAGGAAAGGTGAACTCATCTATCCTGCACACTAAAGAGCCCAGGTGGGGCTCATTACTTCGTTTAGGTAAAGCCTCATTAAACAGGACCCTCGTTGGCCCCCACTTTTCCTGAGAGTCTGCAGTCAACAATATGACAAAGGCACTGAAGAATAAATGTGGACTGTATTCCTGTTCACTCAGTGCTTTGGCTGATGGTGAGTATAGTAATTTTGGCACAAATGTGCATTCTTCCATTAACCCTTTAAATTCCAAAAAATCTGTCAGTGGGTCCAGAGTTACATTCCTCCAAAATGTGGGCATTACAATGTGAACGGTTGCAACTGTGAACAGACAATGGAAAGATGTCTTTTGTCTGATTGCTCACTGCTACATGGCTGTCACTTGTTTGAAACCAGCTCAACATTTCTTACTGAGCCACGACTCAAGCTCTCACGTCTCTCTATCCCACAATCCCTTAAGCATTTTTGCTATTCCCTGCTGGAAATGAATAGAAGCAAAATTTCACTTGCACTGAACTCGTTATGTGGAGACAGATTTTGTGGACTACAGATTATATGGCGCATCTGCTATAGTCCTTGTGAATAAGTTGTTACTATAACAATGATAATGTAGTACAACAAGTGAATTAAAGTTATGTTTTGAATTACACCCTGAACCACTATCAGAACCATGCTGTTATAGAAAATTAATCAACACCTTCTGACCAATCAGATTTGGAAATTCACCAGGGCTCTGGTGTAATATACTTTATGAAGAATGACTGAAAAATAAGCTTTGAGTATAAGGAGTTAATTTTAAGAGTATTGCATTTCTGCTTACTAAACCCTCCTGTTTCTCATCCACTGACCTTGTATGGATTAAGGTGAAGGCTCAGCAATACATCAGCTTTCATGACTTCAAATTTGTAAGAATCAGAACAAAATAGAAAACCAATATATTTTATGAAAGTTTTGAATGGATATGATTATGTGTAGATATGGGCTTAGCAGTCAGAGATACAAAATGTAATTAAATTGTGTCGATATAAGCCTTTTAGATTCTTTGCCCTACACCACCATATTATCAGTTCTACTTTACTCAGAAGTACAGAAATCCTTACTTATCTTTCTTTTTAACATGGATTTTATTCAGCTCATTAAGAATTCTATTAAAGAGTCTAGCATACTGCAAAACATGCTCATATTAAGTGAGGGTTTTAATACATCTGACAGCTATTGATGGCTCAGCGCTATCTGTATTCTCCTGGTGTTTGGAAAGACAGTTATTACTGAACAGAAAATACATTTTACAAGAGGTAAACCTTCATCTTAAACTAAGATTAGAAAAAAAAAAACAAAGGTCAAATTTACATTTTTTACTCAATCATGTTGTCCCTCTGTATCAGCAGAGAATCAGACAATTGTGTTTTACAGGAATAATGTCTTAAAAGCAAAGTGATGGCAGACCATGCTCAAGGTCAGCATGTTTTTGTATCGCTACAACATGTACTCAGCACAGAAATGATTTCAGCTGAACACAGGAATAGTTTAATAGTTTTTGTATCCTAATTAGACTCACCTATTCATTTTCAGCACAATATGTAAATAATGATCAGTCTCCCAACCGAAATTAAATCATTCTGACAGGTAAGATTGTAAAGCTCTATAATTGCATTAAGACATAATTAATATTCCAGTAACTGAGCTGCAATAATACATGATACCATTTTATCCAGTTCTGTGGGTGTAAAAAATGTGCATTTAGTTATAATTAGACCCATAGGTTTTTTCAATATTTTACAGCACCTCGGCAGTCTGTATGTAAATTCATTTCATACCAAAAGGTTGACGGTTCTTCGATTAGCACAGAAAAATGAGAAAATGCAACTGTACAATATTGTTCAGACCTTCAGGGCTGGCAAACAAACAAGCAATTAATCAGGCAAAATCCTACTGGTTCTTTTCTTTTTGTAGCAGTAAAACAACCGTGTCACATGCAAGCTAAATCTCAGCAAAGAGTTTGTACTTGTCTACCTCACTGATGCTATATACCATTGAGAATCTTTGTATTTATCTGAATGAGTCTGGGAAGAAAAAAACAACTGTCCTCTGAAAACAGTTAATCAAATCAACATCACCTGAACATTTGGTTTGTTGTCCCACTTTGAAGGTGTTTTAATATTAAACTAGCTAGCGAGATAGCTAGCAGCAGGGGGTTGTCATGAAGCGGCCCTGACTGGGCTTTTAATAGGTTCTGTTTTCCTGTAGAGATGCCAGGCTCAGGTCAAAACTTTCAAATCAATTTCTTATCAAACCAAGGATCCTGGGAACAGAGTAATTTAGGTCCAAATTAACTGTACCTAAGAAGCTGTGGACACCTAATTGAAAAGAAATAATTTAATTAAAAAAAAATCTGTGATTTGGTTTTCTGTTCTGCTTGGTCGTAGCTAGACTGTGACAGTCTCCCATTAAAGCTTTGGACTAAATGTGTTTTCTTCTTTCTTATTATGACCAAATTTATGAAGCCTTGCCCACAGTTAATAACACAATTTCAAAGGCACATTTAGTTCTACATTCAAGACATAAAGAACGCATTATACGAATAGACAGTTTGCTTCTAGTTTTTACATTTTAACAGCTTCTTCTAAATACTTCTTGCAGAGGAATTGATACTTTACCTTTATGATGCCAGCTTTTTATCTAATAATGTGAATATTATTGCTTTTTTGTTTTTAGATTATATTCTGCAATCCGTGAAAACAATAGCAAGCTTTATCTTTATTTCTCATATATGTGGTACATTATATGGCCAAAAGTTTGTGGACACCTGACCAACCCACCCATATGTGCTTCTTCCCCAAACTGTTGCCATAAAATTTGGAAGCACACAATTGTATAGGATGTCTTTGTAGCATTACAGTTTCCCTTTACTGTAACTGAGAAGCCCCAACCTGTTCCAGCATGACAAAGTCACTGTGCAAGAAGCGAGCTCCATGAAGACATGGTTTGCCATGGATGGAGTTAAAGAACTTGAGTGTCCTGCACAGAGTCCTGACCTCAACCCTACTAAACATCTTTGGGATGAACTAGAATGATGAACTGGGATGAACCCCAGACCCCCTTGCCTGACCTCACTAATGCTCTTGTGGCTGAATGAGCACATATCCCAACAGTCACAGTCCAAAATCTAGTGGAAAGCCTTCCAAGAATGGTGGAGGTATTATAACAACAAAGGGGGACTAAATCTGGAATGGGGTGTTCAACAAGCACATGAGTGTTATGGTCAGGGATCCACAAATTTTTGCCAATAAAATGTACCTTTTATTGATATTGTGTGATATGCTACATGATATACAGTCCTGTGAAAAAAGTCTTAGGCACCCTAATTTTTTTCATACTAATTTTGTTTGTTTTGACTTCTGCATCAGTAAAACATTAAGTGAAAAACAATCAGAAACATTTTAGGGAAAAAAAAGGAAAAATAAAAAGTTACAATAACCTGGTTGCATAAGTGTGCACACCCTTTTATAATTGAGGATGTGGCTGTGTTCAGAATGAACCAATCACATTCAATCTCATATTCAAAAGTAAATATCATACAGCTGCCATCAATTAAATTATTTTGATTAACCCCAAATAAAGACTAGCTGTTTCTGTAGGATTTTCTTCACATCTTCTTGGTTTCATCTGACTGCTGAAGCCATGGTCTGCAAAGAGCTTACAACGCCTGTACAGGATCTCACAGTCAAAAGGAATTGATCAGGAGAAGTTTACAAAAACATTTCCAAAACATTAGATGTACCATGGAACACCGTGAAGGCCATCATCAACAAGTGGAGAAAATGGGGTACAGCAGTGACATCACCAAGAACAAGTTGTCCTAAAATTTAGAAAAGGACAAAAGGACAAGACCAAACTTACCAGGGAGGCTGCCAAGAGACCTATGGCAACATTAAAGGAGCTGCAGGAATATCTGACAAGTACTGACTACTCTCTGAACGTGACAACAGTCTCTTGTATTCTTCACATGTCTGTGCTATGGGCTAGGATGGTTAGATGGAAGCCCTTTCTCACAAAAAACATCCAAGCCCAACTAAATTGTAAATTGTAAGTTTTTTTACTTTTTCTTTTTCTTTTTTTTTTCCCAAAAAGCTTCTGATTGTTTTTCACTTTATTTGTATACTTTGCAATTTCACAGTAAAGGTGGGAAAAGATCTGACATGATTTATCTTATCTTAGTTTCATTTTTTTTTTTTTTTTACTTCACCAAAACCTGCCATTTTAACAGGGGTGGGTAGAGCCTTTTATTTCCATTGTACTTATGTAGAAAATGCTTATTTAATTATTTTTGAAGGCATCTTTGCTTTACAGTATTTCTTTCCATGTGCCTATGACTTTGGAACAGGACTGGATGTAATGATATAAGGCCAGCTTTTTAAAACTTGACATTCAAAATCTGATGCTGCAGTGTTATTTCTGAACCCACTTTGGTTTTCCTCTCACTTGACACACAAGGTCACACAAGTATATTTTCCTGACTTCGGTTTAAATTGTTTTGTCTCATTGCTATTTAATTTATTCTTGTTTACGTGACTTTTCATGTTATAGACTAGAATCTGTGCAGCTAACCCTATACACATGCAAAATGTGTATGAATTTTAACAGGCAAGAACAATTTCAATAGATTCACTTGTGACCTTCATCCTAACCATACATATTTGTAACCAGGTAGGCTTGAATTAAGTATTGTGAATTTGAAAATGTGAGACAATGTTGGTTTAGCCTATTCATTTAAAAAGTCATTACACAGTGCAACACTTTTACTTGATGCTGTACCAGACATTTTAAAGATTGCCCAGATCCTACTGTGTTTTTTCCAGTTGATCATCTCTAGCTTTGCCTTTACTGCTTCATTCTAAAATGCTTTCAAACATGACTAAAAAAAGGTGGGGAGGTGGCATAGGAGGCCATTTCAATACTCTGCACTCTCTGGTAAGCACTGTTGACAATTAGAGGGGTGGAGATTTGAGAGTGAAAGCCAGACTTGAGGTATGTGTTAGAGACACTTAGTGTCAGTCTACCATTTTGAGTAGTGCATAATACTATGCTTTCATAGAACCAAGGCATTATGTGCAGCACTTTATACCCATTTGGTGCTGGGAAATTGCTGCCAGATTGATGCCAAATCAAACCAGCTGACTCATATGATGTTCTGACATGTAGCAGATCAATAATTCAGCATTGATTTGACATTAGAATTAGCTTCACAATTTTCACATCTGTTCAAGACAAACAGCTGTTGACAGTAAGTGTGCACACAACTGTGGCCAGAGATTTTAGTAGCAATATTAGCTTTAAGATATACACATATGTGCACACATCACAAATGTGTTGTGACATATGCACACACACACACACACACACACACACACACACACACACACACACACACACACACACACACACAAAATTAAACACACAGTATTGTTGTGGGAGACAGTCAGCTTTTAGCCCAGGTCTGTGGGCAGAGGATCCCAGAAGCTCAAATCAGTATAATATAAGGTGACAGACCACTATCATATTACAAAATAAAGCCCAGACATTATGATTGGATTCTTAGACAGTACTACTGCCTAGCAGGTGGAAAACTATAATAAAACTGCCTAATATGATGAGGATTGGACACAGTTTAAATTAACATAGACAGAAATATTTTGTGACTCCTGTGGACAGAGTAGTCAGTTTGGCACAATATAATATGTAAAGTAATGGTAGTTGCTCATGAACTGGCCACACACACATGCAGAGTTTGTCAGAATTAGTGATGCATTTTAGTGCATCACTAAAGATTAGTCTTTGCATTTTTATCATTGCATTACAAAGATTAATATTTGCATTTTAGTGATGGTACAGAAAGAGTCTCTACTTCCTGTAAGTTAAACCTTCAGATCTTACTTTGAAAAACATCACTACAGTCTCCCAAGTGGTGCTCAATCAAGCCTGTGGAATCACTTGTATTTCAAATTGCTCAGTATATTGCTCTCCATCATTGTAGCAGTAATAGCATTGCATCTTACATTATTTGCATTTCCTCAGCATGAGAGCAACTGCTACAGAGCCTGCTACAGCATCCAATGCATGCTAGTTTTAATCTCTAGAAATCGGCTCACTGTAGTACAGTACACTGTAGTTTCTACAGTGGCACATATTACACACATTTTTATACTTTTGTTAGATTAAAAAATATTTCATTGAATTTAGATAATTTGGCACACCATTTGATTCAAAGCAACACAACTGAGAAGGATATAATGCTGGACTTGGGAGTTCAGTTTCAGGCAGTCATGGATTCAAACTCACAATCTTCAAATAACTAGCAATGAGCTTTACTCAATGAGCTATGATTTGTATTTCTACCTAACAAGAGTAACTGTTACAGAACCCTACCTACCACAGGGTGAAATGCACTCTGTATTACGCCTAGCCCAGTTGTATTCTTTTCACTACACTGTGAGAGTGGTCTGTCTCTCATTCCCTTTCCCTGTTTGTTTGTGTCACCTCTCCCTGTTCACACCTCCTGACCAATCACTCAGTAATACCTTCCACAATGACTAGGATATAATTAGTACAATTATGAGTCATGAGTTTTAATTAGCTACAGTGTACCTTCCGATTTGTTAGTCATGCAAGACTTTATGATTTAATGTGTGTCATTTTGATATGTACTAGCAGCACTGAGGCACTAGCATTGGCACAGAACCTGTCAAACACTTCCAACTTCATCTTCTTCTTCGTCATCTTCTTCTTCATAACATTATTGTTGTGTTTGTGGTTAGCGATAGAGAACATGTATCTACATTGTAAGACTATGCCAATTGCAGGGCACAGCTGTGGAGGTGAAAGAAAAATAAAAATAATAAGGAGAGTTTATGATTTATTATAGTGAAACACGACCAGCTGATTATATTACACATAAAATATGAGAACGGCCTCTGGCCAAAGCAGCCTAATTACAGGCTAATTTCATTTAATGGTCATAATTCCTAGCCACAATATAGCCAAATAAAATGTTTAAAATGCCTCTCTCTGTCTCTCTCTGTCCCTCTCTCTCTATTTCCCTCTCTCACTCACACACACACACACACACACACACACACACACACACACACACACACACACACACACACACACACACACACGCGACATTCATTCATTCATTCATTATGTCCACTGTACAATTTCTTCAAATTATTAAACCAGAATGCTTCAACACATGTCCAATAAGGTAAGTTTATTTCATGCATCATTTGAAGGTAGGAGATTCTTTTATTAAGCACACTTATGGTGTGATAACTAGGCATTGTTTAGCATATTCATACTGTGAATAAAAATGTCTCAATTAGTGTGTTTACTATGATTTGGTAAGCTTTTGCTTCCTGTAAATAAACAAAACAAAGCAAAAATCTCATTTACATTTTGTTGCCTAAGGGCAAAGTTATGCAAGGAGTAACTTCAGTAATATAGGAATACAGGAGGTAATGTATAAATTAAATTGATTAGATATGCCTTACATGTAAAATTATAAGCTAAATATTTTCATGTTAGGGCTGTTAGACCATTCCCTCCGATACTGAGTACAGTCAACCTGAAATGGAAGAAAGGTTGAAAGAAAACTCATGTGTAGGTGTTATTCCTTACAAGCAAGCACATGTATGTTTTGTTAAATAGTCTCATTAAATTGCAATCTTGTTAATTGTTATAATTTTGAATTTTAATTGGAGGTTTCATACAGAATAAAACTTCATGCTGATTTAGATTTGTCCAAGCAAATCAAACCTTAAAATGACCTTGGATTATTGTCTTATCAGTCCTTAGCACATTTTGAAACTGTTTCTAAATTTGTAATTTGTTATTTCTGCACTCACTGATTAAATAATATTTTTTTTTCTCTGTGATTTATTACTTTTGTGGGATGCTGCTGCTCTGAGGTAACAAACTACTCAGGGTCCTAGATGAAGGTTGAATTATTTTTCCAGATAACACATAAATTACTAGAATAGTGTGATATATGATGGACAACTTTTGCCCTAAATATCCTGCTTGTCTAGACATCTTGTGCTCTTTGTATATAATCACAAGCAACAAGCCTTAACTTTAACCCTTCCCATGGTAACCCACATACAATGGCCGCAGAACCCCCACAACAGATCCAAAAGCAAAAACGATGGTGATTTGAGTCCAAAGCACAACCAAGTCCAATCACTCATGGTTGGAAACCACTGATCACTTCAAACCTTCCCAGCTGGCAGCTGATGGAGAATGGGATAAAACCACTATTCCCTAGAAAAAAAGAAGGAGCTAACACATGTGCTACAGTGTGTCTAATTTGTGCATTAATTTTCATTTCTCTGTTCTTCCTACTCTGATACCCCTGAGGAAGCCAGCTCAGTAGTGAAAACCTAATCCATGTGTAAACAGCTGCCTCACACCGTAATGCTACCACTACACCCACCTCAGGCACAACCACCTGGATCTGTGTTTTCACTCCTTCCCCTTCATCTTTAAACACTGTATATATAAAAAAACACCCTTCTGGTGTCAATCTGCCTGTTTTTTGAGTATTGTGTCCATATAGTAATGGATAAAATTAATTATTTTTCTTAAACAAGAAAAATACTGTTAAGTGCAGCACTATAGAAAGTTGTCCATTTCTTTCAAGACCTGTGAGCACCAAAAGAACTTGTGACTGAAGCAATTCAACTTTCCACTCACACAAAAGGTCATTTGGTGCACTTTATGTTTTATAGTTTATATTTTAAGGAAGAAAGGAGACTCTAGTTGTGAATGAGTGCATATGTGTGTGTGCATGGTGTCCTGTGTTGGAGTGGTGTCCTGTCCACAGTGTATTCTCACCTCATGCTCAGTGTTCCCAGGATAGGCTCTGGATCAACTGTGACCCTGACCCGGATAAAGCAGTTACTGAAGATGAATGAAAGATCGAAAATTCTGAGAAAATATAATCTTAGTACATATAGACAACTATGTTAGCGAAAAAGAAGAGACAATCTTGAGCAAGAGAAGCAATTTCATTTAGTGCTGAAACAGAAGTAAACACTCAAAACACTGAATACTGAAATAGTATTATATTATTATAGTATATTGCTAGTAATGCAATATTTGACATTCAGTATTGACGTAGGGAGGTCAAATGGCAAAAAACGATTAGCATGACACAAGTCTTGGACGAAGTTGCGAATGTATCTGTTGTTCCATTCTCACAGACACTTAAACCTGGTGATTCATATTATTTTACACAACAGTTAGTTCTGGTCCACTAATTTGATTGGTCAAATGGCTTTCCAAGAGGGTTTATATTTATTATAACTGCACTGGGAGGTTTCACTGTGTGTATTGTTTCGCTCGCCTGTGTTTGTCACGTAAAATTCCACTTCCTAGTTTGAAACCATTACAACAGTAGAGTGGCAAATGATACTTTTCAGGAATATAACTTTTGACTTAAATTTTGAAAGCTTGTCAGATGAAGATGAAAAGGAAGAAAGGACACCAATTTCACCTGAATCACCTTTAATGGGAATGTACAAATCAATGTGAGCTAGCTAGCCAGCTAGCCAATGTGATATAAATTGAGTTTGGCTTTTTAGGGATCTATTTCCGCTAGTGGAGTGGCCATGACCTCGAAGAGAATTCAAAGAGAAGAAAGCCTCCATTGAATGTGAGAACAATAATAAGTCCACTGATAAGCAGCATGAAGAGACAGGCATGGATTGGTGTCTGCAGGAGGCAATGCCCAACCTCTGACACTTGGCCTAAAGCAGCTAACCACAGCCACCTAGCTTGCAGGGAAAATAGGCTGTTGTAGCGATTTCGCTCAGCGTCATTAGCATGTCAGGATGTGCCCTGTTCTCTGATCCCAGCGCAGCCATCCCCCAGGTAGCCTCCATACTCCATTTCACTCCTAATTATTTAGCTGCCACAAAGCATGACAACTCATACTCATGTCCGAACAACACCTGCTGTGGCCTCAACTCCCTAAACCAATTGGTCTTCTTTAAAAGCATTTTCCTAGAAGACCAGCCAATCTGCTATTTCTCTCTCTCTCTCTCTCTCTCTCTCTCTCTCTGTGTGTGTGTGTGTGTGTGTGTGTGTGTGTGTGTGTGTGTGTGAACCTACTGTACAAAGGCAGACATTGGTCTCTTATTCAATTTATAGTGGATATAGCTATGTGCTGTGTTTACTCAGAATGCGGGCAAGTGCTTGTTTAGTAGATTTAATTTCATATAGGTGAGCGTCCCAGTCCTCCATGAGGAATCTCTTAGTTCACCATTATGTGTATGACACTTTGAGGGCAAAGTCTTGGTCAGTTTATGCTCCTGTTTCAGGCTGGCACCCGATTTATTTTTTTTAATTGGATGAGACAATAGCAATAGTTGCAATAGGACTCATTTGAACATTCCAGAGGTTATTGTTTTCTGTAAGGTGTGACGTTTTTTTTTTTATTGTTGTTTTGTTTTAACAACAATGTAGCGGCTCGTTTGACTGTGGATAGATTGTCTGAGGCTCAGGCTATTAGAATTTTAGCTAAAAAGAAAAATTAAGTTGCTTATAGATAATTTGAGTATTATGTGTTGAGGACATTTTGGACGTGATTAACTCAAACAGTCAAATGAATTCAGATTTTAACTCAGATTTTGCATACTTTTGACACACACAATACAACCCATCATCAAAGACCTTTCATTTTCCCCTGGTTCTTGAGAGATAACCATTATAATTACACATGATTACAGACCCTTTTGTTAAGAGGTCTCTAAAAGAGCTGAACTGGTGAGAAGCCAACTGCATATAATACATGCATTTAAATTTTACTTACAGTGCAAGGAAATCCTGTTTCCTTCACAACATATGTATTAAAATATGTATTATTATAGTGTTATAGAAAAACCGTGTCTCAAAAACAATGTGATTTCACAAAACTATGTAGCCTTGTGTTGATAATATAGCACCATGGTCCTGGAGGAATGTTGTTTCATTTCAGTGTGTACTGAACCAGCTGTATAGGGTTGAAATGACAATAAAGCCATTTGAGCAACAACAAAAACAAAACAAAACTAAAGAAAACAAAAAAAAAAACTGGACAATATTATTGAATTTCAATCAACAGAGAACATAGTAATTTATAATCTGTAAATACTGAGTACTGTACTTATGTATAGCACAAAAAAGCTACTGTATGTCCATTTGTGTTAAATAGGCTGCACTATGACAGTTCTATTTATTTCAACAATGGGTTTTCTCTACAGGCATGAATTTCACCCAGATATTAGACTAATAACATGTTTTCATATAGATTTGTTATCCAAAATTGGACGGAGAGGATCTCTTAGGTACTGCATTTCAAGTTATAGCAGAATTCAGCAAGTAAACATGAACCGTCTTTACTTGACTCTCATAGGACTTTTTTTTGTACCAAAACAATGCAATAATCGGGATATTCTCATGACATTAAGATGATTAAGAGACAGACTGTGGAACACTATATCCTTTAGGATTCAACTAACTTAAATCAATACACCTTGGGTCTTTCTTTTAAGTCATTGCTTACTGGGAGCAAATGCCTTTCTAGCCTGGTTATTAATATCCTTTACACAATGGGCAAGCTTATAGAATTAGTTTTTTTGGCTTACTCCTTTTGAGTGGTGGTCTGAGAAATCTGTGGGATTGTCATTAAATATGCACGCTTTGTAAAGAAAGAAAGAAAGCTAGATTTGAGCACTCAGGCTTTTTGCCTAATTTAGTGGTCAAGCTGAATGTTGAATTTGATAAAATAATACAATAGTCTAAAACAAAATCAAAAGCAAAATCACCAGAAAATTTGCATTAAAAGAACCAGAAATAGATGTCAAAGTCTTGCTATATGATGTTTTGTTGGTGTAAGTAAGATTTTTTGCTTTCTTTTCTTTTCTTAATGCAAACTAATACAAACTAATGTATATACAGTATTATAGGTAAATATAGGTAGATTCTTATTAAATCCACACTTTTCCTCCAGAACTGTGGTGTTCACTAACCACGGTGAACACCTTGCATGTTAAAACAAACTTTTATTTCTGCATCTCTTACTGTAGTTCTAACTCCTCTGCAGCACAACAAGATTCACATAATTCTGTAATGCACTGTAAATAACAGCTATTTTATTTATGTTTTCTCAGACCCTATATATATATATATATATATATATATATATATATATATATATATACTATATGGCCAAAAGTTTGTGGACACCTGACCATCACATTCATATGTGCTTTTTGAACATCCCATTTCAGATTTAGTCCCCCTTTCTATTTATCTATCTTTCCTGTTGTAATAACCTCCACTCTTCTGGGAAGGCTTTCCACTAGACTTTGGAGCGTGGCTATTAGCCACAAGAGCATTAGTGAGGTCAGGCACTGATGTCAAACAAGAAGACCTGGAGTGCAGTCAGCATTCCAATTCATCCCAAAGGTGTTCAGTGGGGTTGAGATCAGGGCTCTGTACAGGCCACTCGAGTTCCTCCACACCAACCTTGTCAAGTGATGTCTTCATGGAGCTCAGTTTGTGCACAGGTGTATTGTCATGCTGGAACATGTTTAGGCTTCTTAGTTCCAGTGAAGGTAAAAATTGTAAAGCTACAGCATACAGAAACATCCTATATAATTGTGTGCTTCCAACTTTGTGGCAACAGTTTGGGGAAGAACCACATATGGGTGTGATGGTATATGTATATATATATATATATATATATATATATATATATATATATATATATATATATATATATATATATATATA
>CM074956.1:15195170-15218040 GCA_037577455.1 Pangasius macronema | reverse complement strand
GTTGTTGAGCTCACTAGTGCTTTCTTTCTTTTTAAGAATGTACCCAACTGTTGATTTGGCCACACCTAAGGTTTTTGTTATCTCTCTTATAGATTTATGTTGTTTTTTCAGCCTCCTTCACTTGCATTGAGATCTCCTTGGACTTCATATTGCTCCAGTTGAACAGCTGCCCAATGCCAACTCAATACTTGATATCAACTCCAGACTTTTTATCTGGTTCATTTGTCTTGAAGTAACGAGGGAATGGACTGCTCCTGGTCAATTAACTTCTTGTCAGTCAATTGTCCAAATATAATATACAGTATATATATAAAAATTGTCTGTATCAAGTATGGTGATTTTTAACAAATTAATTTTTTCCCACCCCTATCATGCATAATCAAAGATAACATATAACATACTGCACAGTATTTTGACCACTAGATTGTATATTTGACGGGATGTCAGCAAAAACATGATCGAAGATAGCTTCACTAATCATGTCATCTAAATCATTGTACTGGGCAGCACTGCAGAAGACAAAGATGCCACCAAAACCAACATGATTGTTGTCATTGTTGGCATGTATTGTACCTTTACAGCTTTATTCTATAAGGTAAATAAGTGGTTCTTAAGGTCTAATTATGTACCTTAAATCATCTTAAAGATACACTATATTTACCTTCTAAAGGTTAATTACTACAGAAACATGTCAGGTCAACCCAGATGCTGACAATGAACTCCCTTTCCCAGAACTCACTGCGGCCTACAAACATGGCTGCCCTGGCCTACACTTCCCAAAACACTTGCACTTTGTCATGTTCACAGTCACTGGGCTTCTTAACATGCACATGTCACCAATCACACCCTTCACTATTTAATGGACTCTAAGTGAAACGACCCAAATTCGATGTGAAGTAATGCTCAGTGTGCCTGACTTTACCAAGTCTTTTATTTTGTGTGCTTATATTCTGATGTTGATCTTCTTCTGTTTTCCTAGTTTTGGGATTTTCCCTGACATTGCTGTTTGCTGATTGCCTGATCTTTGCCTGTTTCCTGTTTACGTCTTTGACTCAGATTTTGGATTTGTTTGCCAGTTCCTCTAATAAAATTTAAGCTGCAGTTTCATCCACTTCAGCCTCCACTTCATGACGGTACAAAAGATATGGGTATTGCCTCAGTGATAAGGAAAGATACAATTTAGGATCTTTTTCCCCTGATTGTGTAGATTTACATGGTATCAAAAACATGCTTTTTTAAATAAGCATTTTAATGATATTTAAACTATTGAGCATCAATTATGTATGGGCTCATCAGATCAGACCACATAGTTTGGTCACTGCTGAATGTAGATATAAGTACATTGCAGTGCAGTAAAACTAAATACTTGTAATAATAAGTGAACTAATGAAAATGGTCTCAAATGCTGCTCTTCAGGAGGTTCATAGCTGCCAAGATATAAATAATGTAAACCATGGAGGAAGAACTGATTTATGGCTTTTGAATGATGGCTGTTGTTGCAGGCAGTGATATGGTGTGGGCCGGAATAGAGACATGCTGCTTTTCTCCTCAGTAAAGTATTGAAAACCAAAACAGTAAACTCTGTTTGTAAATCAGAAGCACAGTGGAAATACCTTGGACTGTGGTTTTATGTTTTTCTTTATTTTATTTCATCTCTTGCCAGAGAGATGAAATAACAGACAGACAGACAGACAGACAGACAGACAGACACACACACACACACACACACACACACACACACACACACACACACACACACACACACACATCTGTAATCAGTACAATTTCATTGTAGTGCATGTATCACAAAAGAAGAACTAATCTAAAATTGCTTGACTTTCAGATGACAATGGATGACACTTATTTGAAACGTTTGTCCTTTTTCCAAATTCCGTTACAAGGTTGCTATCTAAATGACTTGATTGACTGTAATCCTGGGTTATTGACCTCTTTGCTATTGAGATCACATAAATCTCCATCTTCTATGGCATATATTTAATCAAATAAGCTCTTTAAAAATTGAATGTGTGCAGTGCAGCACTGTAACATTTTAGTAATGACCTATAACTGGATTTTACTTGTCTTACTGGACCAAAGTCAAGTGACAGCTTCATTCATTCATCTTCAGTAACTGATTTATTCTGGTCAGTGTTGCAGTGGATCCAGAATCTCAAGAACACTGAGTACAAGGTGGGAATTCACACTGGGTGGAATTCCAGCCAATCACAGGGCATAATGCACACACACAGGCACACTAATTCACACCTAGAGGCAATTTAGCATAACCAGGCCACCTCCTTTTTGGAAGATGGAAGGAAACCAAAGGAAGCCCACATGAACATGGGGAGAACATTCAAGATTTTATTTGTCACATACACAATTATATACAGTATATAACTTGCAGTGAAAATGATAAGGAATAAGATAAGAAATAAGAAATATGAAATATATGTACAGGAATGTGCAAAAGGGATGTACAAAATCTGCAGGGAATGTGCACTGAGTGGATGTACAAAATATGCAATATATTACGTGTAGTAACAATACAAATTGCAAAGTACAGTGTGTGGAGTGTCAGTGGAGTGCAAGTGACTGTAGAGTCCCTGTGGAGTCCTAAGGGATATGTATGGTGGACATGTCCATGTTGTGGAGTCTGATGGCCTGAGGGAAGAAGCTCCTCCTCAGCCTCTCAGTTTAGAACATGTGAAACACTGCACAAACTCAGGATCAATCCTTGAACAACCTGCTGCCCAGCATCTCTACATGTGTCTAGTAAATCTCTAATTGCCTTCATCTAGTATTAACTAGAGTAATTTGCATGTATAGTGCAAGTATATTGCAGACATAAAATGCAGGTATTGTACATTCACCCCTCCTAATACACCAGAAATGCTGAATATCACCTGGACACCTTCTTGGGCACATGCACACACGTGCCCAGACCCTCAGCAAAGTCGTACAGTCACTTTGTGAATTTGTTAAAGGCCTGGGTACACATGTACACAAGAAGGTATCCAGGTGATATTTGTCCATCATGGTGGTTATCTAGGGTTCATAGGACCACAGTTACATACATAACTAGCATTATATCATGCAGTGGGTTATTTTTACCACTACAATATTGTCCAAAATGAAAATGTTTTCATATTTGCAGTAGAGCTCAGGTTGTGGTAAGGGATAGATTGCATCATATACATGCCTCATTTTGAGCTGGCACCCAGTGGAATTTTCATTAGAGGTAAAACTCTAATGCACAATAATGTACTCAACAACAACATATTACATTATGTTATAAACAAACACCATATACACTGATCATTCAAAACATCAATCCATGGCAGTAAACTATTTATTAACATGATATATACTATGATATAAGTGCTGAATGGAACCTTTCAGTGTTTGGTCTTCAAGAGTAGAGCAGCCATGGAGGAACTGAGTGGAAAATGCTTTGACCTTAAAGTAAATAATACATTCAACCGACAACTTCCAGGGAAAATGTGTGATGGTCTGGGAAAACCTGTTGGATGTGGCAAAATTTTGTTTTTCTTGTCAATAGTATATTTTTTATATCTTTACTTTAAAGGGCCCTGTTTACATAAATTTCTGTTTTTGTTTAAATCTCTACATAATCTTCCAAAGGGTCCAAACATTTAAAAGGTGAACTGAAGTTAATTTCTTTCTTCTGATGTCCCTAAGCATTTCAGTTAAAATAACGCAACTATCTGTTTTTATATCTATCTAATTTATGCTGTTATTTAATCAGCAAATAATGTGGCATCAGCGCAATGCATAAAATCATGCAGATACAGGTCAAGAGCTTCAGTTAATGTTCACATGAAACATCAGAATGAAGAAAAAGCGTGATGTCTGTGACTTTATCATATTATTAAAAATAGAGCAGAGTGCTTACATACTGATGACAGTGGACAAAGCTTTACAACCTTTAAATGACAAAATAAAAAGATAGGAAATGTATTCAACAGAATTTCCCCACTGATGTTATCATGAACAGTAATTAGTCAAGTGAAGAGACAGCATTCAGATTTGTGTTTAAATATCGCAAGTGACTTTTACTTCGGATAAAAATGCTGATAATCTAAGTGATAAATCAATTCCCATAGTAAACTTAGAAGTCTTTAAGTGGTAGGCTGTCAGCTCAAGATAAGATTAAATCAGGTTAAGATAATTTCAACTAAAATAATGTATAACAGGTGACAACAGTTATAAATGACTCTAAAAATAGTCATCAGGACATTACACCAAAGACCAAGGACATCAAACTAACACTTTATTTTAAAGTCTTTCTGTCATCTCATTTAACCCAGCGTCTGCCACTATCCTTCTTATATTAATATAAAGAGTACTAGCAAAAACATTCCCTCAATAATCACTCAAGCAACATTACTGCTTCTCCTCTTGTCAATACATTCACTTATCCTCAGCCACTGCTTCACCGACCACTGAAGCAGCAAGTTCATTAACTGATCAATACTGCTGCTAGGGTGTATGCTAAAGAGCCATAACTGTGTGTCTTTCTGTCATAACTGTCAGAAACAAACCTACATTTTGCACACTTCATCTGCGAGTGTGATGAAAATGTTATTTTCACCTAATATTTCTTTCAGGCAGGTTCTGCAAAAGTCTAATCCACAAACTGACAGAGGTCTCAATTACTACCTGGTTTCTTTCCTTACAGATATCCACCTGACAATATATGCTTTTGCTAATTAGACACCTGTTATCACACCTGCCTACATATATCCATACACTTATACCTGAGATTACACCATACATGAGATTACACACACACACACACACACACACACACACACATATATATATATATATACAGCCTACAATGCATGTTACACCGTACATGAGATTACATATATATGTGTAATCTCATGTATGGTGTAATCTCATACAACATATATATATATATATATATATATATATATATATATATATATATATATATATATAATCTCTACAAATATTATGTGTAATCCTTTGTGATAGGAAATGAAGAGATATAGCAAAATAGCAACTAGTCTTATATACAGTATATACAATGTTGTGTAATTATGCAAGAGTACAGATGAGTTTCAAATAATTGAATTATAGTTCATAATTGAGTAGTACATTGGCCATGTGGTTGCAACTTATTTCATATAGCAAACTTTGAACATCCCTCTGAGCATTGTTAAATCCATCCATCCATCCTTCCACCCATCCATCCATCCATCCATCCATCCATTTTCTGTACCACTTATCCTACACAGGGTCGCGGGTAGCTTGGAGCCTATTCTAGGGGACTTGGGGCACAAGGCTGGGGACACCATGGATGGGGTGCCAACCTATCACAGGGCACAATTGCACACAGTCACACACCCATTCACACATTCATTCACACAAGGGCAATTTAGAGATGGTAATCAGCCTACAATGCATGTTACTGTTAAATCCATTATTAAAAAAATGTAAAGAATGTGGCATAATTCTGTCTAGCTCAGGCATTCAACAAAGCTTGGCTTGACACAATGAGTGGTGAGCAGAAAACTATTATTGAAAAAAAATCTGTATGAAATCCCACATGGAGACTCAGCCCACATTTAACAAATGGTTCTCTGGTCCAGGGATACTAAAATATAACTTTTTTCTACATTTGGTGGAAACCAAAAAATGCTTATCACTCTGAGAAGTCCATCCCCACAGTGAAGCATGGTAAAGTTAGCATCATGTTGTGGGGATGTTTTCATCAACAGGACTGGGAAAAAGGTCAGGGCTGAGGGAAATTTGGATGGCCAAATACCAGACAATCCTAGAAAAAACAGCAACATATTCTTAAGACTGGGGCAGAGGATCGACTTCTAATAGGACAACAACCCTCAGCAAACTGCCAAAGACTTGAACATTGTTGTTGTTGACCAATGGACTCCATTCAATCTGACAAAGTTTGAACAACTTTGCCAAGAATATCAGGATCCAAATGTACAAATCTGATAGAGACATATTGCAGAACAGCTGTAAAAGTGGCTCTACCAGGTATAAGTATGTGTACATACAAAGTATAAGTATGTATACACCTGACCATAGCATCCATATGTGGGTCTTCCCCAGATTGTTGCCACAAAGTTGGATGCATGAAATGGTTTTAAATGTCTTTCTATGCTGTAGACTTAAGATTTCCTTTCACTGGAAAACTCCACTGAACATCTTTGGGATTAATTGGAATGATGGCTGTGCACCAGGCTTTCTCACCAGACATCAGTACCCAATCTCTTGCACTCTTGTGGCAGAATGGATGGCTGTTATAGCAGCAAAGGGGTAAATACTCCATATTAATGCCCATGCTACTGGAATGGCATGTTCAATATTCAGGTGTCTACATACTTTTGGCTATGTAATGTATCTAAAATACACCTACACTCAATCCACAAAATGTTATTTTAAACAAACAGACATATTTGACCACACTGTGAAGACAGCAGAATAACCAACAGAACAGATCATGAGTCATAGAGAAGAATTAATCTAATATTTGCCAAGACACATGCTCCCAGTTCTTGTGTGTGGACGAGAGCCGGCTGGTCGTCTCTTGACCTGACACTCTCTTCCACTTTCCATTTTAAAGGAAGCAACCTCAATTTGTCCTTCTGAACTGGCATCCAAATTGACTGCTGCCTGGCACTGCCCCTGCACACCTTTATTGCCATGGACGTGCTTCACATGTGTGCAAATAAACATTGAGTAGATGAGTTTGTGCCACTGTGATTAATAATAAAATAAGAGACAAGTAGATTTAAAGCCATACGGTAAAAACAATGAAAAGATTTACTACTCCTAACCCAACATATGTCACCCCTTACATCTGGCTCACTTTTGTCATATTAATTACTTTATACTTATATTTATACTCTGTTCTAGTTATATCATGATTCTGTTCTGATTATAAACTTTTAGTATGCTTTTATTATGCTATTGAGGACTTTGATGATTTGCATTCTGGAGGTTGTTGGCCATTTCAAAAATTAATTATTTATTATGTTGTTCTATACATGAGCTTATGTTGTCTTTGACCTCTTTGAAACTAGACAGACTCTCATTAGTCGGCTCATGCAGGTCAGCATCTCTGACCTTTTAACACCCATCTTTATGTGAATGTGAGACACAATGCAAAAAAAACCAAACACTCCTGTTTGCATCACAACATGATAATTTAATTCTGATTATACCCTTTTCCAAGATTATCCTGCTCCCATTTATAACCTGTGCTATAAATATAATAGCTATAATATATGTATAGTTTATTCAAATAATACGTGCACGCTTATAACTGTTATAATAAAATTATGGTTTTTACTAATGGTATTATGTCAAATAAAATGGCATTTTAATTTATAACTTTAATAATAAATGTTTATCATATTTATTTGGTGATGCAACATTTCACTTTGCATGTGCTGATGTTTTGGCCTATTAATACTACTTTCTTACTATGCCTAGATTAGACAAATTATTTTGAATAAAAATAATGTCCTGGCTACAGGATACACTGTGCTTTTATAACATAGAAACCAATTATTAGGTGGTCTTGCTGAAGATTACTTTGTTTCTAGCAGAAAAATGAAATGTAAATGAGAAACAAAAGTAAAGGTGAACTTATGTGAGGTACAAAGTGTGTACTTCAGTGATGCTTAGGAATAGATCTTTGCATTGCAATTCATCTTTCAGTATGAAATGATCAATGATGCAGCAATGATACAGTCATAATAAAGAAAACAGAATATTTACTATCTTTCCATGGGAGCACAGATATATTTACACTATTTACAGAATAAATAAGCAGAAAAAAATATATATTCTCTGAGCAGACGGTGCCAGTCATTATGAATCTGAGGCATTTCAACAATTAACACTTTCCAGTCTGACCTGTTAACCTCCATTTCCCCTCAATTCTCACTTAATGCTTATTCAGTGTACAACAGACTCAACTGGCTAGCTGAGACCATGCATCAGAAAACTTGCTGTTATAAGATGAACACTCCAAATCATGAGGTTTTCAAACCAAACACAACCAAAAATTAATAACAAACAATTTTACAAATAATAACTTTTCAGTGACCGCAAAAAAAAACAAAGAAACAACAAAAAAAAACAAAACAAAACAAAGCTGTGCTCCATTCCTCTGTTATAGCCTCTTGCCGTAAGACTCAAGTAGGCATTTTAATTCAGAATTTAAGATTTTAAGCATTTAGTGAGACCAGACAGATTCAGATAAACAAACCTTTGTAGCCAAGCCAAAGTACCTTGAAAATTAATCCCAGGAAATTAATCATAAACAGAACGTGCACAGATAATATTCAAGAAATTAAAAGAAAAGGACAAACACTTGGCTCAAATCCAAACCATAAATTACTTAATATTGGGCACTCAAGTCAGGGACTGGAAAGGAAACTTTTGCACAGTGTTTCACATTAAAAAACAACAACATTAAAACAATGTCAAAGATCAGCAATTAATCATATCAAAGCAGACTAATAAACAAAAGTAAAGAATATCTGTGGATTACTACATATTACTATATACTATAAATTGCTACTGTAGAAGATTTATTAAAGTTTAGATTACTAAACTAACATGGCTTGGTTTAGTCCACAGGAAGCATAAAAATCGCACACACCAGAAAGTAACGTCCAGCAAGAAAGACATCTTAAAAGAAACTCAATATATCACACCATGCAAATTAACTAACAAGACAGAAATAGAAAAACACTAAACAATACAATATAGACAATACAGTAAAGTAACACACACACACACACACACACACACACACACACACACACACACACACACACACACACACACACACACACACACAGTATAACCTCATTGGAGTGCTGAATCATGCACTCACCATGAACTTTTATTACAGGATAGAATTATTGGGGAAAAAGATTTTGTGATGTTCAACAAATGGACACATAGGATGGCATACACTTTCAAGATAACTTTTATGTAACAAATTAAACACATTCATGTAAGAGGATGTGAATGACTTTTTGTAAAATATCTTACACAAATGTCTGGATGATTTTTTTCATTCTAATAAACCTGCAGATTAAATTGCCAGATACACTATAACATTCTCCCATTACTTATAATGTAATCTGAACTCTAAGGAAATGAGTCTATTCCAAGCCGTCACATTAGCAGTTCCTATACTCTACAATCCAGCCTCAAGATGAGACATAACTGACATATACAGTATATCAGTATTGCTAGATTGTATGTGCAGTATTGTTAGGTTTTATTGAGAAGGTATGATATTTAATCGCTTTATATAAGTAATAAAATATATTTCTCTTATTAAAAGAGAAATAAATTCTGGAAAATATTTCATAATAATGACTTTCAGAAGAACACATTTAAAGTCATGTTAATAATTTGTATATGGTATCACAGGTGCATTATGATACAAGGTATTTCTTGTTAACTTCACTCTAATGTATGTTAACATGAAATTCAAGCTTTTTACTTGACAGAGCATAATATTTGGGACGTTGCATAATTGCATATGAAAATTAAAATGCTAAAACTATATACTCATGGACTCTATAAATCTAACACATCTGCTTGTTAGTTAATTGGGATCATTTACCACACCAGAATATATGAGAAGACGTTTAAGCATAAAAAATTAAATGAATAAATAATAATAAAACAAAATTTATGACTCCAGGACACTGAAATTAAAATAAAACAACATTAATGAAGGCAAATAAATGTCTGTTTTAATTAAGAGTATGTTAAAAAGTTGCTCCAAATTTAAGTTGACATGATTTACATTAAATTAAATGAATCTGCTTCAGAATTATAGAATAAATGACTCTCTGAGATTGAATACCTCACAGATAGTGTACTCTCATGTTAAATTTTTAATAATGTGTTTTGTCTGCCCAGGGCTTCATCTGTTCGCTACAACACACTTATTTGAAAAAATATAAAAAAAACCCTTCTGTCTCATTATGATAGTTGCTGCTGAACTAGATTGCACGAGAGGTTACAGACATACAGATAATACAAATAGTCTAATACATGTGACAACTTCATTAAAGAAGCATTATGAGACAATTCCCATTTGACAGGAAAGTGTTATAAGCTAATATCTCATCTCATTTTCTGTCCTACAATGAGTAGAAGACATCAAAACAAGAAAAATAAACCTAAATAAACCTTTCGTATCTAAAGCAAGAAAGGGCAGACTGCACTACATGCTATGTAGTAATCCTCACTTCATACGCAGCATATCTCTGTCCCTTGACATTGCCTACTTTCCTTTAAAGTTTCAGTAGCAAGTTTTTGAGGGTCTTGAAGGTGACTTTACAAGTCAGGGCCTGAGAAAATTCTTTTTAAGTTTAGGTTGTCTTTTATTATTACTTGCCAAGTTAAACAGGCTATATACTTTATGCCTAAAGTAAACTAACTTAGAGACTGGCAAGTAGAAAGACACAATGAAATACCAAATACAATGTGGACTTCGAAACTTGGCTGAACATTCTTTCCGAGATGGGATGTCCATTTCAATGCACCACTCACACACATTTGTACACTCATTCCCCCCTCAGGGCAATTTAGCATAACCAGTCCACCATTCCAAAATGTCTGAGAGGTAGGAAACCATAGAAGCTAGATAGAACTGTGAGAACCTGCTACACAACTGTGCTGCCAAAAAAAAAGACAAAAGTAAAAAAAAAAAGAAAGAAAATTTGAAATAGACAAAGAGAGAAATAAGAAGGAAAGAGAGAAAGACTGGAATTGCTGCTCCATTTTTTACTTCAGATCTAGTTCATACTGAACTGGTAGGAATGCTTTCTCTCTAAATTTACTATCCTCTTGAAAGAGTTCAGGTCCTACTGTTAGATTCAAAGCTGTTACTGACCTAGAAAAGTGCTCAGACCTCCATAACCGGTCCAGTTGTGAGAGACGTGTACCCAGAAGGAGCTCATGGTCAAGGGTGAGAAACCAAATAGGACAGGCAGATAATTTTATAAGGAAACAAACATGAAGAAAGATGGGTTGGCAGATAAAGAGAGAGAAGGAGAGGATGTTCAGCCAAGCTTCAAAGTCAAGAGGAAATATGCTTGGCAAAGGCCAAGCACAAAGAGAAACTTGCCTCAGAGACACACAGACCAAAGAGAAAAAAGAATCAAAGAGGGAAAGGTAAGCTGTGATGAAACAGGGGAATAAGCCCTAAAAGAACATATATACCATAGATGTACCATCATATGACCAGCTGAAACATACATTTCTAACCACATGGTGGTTGGTGCGTATTTGTTTTATGTAATATTACTGATTCAAATCCAGAAGGTCAGTACACAATGCAACTGTTGAATATTATGAGACATTTCTTCAGGTTAAATGCCATTTCTGGGAAATAATTTGGACATTTATTGATCTAATCAATAATTTTACAAGATTCTAACTTGGACAATTGCTCTGTATACATTTACTTGTGTTAAATGTGCAGAAACTGCCACAATTAAAAGCAAAAAAAAAAAAGTTAAAGGCAAACAAATCTTGGCAGAACAATGTTCAGCATTCAATCTCAGGAAAAAAAAAATGTTAATTGCTTCCTACAGAAACCAATTAGCTGTGTCAGGGAACCATGACAAGACTCTACACTAAAAATAATGAATAGCAGTTAACTTAACTATCTTGTTAAACAGTCAATTGACAACAGAGCTGTTAGAGAGAAACATGTACTTAAATATACCATTATAAATGTACCACTTAATCCAACAAGCCCTCACCACAGCTTATCATTCCTAGGCCTACAACATCAAAATATAGGCAATTTATTTGTAGCATCAACCTAGCACAATACGTACTAATGATATGAGTACATTGCAAACTGTATGGGTGTCGCATGGCTGGCTGGGGTGGCAGAAATATTATATTAGCAGTATGATAACCATACAATGCATCATGACTGTTTTCAGTCTGCTTTCTCAATAGTCCAACAACAACAAAAAAAAAAACAACAACTAAGAAACCAACAAACAAACTTTTTCCTTCTGGGCCATCTTCATTCATCTTCAGTAACCATGTTATCCTGGTCCATTCTGGAACCTGTAAAAAAGGCACAAACTCACTCACTCACTTTCAATAACTGCTTTATCGCCTGATCAAGGTCACAGTGAATCTGGAGAATATCCCAGAAACACTGGGTGTTAGATGGGAATAAACCCCTGATGGGATGGCATTCCATCTCAGGGCACCTTATACACATTTAATCACAATATCTGTGTATGTATATGGTTGAATAACACACAAGCACAACAATTTATTTCCAGCAGTTGCTATCTAGCTAGCTATGTTTTACACCACAGTTTCCTCATAAACTCTGTACAAATATGGGGGTAAAAGATCAACAAATAAAGTAAGTTATTTTACTATTTTTATATTTCAGTTAAAAGCAAGGTTTCCATCTTGTAGGCACCCATTTTGGATCAGGGTAGTTGTAGAGAGCTTCACCGTTTTTCAGGTCTAAGTAAAACTACTGGAGTGTAGATTCTATGCAAGTTAAATTGTGCCTATGTGTGAACCAGTGTGTGAATATGTGTGTATAGTCCTCTGAGATGGACTGGCATCCCATCTAGGATGAATTATTGCCCTGTGCCCAGAGTTTCTGCAATAGACTCTGGATACACCGTGACCCTGACCATGAAAAAGCAGGTATGAAAGATGAAGGAATGATTGAATGAATGAATTCAGTTGACTTTTTTTGTGTATTTTTCTAGTTGGGTGTTTTTCTAATGTCATAAAGTTTGCACTTTGTTAAAGTTAGAATTCTAATTACATAGAATATAGATATAATATAGAATGTTGTTTCTATTAAACCCCAGGAGGTCCCTGAATTAAAGTGGTATCTTGGATCATTTTGAGTTTGACGTATATAGATATTATTCGCATGGGGTTTAGAGGTTTCCCTCTTCCATCTGTACCTGAGTTTTGTAACAAGAACAGTTTTAAAGTAGGTGATAATGACAGTGAGTCTGAGCATCAAGAACTTCAGGAGGAGCCTATTCACTCTCTCATAAACAACAGTTTGCTGTTGGTTGTTGAAGTTTATTGTTTTCCTGGTGCTTGTGTGCCAGAAATAAATATGCACTTAAATACTAGGTTGTTCCGACCCACAGACTGCCCTGCTATAGGAGCATGAGAAGCTGCTATAGCTGCCACATAGACCTTGTGTGTGGAAGGGGCACGGCCCTTGTCCAACAGCTCTTGTCTTTGCCACGGGTTGCACACCAGGCAGAGAAGAACGACCATTTAAGGGCATAGAGGTGTCTCGTGGACGGGGCTCTAGCCTGTGATATAGTATTTTGGACGCTTTCAGGGAGATGTACTGATTCTCATTGAGAGCCCAAAGATGTAATGCCCACAACTCGGGTTGGGGGTGCCAAATTGTCCTGTTCGCTTGAGAGAGAAGGTCCTGCCTCAGGGGAATGGGCCATGGGGCCACCCTAAGCAGCTGAGATAGCTCTGAGAACCAAAGTTGGTTTCTCCACAGCGGGGTCACTAGGAGGACTTTGTGTTTGTGTTCCCTGATTCGTCTGATTATCTGAGGGATCAGAGCGAACGGGGGAAAAGCATACAGGAAAAGATTGGGCCAATTGTGGGCCAACGCATCCTCGCTCTTTGAAAAATATATTGGGCAATGAGAGTTGTCTTTTGAGGCGAAGAGGTCTGAGGAAGAGGTGAGAACCTCTGCCCTGCCAAAAACCTCCCAAATTTTCTGAACCGTCTGCGGGTGGAGCATCCACTCCTCTGAGGGGACGTTGCTCCGAGATAGCATGTCTGCTCCTTGGTTCAGCACACCAGGGACATGTGCTGCCCGCAACAATCGCAGATTGAGATGTGCCCACTCCAAGAGGCGTTTTACCATCTCGAAAAGGCGTTTCGAGGAGAGCCCGCCTTGGCGATTTATATAGGCGACCACTGTCATGCTGTCCAAACGAACTAGCACGTGGTGTCTCTTCAGGTCCGACAAAAAGGTCTGAAGAGCTCGACATACTGCCATCATCTCGTGCAGCCGACATCATGTGCAGCCGACCTTCCACGACCAACCATGAGCCAAAGGCTGGTTTGCCCTCGCAGAGCTCAAAGGCAACCGTAACGCCACGCACTAGGCGGCACTTGTGGTTTCAGCCAGTACTGGAGGGGTCTCATACAAAGCAGACCCAACTGCAGTACTGGCAATGCAGAGACTATGAGGCCTAGCATCCTTTGAAACGTTTTGAAGGCGAATTTGAAGGAAGCCGTGAGCTTCTGAATAGCTAGCGCACGCTCTGGCTCAATTGCTGCCCTCATGCGGGCTGGGTTGAAAACTGCCCCCAGGAACAGAGTCCGTTGCCTGGGGGACAGCGAGCTCTTCGCAAAGTTGACCCTGAGTCCTATGCACTCCAAGTGGCTGAGGAGGAGTGATCTGTGAGACACTAGCTCGGGCTCTGACTGGGCTAAAACGAGCCAGTCTTCAAGGTAATTCAAAATGCGGATTTCTTTCTGTCTCAGAGGAGAAAGAGCCGCATCTATGCACTTCGTAAAAGTGCGAGGAGCCAGGGACAGCCCGAAGGGCAGGACCGTGTATTGATAAGCCACTCCCTCGAAGGCGAATCTCAAGAATCGCCTGTGTTGGGGGGCTATCTGGATGTGAAAGTATGCATCTTTCAGATCCAGAGAAAAGAACCAGTCCCCTGGGCGTATTTGCGAGAGGATCTGCTTCAGGGTAGTCATCCTGAACGGCCGCTTCATGAGCAGGCGGTTCAGGTGTCTGAGATTGAGGATGGGCTGAAGGCTGCCACCCTTTTTGGGGACGAGGAATTAGCGACTGTAGAAGGCTGACTCGTTCTGCTCTGGCAGGACTGTCTCTACGGCACCCTTTGCCAGTAGGGCCGGAGCGGAGGACGTGAGCGTCCTTGCACTGCACTAAGGTGGGAACCACACTGCTGAAACGCAGGGGTCTTCGAGCAAACTGGAGTGAGTGACCTCACTTTATAATCCCCAAAACCCAATCTGACACTCCGGGGATGGCCTGCCAGGCCTCTGCCCATGTGATGAGGGATTGGATTGGTTTGAGTGGCAGATCGCCATGAGGAGACCTGACACTCATTGTAAGTGGAAGAAGAAGTATGCTCTCTGTCTGAAGATGTTTGTGTTTTATTGTTTTTGCTATAACAGCGGCTGTTTGTGTGGGCGCTTGCAGAATGGGCCCAGTATCCACAAGAGCATTTATATACACATCGCCACTGGCACCCAGAACAGAGCGGGGTGCTTGGGGGCATAACAGAGATCATTTTGGGGGTGGTCCAGCGACAGCGAGACTTTGCTCCCTCCTCTTCCTGACCAGTAAATCAGGACGACGCCCATGGCACAGGATCCAGCGTCAACTTGGGCCACTCTGTCGCGCCAAATGAAACCACGTCGCTTGCATCAGCTGCAGGTCCCTGTGAGGAGGAAAACTGGGGGGCGCGAGAAGAGGCATTGCTTTCAGAAAAGACAGCAATCCGAGTGCGCAGAGAGGAGAGACTCATGCTCACACAATGTGAGCATTCCATCTCCGTCAGAGCGGCTTCCGCATGGGGACAGCCCAAGCAGGAAACGCGATCTGAGTGGCCATCGTCAGCGTGCAGGGCAGAGCTGCACGAGCTGCAATGATGGCGCTGCATTATCTCAACTCCGCTTGCTCTTTTAGAGGAAAATACTATTTTAGAGAAAAAAGGCTCTTTTAGAGAAAAAAGGCTCTTTTAACTCTGCTCTTTTCGCTCTTTTTAAGCTCGTAGACGACGAGCTGGTATCGGCGCTGGACGCTGAACTGCTGCAGGAAACTCGGCAAGAACAGTGGGACGGCACCGCAGTGAGGCGTGTCAACGGCAAGCGGCTTCAGTCTCGTAGCTCAGCGTCGAGAAAGCTCTTCGTCGCTGAAGGAGAATTGATCTGAGTACGAGTGTGGTATCGAAAAGGGAACTGAGATACCTGATTTGTGTCCATTGGAATCTCTACTAACTAGGTTAATGAAAAGCTTCAGAGTGGCATTCCAGATTGTAAATGCGTAGATAATAGTAGTGTTGCCATGGTTATATTTAGTCAGCATCCTATCTCTGTTGTACCCACAGAATCATTTTCCTATTCAAAAAGCCTAGTTTTGAATAGGAAACAAACAAAAAAAAAATTAAAAAATAGAAAACAAAAAATTGTTGCCAATTTTAATATTGATATGGATAATAAAACCCACAATTTAATTATAGTACCTGTGTCCATTCTAGTTTTTACATGTCACTCAAAATGTCCTAGGCTCCTTCTCAAAAGTTTAGTCACACTCTAGAGCTAGTTCTGACTTTTAGCTTTAGCAGGATTAGCAAGATTTTCACAGTTCCCATGAACAAAGCTGTGTCTGATTCCTGTCTTATCTGTTTTGAATTTCGATGAGTATAATTACTGGCACCATTTCCTGCCTACATAAGAAACATGCACTTACACCACTCATAGCTGCAGCATCCATAGCAAACCTACCTATGGAGTGTTCCATGTTATAGATTACAACTTGACCAAATATCTGAGGAGTTACATGCGTTTTTAAGATTGACCTTTTACAGCATAGCACTATCTTGTGTGAGAAAAACAATAATTAGATGGGACAGACAAGTGTGCATGAAGATAGTGGAAAATAAGCTTAAAGTCTTCTGAATAGCATGGGCAGAATCTCTCAATAACTGTCATCAGGCCCTTGTCTCAGAACACCTTATTTTTCAAACATACAGTAGAAACAGAAAGCAATGCAAGTAATATTAGGTTCTTAGGAGTTTTATTCCTAAGTAATAAAATTGTTCAGTCCTACTGGATATAATAATCTCTATACATTGGTATCCTCTAGACAAACTAGCTGCGTCGTATGACTCAATATTGTCTATGTTATTTAAGGAATTATTATTAGTGATTGGTGAGTCCTTACTAAACTAAAATAAATTCATCACTCAGGTTGGGACGTGTCCCCAATTTTTTATAACAGCCGTTGTTATGCCTCTCCTTACACACCCTCAGCTTTATATCTACAATCTCTCCAGCTTCCTAACAATCTCCAACATGCATTTTCTATCCTATATTTTGGAGAAAGTTGATTTGGAGAAAATTGATGTTTTATTCTAAGTAGAACAAAAAAATTATGTATTTGATGCATGATGTATTTCAGTCTGATTTTCAGAAGCATCACAGTAAAGAATCAGCACTGGGTAAAGTGATCAGTTACCTATTACTTGCCTCTGATTGTGGATATGTTTCTGTTTTGGTCCTGCTGGATTTGAATGTGACATTCAACATTATTGACCATGATATTTTATTGGACATGCTTGAAAACACAGCTGATTCTTGCTTGGTTTAGATCCTATTTGACATACTCTTACCAGGTTATAGCATAAACAGAGATTTTTCATAGCTTGAAAATGTACAGTGTGCTATCCCACAGGGTTCTTAAAAACAACCCCTTATACTTCACAAATTTTAGCTTTCACTTCCAGGATAATGATGCATGATTATATTTGTCAGTCCATGCCGCTTCAGCAACACAGCTGTCCTAAAGGAAGACTGTGCAAAATCATAGTAGATTAGATGAATACAAATGTCTTTCTTCTACTGATGTTGGGTACTAAGGTTGGCAGTGTAAGGATTTGAATGTAAGGATTTTGTATTGACAGCCTCATAAATGACAGAAGATGCCATTAATTGGACTTATATTGGAACAAAACACTGAACCCATATTGCACAAATAATACCTCTTCTGTGGTGCATGACACATAAATTTTTTATGAAAGTGGGGATCAAACACTAAGCTTTGGCATGATTCCAAATCTGCCCAACCCTCCAGGTGAAATGCTATTTCCTGATTCTGATGAAAGACCATCAGAGAGAAACAGAACCCTAAGCCAAATGATCTTGTGCTGTATTACCATTGCAAAAGTACTACATACTATGAACCCATGAAGGGAAAGAACACTACATAACTATTAAGAAAACCCTGTCAGGTGGTGCACCACAGGCAATGTAACTGTTCTTATTCTTAATACATGCGATAAGCAATCAGCCACCTAGAAATTGTGCACTGAGTGTGTCTACCACAGGAAAGATATTCCTGATTAAATATAACTACTACTGCTATAATACATGCAAATATTAAATATTCAGTACATCTTCACAAATTTGGGTGATACCTTCACTATATTAAAATGTTCCAGTTTGCTGAAGCATTTTCTTAATATGAAATTATAATCACTAACTATGTGGAATCAGGACAATGTCAGAAGCAATCATCAATGCAATAATCTATGATACCTCAGCTATTCAAGCCATCACCTTGCTCACCTCTGCGAAATGCCATGTGGTATAGCCTTGATACTCTTTCGGTAGTTTCTGTATGCCACAGTCCAAAATGGACAGCTTGTTGTTTGTTGTCTTATAGTTTTCCCTTGCGAATATGATGTTTTTGTTCTTTCACTGCATTCATTGATGTCTTGTTCAGTGTAGTCTTGTATCTCCTGGACTTTGATCTTGACTCCATATATCTATTCTCTGGAAGGTGTCCAGTTCTTGTTTCCCACTTTCTTCATGTACAGATTGGCTGTGATGATGGACACAGATGATCACATGGCACAGTCATTTATTTCTGTCTATAGAAAAAAAGAGATCTATACATACCACACAATCCTAACATTTCGTTTGATAACGGTTGTTCACACCCCAGACAAAGTGACTTTCATGCGACCTTAACAAGTTTCATGATGGCACAGGTGTGAATCCCACTGAGGAATGGTGAAATGTGACATTTCTGAACTTGACCTTGAGGTCCAACAACCTTCACAGGTGCTTGTTTAAAGTGCTATATGTAGTAGGGCTGAACTGACATATACCAGCTATGAAGAATCATTTAGCTAACTATAGCTTTGATGTCTCATTTTTATTTGCAATACCAATCGATATTAAATGGGTTTGAGAACCAAGAAACGTAAAAAACCGATTCAGTTACTCATAGTCACACAGTATATGTTAGCTAGTGTTAGTGCATGACAGGGAAATACTTATTATTGATCCAAATAGTATATGGTGACTTGGCATTAATCCAAAGCAAATAAAGTTATCACATCAAAAAATTAACCTTCATTACTGAAATAAAAAAAAATGAAGCACTTTCATTAGAAGTGATCAACCCCTTCCTCTTCTTATGGCTTTTTTTTACTTTAAAATATATCATGATCACATTTCCTTTATGGTCTGTTTGCACAGATTGGATTTGATTGTAACAGCCACATTTCTAAAGCCAAGTGCCTTTTTTTTTTTTTTTAAATCTATGCTAATCAAACCTACATCTTGTTACACTAATTTAAAACGCTGCTCTCCATTTTCTCCATTTTGTTCAGGTTGACATTTCATCAATTTATAGCTAAATTTTGACACAAACACAAGTGTTGCATAAAAAACCTATCTAATCAGTTAGTTATTTACCAAAAAATCCAAGCAAAAATATGTGTTTTGCACATGTGCCATAGAGCATCTCTTTGAATATGAGACTTATCATTGCCAGACATGGGTATTCATACCTTACTTTATGATGGAGATTCTATGAGGGTGAATTAAATGAAAACCTTAAAAGTGTGACATAAATTAGAGAAACTATATTCAATCTTATTTCCCAGTACATCTAAGGGTTTTGCAGGCCATAAATAATTTTGTGGTAAATAACATTTCCTGTGACTTCCTTATGGCATTGGTGCATGTGGGTGTTAGATATATTCTTTGTTACTTTCTGATTATCAGCACAGATGGTAAGCTGGTGAACAGTGTTATAGTTAAAAAGGGTTGGGCTAGACTGAATCCATAATGAAGAGGTGTGTTTAAGCATAATGTGTCTGTATCTAATCAAATCATCTCCTCTCATTTCCAACTGCTTGGTGCACTGATGTTTTTGTAACAAAATAGATTTTATGTTATGTTCACTTCTATGCATGATCCATAGCTTGTGTACACATGTATATAATGCATTTGGCTAATCTGTTATTTGATATTTTTTTTCTTATTGGTTATGGATAATTGTCAGTAATGGTTAGTAATTGAGTGATGTAGTCTTTATTTACTGAGGTGGGTTGACACTGACAGTGTATATCCACAAAACTGGGAGGTAAGAAATGGGACAAAACTTTTAAGCCTTCCCAAAACCAGGAAAATACCATTTTGGTATTGTGTTTCTGCTATAAGAGACTCAGATGATCGTCAGGGAAATTCTCAGCGGTGAGAGTGCTGTGGCCTAACCACTAGTTCACCAGGGACCCGGAACTAAAGTGTGGAATGGGATGTTAAAAAAGCACATATGGGTGTGATGGTCAGGTGTCCACAGACTTTTGCCCATAGAGTGTATGTGTTCAGCTGCCTTAGCAAATGAATTCAGTGTGCTTGTGTTTTTCCTTTAGACACATTTCCCCAGTGAGTTTGTTCTATTACTCCTTATCTCACTTGAATACATCCAGACAGTTTAGCGAACAGCTGACGTGTGAAAAGTGACATTTATATCAGCAAAGGAAGTAGTTTCTTGGCTTCAGACAGTACATACTAATGTCTCTCAAAAATCAATTAGCTTTCGGCAAAGACATGGCTCTGTAGGAGGAACTCTTCAGTGAATTTTGCAACAAATATCTCCCTTCTCCTCTCACACATGATGTGTTAATTAGCAAACACTCCCTAACACAAAGTCTTGTCCTCTCCCTCTCTTGCTTCCTTGTTGCGTCAGTGATGTGATGTGCTGCTTTGTTTTTTCCCTTCTTGCATTTGTGTTTTACTTTATGCATGTCTTTCTGTGATCATTGTTCACAGAACCTGTAAAATGTCTTGCTAGCTCACAACCATGTTTCTACTTACGCCATACCACCACAACAATCTGTGTTTTTTGCTCACTTCTTTGCCCTTGGTTTAAGATTCCATTTATGATTCTTTGCTTTTAGGATCGACAATTAAACCCCACTCAACTCATGTCTGTGGGTGATATTATCTTTCTGGTAGAATCCCATGGCTGCTTACTGAAATGACTTTTATTTAAACTCTATTTAGTTCGTTCCTGTTTCAGGTCCACATTCTGTGATTACCGTTTTCACTCCAGGGAATCTTTGCCTGAAACCATGCATCACAGCAAACACCATGTTATAATTCAAGATGCTACAGACTATGGGTAATGGGTAAGATATGTGGCTAAGAGTCTTTTAGAGTGTATGTGGGTGTGTGCATTTTTTTCTACACAGCTTGTGTTGTGTCACTGGGTATTAACTTTGCCATTCTGTTCAGTAAGCGGAAAGCCTAGAGGATCAGAAAAAGGCATTTCCAAGATTTAGTTTTTTTTCCCTAATGCATGCATTCAGTCCAGCATTCTGCTGGATGGGTATAACATGAAAATAAGTTCTCTGAGGCAAAAAAGCATAGCTTCCAGTTCCACTGAATATGTGAAATTGGACTACACACAGCTTGCTCAGTTGATTCTTTTTAACATGTGTCCATGAAGGCTCCCAGTCATTCTGGGAATTGAAAATCTAGTAGGAGTCAAAGTGTAACTGGAGGTTGTCTTTAACATTGCCCTTTCAAACTATTATAAAGAAATGGACATTCCATAACATTCTTTAACTTAACATGTTCTGCCCTTTCTCTGTGTACAACATTGCTTTTCAGGTTTAAGATATAGCAATCTTTCATAATCTATGATTCTGCATTGCTTTACCTTATATAGCATGTGGGTGAATATGACCAGGCTATAAGCTGTGGTAAAATATAAAAAGTGTCTTAGGGACCATTACCTGAATTACCTTGGAAGAGTGATAAAAAAGGGGAAACAATGGATGGAGCTGCCTATAAGACTTCCATATGTAACAACAACAACAACAGCAGCAACAACAACAAACAACAACAAACAAAAACCCTTAAGTGACTTCATTTAACACATAATATGTGTTTAATGTGAGCAAACCATGTACTTCAGAATTAATAAAGGGTGAATTAAAAAAAAAAATGAAAAGAACTTCTGTTGAATATGATCCAATTAATAAGAATTAACATAAAAATTATTTTTTGCACAAGTATATCATTGTGTGCCAGTTTTAACAAAGTAACTAACACTTGTAATGATTGAATGTTTTTTTTTTAATCATAAATAATCAAATAATCAAACCTGCACTAACCAATATTCATACTATCAATTAGTAAAATTAGGCCCACAATGACCAATATGAGCCAACACCTTAATTAAAATGTTTGCAGGTTGTTAACAGGCAAAATTCAGAACTGAGGCTGGAAAGCTTGTTCCAATAACAAACAAACAAGCAAACAAACTAAAATAATATGCAGTGAAAACTTGAACAATGTACTCTAAGTATATGTCTAATGTACTGTATGTAGGGAACAGACATATTACATTTGTGGTATTTTACAGATAATAATGTATTATCTAAGAAAAGCATCACTATTCACAATGAATAAGATGATAAAACAAGAAAACATATCCTGGCTTCACTCCAGCTTGTTATAAAGGTCAAATGAAGTAGGGTCAGACAAGGGCAGCTAAAAACCATCCATTCTGGCAATATGCCATGTTAACCGATCAGATGTAATACTCCCATAGAGAGTAAAACCTTCAAGACAGAAGTGGAAAAACATAGACAGAAACAGATATATATATATATATATATATATATATATATATATATATATATATATATATATATATATATATATATATTAGAGAGAGAGAGAGAGAGAGAGAGAGAGAGAGAGAGAG
>CM074956.1:15179707-15195070 GCA_037577455.1 Pangasius macronema | reverse complement strand
AGATATATATATATATATATATATATATATATATATATATATATTAGAGAGCGCGAGAGAGACAGAGAGAGACCTAGTTGAAGGTGTAAGATATGTCACATGGTGTGTTCAGCAGTCTAACGATCGTATAATTGGGAGACTTTTTAAGGAGCTTGTTAGGAGAATCGTGGTCTTGGGCAGTAATTACACTGAATACCCATGAAAGGTCATGTGAAACACAGAACAAGTTTAATGGTAATGAAATTCCCATACCATGGGCTCTACCTCTTAGCCCATTCAACATTTAAACAAATTAGAATAGATTCAATGTTTTCTGGAACTGGAGCTGGAGCTTCTCTGCATAAGAGAGAGCACAATTTAACCTTATTTAGCCTCATACTGAAATCACACTTCACTGGCAGCTCTTCCATAAAGGGAAAATGAGTTTGCATGAACCAGAGAGCCAAGATTTCTGTTGTGTAGGAAACTGATGATCTTGCAGGGATGTCTTCACACAGGCCAGTGGCACAAATAGGATTCTCTGAAAGGAAACAAAGAAATGAGTCTCTGAGAAACTGTTTTGTGGAAATAAGGTACAAACAGACACACAGGCACACATACAATAGCCCCTTGATACGATAGACCATAATAAGGGAATGTAATCTACAGAGCCTTAGTAAGGCTCAGGCTTTATGTCTGTGCCTTCTGCCTTCTTTCAGGTAGAAAAAGTTGTCAGTCAAGTTGGCAAAGCTATTTTCCGTTGTCAATAGGACAGAGGGGGAGAACACACTCAATAGAGGAAGAGAGATTAAAGTGTGACTGAACAGAGAGCAGTTCAGTCCTACTGCTGTTATATTGACAAACTGCAGAGCCTTGCCTAAATGCACCTGTATTTCTCTCGCCTTTTGTCTCTTTCTTTCTTACCTCATTGTGGTACAATTCTGTGTTCCTTTTATTCATTCTTTCATACGTACTTCTGAATTATGGTAATTATGTGTTCGATTTCTTATTAAAAAACACAAACAAGCTAATTATTTTTATGACATGGTGATTTTATATCATGACCATCAGGATATGTCTGCAGTGCTGACACTTGAATCATTTATAATTCAGTGCAAAGACAAAAGTCTATCTCTGGCAGCTTAATTGTATTCTATCAGTTTTGTTGTGCATAATTGTTGTGCCCCCCCCCCCCCCCCACACACACACACACACACCAAACAAAAAAAAACACTGCTGTATTGTAAAAAAAAAATGTTGTGGACACTACATACAGATAATCATTACAGCTTGGGAATATTTCTGTTTCTTACAAGACACTATTTCAGAGCTACAAGATATCCATCTTTGGTCATTTTGAATATTTTACTAATTGAACTTTTCATGTGAATACAACCACAAACAAGCTTAAATTCCAGGTGTCATTTTCAAATTGGATGAATGAATTATGTTCACTGCAAATATACTACCTTTTTCAGTTGTTACTTTCATTATGTTTTACACATAATACACACAGAAGAGGACATGACAATCACAATTCCTAGTTACCTGCATTTTCTAAGCTATTATATATTTCTATATTATTACGTCGCCCAAACATTTGGACAAATAAGTTGAAAATACAAAAAAACAAATAACCAAGCAAAAAACCCAAATAGGTTAATTACTACTAGTCCATTAATATATACTAGGTTCAGAACTGCTTTTGTGCCCATATAAATTTCTAATTTTAAATACCCCTTCACCAATTTTACTATGCCCCATTATCCTTCCATCTCCCTCCCTGTCATAATTTTGTGCTGCAACCCTTCTCATCGTGGAGCTGAGTTAGTGACCTTGAATATCTGACAAGCGCTCTGCTGCAGCCTCGAGACACCCGGCAATAATGAATCAATCAAGCTGGCAGAGCCACAAATCTAAAGCTGTGATAACCAGGGAAGAGCTCACGAACACAGTACACACACAAAATCCATAGAAAGGTACTCTGAAAGACCTCTTTGATTCCAAGATGATAAAAAATAGAGCCCTGACTTTTTGGTTAAATTTAGTAATAGGATGGTGGATAAACAGGGAGAAAGGTGCATGACACAAAGAAAGTTATATAAAATTTAATAAATTTTTTTTTATGTATATAAAATGTGTAGTTACTATACTTTAGTCATTTACAAATAAATAAAATGGAATGGGTGGTATATTTTAATGTTCTTATGACATTAAATGGCAAAGAGTATGAAATGTGTAGATGCTATACTGCTGTAATCTTAGACCATTCATTATAATCATATGTAAACCAGTTCAGTGTTCATGTAAAACATCATATGCATCACAAAAATGAAGCAAAAGATACATTTATAATTTATAATGCATTCAGTTAGTCTGTTGGTTTTATATGAAAGAAAAAAGACATTACATAGCATAATAGTTTAGCAATTGTTATTTATCAACCCATAATGGCATTTAAGACTTGTGTACTTGTGGACATCAATATTTTCCTGAGTGTCAATACAATAAGATGTGCTATTCTTAAATATTGAACTGTGCTTTATTTTCTTTCTTTCTTTCTTTCTTTCTTTCTTTCTTTCTTTCTTTCTTTCTTTCTTTCTTTCAAACCTGTACAGTCTAATTTAACATAATTAAAAGATGGTGACATTGACATGCTAAGAGTGACTGTACCACTAGCTTTCAGGAATAATTATGTCTCATACATTCCACCACTAATGCTGATTGAAAGTAAGGGATCATGGTTAGCACCACAGTCAATCATCGTGCATACAACCTGAACTGTAGCAAAGAGAACTCTGGACCCCCTTCCCCCTCTCACTCGTTATCCTTCATTCCCTCCTTCTTTTGACCTCTGGATTAATGATGGTGGGACATGCATACAGAAACCATGCTCATCATGTGCAGTTAAAGCAGGGCACAAAGGGTTCAACAGACAGTGCAAAGTGAACCCTTACTTCATCATTGTTGAGATAATCCACATAATGAATTTAATAGCAGATCAACCTATTTTTTTTAGAGACTGATAATACATATGACACATATCATCAAATGTACCTTATACTTTTATAGGATTATACGTAATCATGCTGATTTCTGAGAACCACATAAGCGTGGAAGAATGAAAAAAGGTCAGTATAGGCTGTCACCTAGAAAATATTGCACATATTTTAATTTTAATTTGACAAACAATTGGAGTTTGGTGACAAACAAGTAAGTGATATACTATTATACACCTTCAATAAAGTTTAATCACAACATGATGGTGTTTTTTTTTTATCAGAAATTGCTTGAGTACATGCATTTCATACAGCAAAAATATTCAACATGAACTAAAAACAGAGCACAGTCTGCCATGTTGCTCTACAGGATTACATATCTTACTAGTGCCATTGTACAGTATACATGTACTGTATATGAGTACTGTACACATACATGAAACTGCTGTTCATGCTTTTCATGCTTTTCATAAGATCAATGTTTCTACTCAAAGAAAACACTAATTGGGACCTAATGTGACCTTTTAGAAATAAAAAGGCTGGTACTGCTTTAGACAGTAAGCCCAGGCTGTTTATGACCTTGTCTGTTCTGACCTTTTATGTGTAAACCCCAAACTGTGCTCTTTATATCATTCAGTATAAAGCTTCGAAGGGTGGATTTTACATGAACATCATATGGACCACTGACTGTCTCACTGACACTACTATGGCTATCATTTGTGTGGCCTGGTGTAACTAAGAAACTGTGTAAGACACCATCCATGTGTTGCCATTTAACTCAGGCCTTGGAAAGGACAGTGACTATGACCAATCACGCATGCCCCCTCCCCTGAGACCAGCAACATGTTATTCATGGATGGTGTGTTCTTTAACTCTGTCCTTCATCCTTTCGACTTGCCTCTAGCAGATAAGGGCAATGTCTATGACAGCTTGGACTCATGGCTGGTGCCTGGGTCTTAATTAATTTTTTTTTATTGTCGATAACATGTGAGTCCTGACCTGTAAATGGTTGCATTTACTGATGACATATCTAACTTTCTACACTACCAGTTACCATGTTTTAATCCCTTTTTAAAACAGACTGAGAAAATTAAATGGATAACTTGTGTGACAAAGTGTCAATTTACATGAATGCAAAAAAAATGTTATGGCTTTTATCAGCCACCTTCTGCATATATGTGCTGTATAGGTTAAAAGAGGAGTCAGTTATTCTTTCACTGTTATCCAAAATACACCACATCTCTGTTAAATTCTCGAAACTGACTGTTAATTAATTTTCTAGAACAGCAGCTCTGATAGTAGTTAAGGTGTAATTCATATCACAATTTTAGATTGATGCACCAATGTTCCAATACATTATTGTTTCTTTAGTTGATATGACAAAGATTTTTGTAAGGAGATGTTTAATTCACATGTATTCACATGTGATTTTGTAAGAGATTTCCTCCATGGGAAAGTCTTCTGGACAAATTAATTTGTGCTTTCTCTGTAACATAAGAAGCTATGATTTTTCTTATTAACTTCGAGAGAGAAAAAATGCAAGGCTGATGTGGATATGACTGTTTATAGCTGCTATAATGTACATGACAACAGGAATTAACTTGTCTTTCAGGTGTTCCACAATATTTAATGTAGCTATAAACAGTTAGAAGTCTGATGCATCCTTCTTTAATAAATTTAAAATTGTAATGGTTGGCAAATATCTCTGGTATAAGAGGAATTAAAGGCTTAAAACAATAAAACACTGTTATTGGCATGACACCACCCTATTGTTATTTTCCTAGAATAGCATGTCACAAAATTTTTTATTCATCAAAACAACAGCAATTTGACAATGATTTGCACACTGTATTTAAAGCATCATGTTGGTTATAGGCATATTAAAACAGATAGTAATCTGATAATGAATTCTTGCATACAGATACAGTACTCTGTAGTAACACCAAAATGTTTGCTCAAGTGCACAGCTTGATTTTGTGTTTCCAGATAAGTTACTGGAAGCATCTTGCTTTTCAACCCAAAGGCAGTGAAACATTCTAGATATACAGATGTGTTATTTAACTCTCCTTGCATAGAACTATGACATTTTTTGGTTTCACATTGATGTTTCTTCTCTACAATTAAATATGCTCATACAGGATAAGATCTTGACCCAGACTTTCTATACACTACCTATATTAAAGTAGAGGAAAAACTGCACCTTTGAATTGCAATCAGGTACTTATTATTTTGATTGCTTGTTGGGATTGTTCATCTAAATGGATCCCAATGATTGCAGTGTCCAAATCAAACCAGATGTGCTATGAGAGAGAGATTCTGTCTGTTCCCATCTTCGCTATCTCTCAGTTCCACACACTGAGAAACACACAAAAATCCCCTAAAGGGACAGAGAGGAATCCCAGGACATAGACAATGGCATAATGCATTTACAATGATTCTGGTGAATATTTCATTGTGTGTGCAGAGAACATCATGTTGAAATTTCAGAGCAGACACTGGATATGTAAAGAAGACCTAATGCATAGGGCTAAACTCTAAATCTTATGCTCTCTGCTGCCTCAAGATTCCACCAGTATTAAGGAAATAGTATTTAGTCTGCAAATTCTGATGAAAAATTGCTGATAAATTATTAATGCCATTTGTATGCTTATGCGTGTTCTCATATGCTTCTGTGTCACCAGAGACCACTGTGTTGCCTGTGGTGGCAGAGAATCTTGGATTACACACATACCATTGAGGCAGCATCATCTCATTTCAAACAGAAGCATTCAATCTCTCTCTCTCTCTCTCTCTCTCTCTCACACACACACACACACACACACACACACAGTCTCATAAACACACCATTAGATTATGGAAATGAGAGTAGGGAGTATCCATTCCAGTTGGATTCCTTTAGGGAAGCATTTAATTTAAAATAATAAATAAATAACAGGGAGGCATCAGGTGTTTTGTGAAGGGTATTGTGTAAATGTAGTGAGGGGAATGGAATTATAATCACAGTGTTTGATGAGGAAAGTTCACTTGACTGACACTCAGCAGTTCATTAGGGTTCTTTAGCGATTCTTAGTGCAGTGAGATTAGCAGAGACTGAAACTGGCAACACTAATGAAATGATGCTCATGATTAAAGGTACATTTGGGGCATATTTACCCTCATAGACATTGACTTTAATTGTGTAGAATGTAGTTGGACACATGGTTTTTAACTGCTGGATAATATACTGTATATGCCATCTCTGTTTTGTGTGAGCTCTGAGCAAATTGAAAGTAAATTTTATGCTTATGTAACACAAGAAATCAGCAGAAATCAAATTTAGTCAGTGGTTATGGCATGTACAGATTTTTCTGTGCTGGCTCCCCTCTGAAATTTATCACTGTTTGTGAAGACAATTATTTTGATATATACACTATCTATATATATATATATATATATATATATATATATATATATATATATATTTACCCAATTTTATCTTAATTTTGTCATTGCTTATTTCCACCTGCTTTCCTCTATCAGTGGATAACTACCAATCAGGGAGGGTGAAAGCAAACCTGGGTGAAAGAGAGATGAAGGCCATCCAACCCATCCAGAGAGCAGGTGCTAGTTATGTTCTCTTGGACTTCTGGTCACAGATGGTTATAGCTTCATCCGATTTTGGACCCACAATTTTTATGACAAACCTTAGACTTTTGTGTCTGTCAGCTGTCAGATACAGTTAACTTTAACATGATCAGGGCAGAAGCTGTTGTTATAAAAGGGTATTCAGACTATAACATATGGCTTCAGTGTTTTGCATTAGGCCTCAGATGTAGATGCACAAAATGTCTTTCATTAATTTGTACACTGACCATAGCGTTAACACAGAAGTCCTTAGCATTTATGACAGCTTTCTCATTCATGGGTACATACTTCATCCCCCCTTGAAATTTTCCACATTTTGATGTGCATTGGGAATATATGTCCAAAATGGCACTGTGCCAGTGGCAGCCGGTTACAGTAGCTCCTGTCTCTGAAGATGCTTTTTTTCATCTACTACATATCTACTACATATCCTTCTTTGAAATTCTTGTACTTTGTTTTTTTGTAATGTTTTACCTTACTTTGACACATTATTTTTAAAATTTGAAATTATCCAATTATTTCTAAATTGAAAGCTATGAAGAAGGAAATGGTCACTTCACTTACAGCCATGAACAGTTGTTTGCGTCATGCAAGTCATCACATTCATTCTGAACGTGGATTAATATTCCCAAAGAAATAAGGAAATGAAATCAAAGAGAAGATGGTACAAGCTCTTCATTCCTGCCATCATTATGGGGAAAGTGAAGTCCCATGCTAATATGATGGATGAGCTCAACGCACAGATCAGAACCCAAAAGGAGTGTTGGGAATGAGGACATTGTTGAATAAGGATATTCTGGACTCGAATGCTTCTATTTCGCATTCAGACAACAAGAGTGGACAGAGACGTGAGACTGAGTGGTAAGAGGAAAGGTAGAGGGATTGCACTGTTTGTAAGCAATGGATGGTGCAATACAGAACATATTATAGTTAAGGAACATCCCTGTTGGGTCCTGTTGGGAACAGACCTGTCCTGGTCTACATCCATATTATCTGCCAAGGGAATTCATGGTTGCCATAATGTTACTTTAATTCAAAGACTGTAAATTGTGAGTTCTGCACAAAAGGAATTAAAGGAAAGAAACAACAACTATTCTAATGTTATGTATATTGGTAACATTAAAATCAAACATGGGATAAAATCAAGAAGATGATCTACAGTTAAGGAAAATTAGTAACAACATGGATGAAGACTCAGTGTTAAGGGCAATGCCTGAAGATTGTCAACAGAATCTTAAAGGTCAATGAGGAGGCGCAAAAGCTGCAGTAACACGCTTGATGACGCAGATAATGACAGCCATGAACTGTAACCAGCCTAAAGAATTAGAAATGAAGCTGGCTGCACTAGAAGAAGCAGTAGTTCGATTTCATGACATGTGCCATAAACCATTAGAGGAGGATGGTGACTTGCCTCTACAGCCTATTTAACTTCAGTCCAACATGAAGTTCAAGACTTGCAGCACACAGCTTTGAGCTGGCTGGATTACTTTAAACCATCAGTGGAGGATTTGAATGTAGATGTGCCTAATTTCCAAGCGGAAATATCAATACTTGAAGCAGCTAAACCTTCAATGTCATCAGTGGATCAGTTGACTACTCAACTTCAAGACTTGAACGAATTAAGACAAAGAGAAAAGGAGGAGTTTTCCAGGCTCAGCTCTCAACAGGAAGAATGCCTGCGAGCAGAGTTCAAGTTACAGCTTAGGCATGCTCAGTTTGAAATGGATGAACTGAAAGATCTACTGAAATTGAAGGATGCAGAGGTGGGAGAAAGTTGTTGAAAGGTTGAGTTAGGTATGATGAACAAAGACACTTCAACTCCTGTCTCAGGTAACCCATCTCTTAACCTTTGCTCATCACCTTCAACAGTGAATGAGACTTCATTGTGTCAATTGTTAGAACTGTCAAAGCAACAGTATCAGTCACATATCCACGCTGTGCACCTACTGCCTGTGGACATCATCAAGTTTGTTGGAGAACCCTTAAAGTATTGGCAGTTTATGAGATTGTTCTCCTCTATGATAGATAAAGAAACTGTGCCAGATCAAGAGAAACTCATTCGATTACATCAGTACACAGTTGGCCAAGCCAGAGATGCTATTTCACATTGTTTCTACAATCCTGACTCTAGCCAGGGTTATGCGTAAGCTATGGCTATCTTGAAGCGGTGCTTTGGTAATCCATATGCGATATCCCAGGCATGGGTCGATACGGTGCTCAATTACAAGGACATTAAGGACAACAAACAGTTGTAAAGTTTTGCAGACATTTTGTGCAGCTGTCGAGACACTTTAAAGGCGATGAAGTGTGAGGATGAGCTAAATGGTAAATTTGTTACAGATTGTGGAGAAACTTCCCGAAGACATAAAGAAAAGGTGCTTACCGTTAATTATGAGATAGCCAAGTCTGTCTGTTTGCCAAAGTTAGACGATGTAGTCAGTCTTGTCGAATCAGAAGCTGCTAAGAGAGCAGATCCTATCTTTGGGAATCTTCTTAGTTAGATCAGTCGAAAGTCTTCAGTGAGTTCCAAAATAAGAACAAAATCAAGTCTCAATAAGAAAAGGCAGACCTTCGCTATGGCGTCGGCCACATCGTCTGCATCAAAGCCAGTGTCTAGATTTAAATGTCCAAAGTGCGCTGAAGGACACTTTCTAAATCAGTGTCAAGCTTTTAGGGCTCTGTCTGTTCCAGAGCGTTTGATCTTCATTCAATGAAAGCAACTCTGCCTGAACTGTTTTATGAGAGGTCATTGCAGTGCTGTTTGTACTCGCAGCTGGGTATGCAAGGTGCCTGGATGTGGCAAAAAACATAACAGTTGGTTACATTCTCCTATTGTGACTTCTAACAACGACAGTGGTCGATCTACTAGCAGAGCTACTGACGAAGAGCCAGTTGTAGACTCGCCACAAGCTATTCAAGCTCATGCTACCAGAAGGTGCAATGAAACCAGTCAAAGAAAGATTGCACTACCTATCTTACCAGTAGTGGTTTCAGACAGACAATCGATTCTCCATGAATGTCTTCGCTCTGCTTGATTATGGTTCCAACGGGACATTAGCTTCAAAGAATCTAGTTCATGCACTTAAGTTGGAGTCATGTAAATTGAATATCAAGCTGAACACCATGGAGGCCAAGACTCTCAATGTAATCACCTTAGCAGTGGATTTGCAAGTTGAGGGTGCTCAATGGAAGAATTCATATCTCATGAAGGGAGTGCTCTGTAGACATCATCTGAACATAAGTTTGGATAACTTGGCCACACAGCAAGAGGTGTTTCAGTGGCCACACCTGCAAGAAGTTGTGGATGAAATCAGCTGATGAGGTTCATCTGTTGATTGGTCTAGATCAACCTGACATACTTGCTCCTAGAGACACACATTGTGGTGAACCCGGTGAACCCTGCGCAATTCTTACTGGCCTTGGGTGGACACTCCATGGACAAGTAGGCGATGGTTCTACATCTGTTTCAGCTAATTTTGTTCAAGCTGATCATTCTCTACAACAAGCAGTTGAAAGAGTTTGGAAATTGGATTATCTGATGCATGCAAATGACTATTTGTTGTCAAACGACGACCAGCAAGTTCTGGGTCTATGGAATAAGCAAGCAGTCAAAGAGGATGGTTACTACTGTACACACTGCCAATTCCATTCAAGGAACATCCACCATGACTACATAGTAACTACACAATGGCCGAACATTGATTAGACCTTCTAGGAAAAAGATTAAAGAAAGAACTTTGCTTCAGAAGTATACAAAAGGTATCAGAAACTCTTTGCAGACATCCATATAATCCAGAGAAGGTTCGTATTGTCTTTGATTGTGCGGCACAATACCAAGGTACTTTACTGATTGATCACATTCACCAAGGACCAGATATTACCAATAAGCTACTAGGAGTTCTTCTTAAATTTAGGCAAGAACCTATAACATCGAGAGTATGTTTTATCAAGTCCGAGTGCCATCAAATGAAAGAGATGTGCTTCGCTTCCTGTGGTGGGAAGATAATGACCCTGACAAATCATCTAAGAATTATTGCATGACAGCTTACCTTTTTGGAGGTGTCTGGAGTCCTAGTGCTGCGATTTTTGCTTTGCAATGGTAAAGCAGAATTTCTACGTAGATGATTGCCTCAAATTGGTACCAACTGAGGAGGTCGCCATTGACCTTGCTTCTGAGCTTTGAGATCTGCTCAGCAGAGGAGGCTTTAGATTAACCACTTCTAAAGAAGTGATGAGATCAATACCAGTGGAAGACTGGGCGAAATCACTACGTGAAGTTAATCTTGACCAAGAGGACTTGTCATTCGAATCAACATTGGGAGTCCTTTGGGATGTGGAAAGAGATTGTTTCACATTCAAAGTCAAGGCAATAGACAAGCCAGCAACAAAGAAAGGAGTGTTGAGCACTACCAGTTCCACCTATGATCCTTTAGGATTTGCTAGTTCATTCATGCTTAAAGCAAAGATAATTTTTCAAGAGTTGTGCCGCTTGGAAGTTGACGGGGATGAAGAAGTTCCGTCAGAAATAGCAGCACAGTGGCACAGATGGTTAGATGACTTGCCTCTACTTACTGCACTGATGATCCCAAGATGTCTCAGACCGACACCCATTAGTCAGTTGTTAGAGACCCAAGTCCATCACTTTTCTGATGCCTCAGATTTGGCATAAGGAGTGGTTTTTTACATCAGAATGGGCAACACTTGTAGGTTAGTGATGTCAAAAGCCCGACTTGCACCTTTCAAGTCGGTTAGCATACCATGTCTTGAGTTACTAGCTGCAGTAGTAGCTACAGAGTTGGACCAACAAATCAAGTGCAACTTGGAAATTGATAAGACTTTCTTCTGGACAGATAATACCATCGTACTTCAGTACATCAACAACAAGATTTATCATTTCCAGACCTTTATCGCTAATCGTGTTTCAAATATACATGAACTTTCAGAACCATGATGAAGTATCTCCCAGAATGACTATGGGAGAGATCTTGTCAAGAAATTGATGGATTTCTGGCCCACATTTTCTTCAACTTGAAGAGGAGCATTGGCCTGTTCAACCTGTTTTGAATAGCTTGCCAGAGGGAGCAGAGATCAAACAAACAAAGGAGGTCTATGCGACTAACATCAATGTAAGTCAAGTGTCGAAGAATGCAGTAGACAGACTACTGGAGAAGTACTCTAGTTGGCATTGCTTGAAAAGAGCTACAGTTATCTTGATGCCTGCAAAGGGAATGTTATGCAAGAAATCAGGTGTATATCTTTCTGACCCCATCACTGTTGGAGAGATCCAACAAGTAGAATTAGCTATTCTCAAATATGTACAAGTCACAACTTTTGGATCCACTCGAACCAAACACAGTTCTCTGCTCAAGGTCAAATCCTTTGAGGATGAAACTACCCAACTCCTTAATGTAGGAGGTAGACTAACAAAGGCTCTAATTCCTTTTGAGGCTAAGCATCCAGTGATCTTACCTAGTGATCATCATGTCACCAAGCTGATCATTAGTCAGTACTTTCTTATCTTGGGTCATGCAGGTCCAGAGAGAGTACTTGCAGAAATTCGCCAATGTTTCTGGATTCTGAAAGGACGTATTGTCATTAATTGAGCTCTCTGTTTGCAGTGTCACAAGCTAAGAGCTAAACCCCAGGATCAGCTAATGGCAGACTTGCCTGATTCTAGAGTGATACCTGGAGAACCTTTGTTCACTTGTGTGGGCGTAGACTACTTTGGACCATTCCTGATTAAGAAGGGACATAGTGAGCTGAATAGTATGGATGCTTGTTCACATGCCTCACTATGAGAGCTATCCATTTAGAAGTAATGCACACTCTCAACATAGATTCCTTTATCAATGCTTTACAAAGGTTTATTGCCAGGAGAGGCCCACCCTCTGAGATAAGATCAGATAACGGGACTAATTTTTTTCGGAGGACTAGGAGAGTTGCAGAAGGCCTTAAATGAAATCAATGAAAGATTTCAGACTACTTGGGAGAGACAAATTTGCACCATTCATTCTGTTCTGAATACTGTCTTGTCGCAGCAGACACCAGACGATGAAGGATTAACAACGTTGTTTTGTTGTGTTGAGTCAACAGTCAATGGCAGACCAATCACTAAGCTCTCTGATGATCCATCGGACCATCTCTACCTCCAGGAGCCTTTGTGAGGCAAGATCTTTACAGATGTAGATGGCGTCAGGTCCAGTACCTGGCGGATGACTTCTGGTCATGATGGCTCAAGGAGTATCTACCTGCATTTCAACAAAGACAGAAATGGTTACATCCAAAAAGGAATCTTCAAGTAGGAATCTTGTGCTTGTTATGCATGAAAGTACACCACGAAATCATTGGCTGTTAGGGCTGATTACTCAACTTTATCCAGGAGCAGATGGGCTTGTGCATACCATGGAAGTGAACATGCAAGCAGGAGTTTTCAGTCGCCCTGTGAATAAAATCTCCCTCCTGGAAACTAATTTGGTTAACAAAGTTAGTTAAGTGACTTATAGGACATAACCCCTTTGGTTTTGATAGACCTGTTAGGGTCTTTGGGGCCTGGGATGTTGGGTTCTGCCCCTTTAAGAATGCGATGCTTTAGAGCGTATATGGTTCAGAATCATTGAAAGGAAGAAAAAAACAATGCACAGCATGAGATTCATGTACTCTGACTTAAAACTTAAGACTTAAAATGATCTAATAACATCTAAATTGCATTTTTAAATTTTGATTCTTTCCTGATCCCAGCATGGTGAGCATATTTTATTGTTGTTTCTGAATCATTTGTAGTTCATGTTAAGGTTTATTGAGATCGCTGTGGATAATTAGCATCTAAACGCCAAATGTAACGCAGTTGTTATTTAACTATGATTACACACTTGTTTGGTTTCTATTGAAAAGCAAAAATGTTCTAAATATGTTTGTTAGTGTATTTTGAGATATTTGGAGCTTAATCCTAATGTTTAAGAATTTATATAGAAAGATTATGATTTGCTGAAGTCATAATGTAAAACATATTGATCATAAAGTGATGTAGTAATCTAAGTGGAATAACTTGTGTTAATTTTGTAATCTGATTTTATGTTGTTTATCTTTGTTTACAGTTTGACCACACCCACATGCACTTAAACACAAATATTCAATGCTACAATGATGTACAACAATGTTACTTCAATTCAAAGAATGTAAATTGTGAGTTCTGCACAAAAGGAAGTAAAGGAAAGAAACAACAACTATTCTAATGTTATCTTTATTGGTAACAGAGTTGAAGGTGAGGCTAAGTGAGAACAAGGAAGCCTACAGAAGGAACCCAGAGGGAAGCCTTCAACAGTACAATGGAAAGGAGCTGTGGGCTGGCATGAAGCCATTGACTGGCTTCAAGGTGACATGACAGCCATTTAGCTTGGACAGAGCCAATGAGCTGAATGTGCTTCTCAGCAGGCTCAGCATGACACCCTCCTCCCCCCACTTGCAGCATCCATACATCCTAAACTTCCCTAAACCCTACAAATAACTCACACCCCCCACCACCCACCTAGATGTTATAACCAGCCAAGTGAAGAGACAGCTGGAGAAGCTACAACAGGGCAAGGCTGCAGGCAGTGATGAAATCAGCCCCAGGGTTTTGAAGGTTTGTGCAAACGAGCTATGAGAGTTCTGTCATCATCTCTTCAACCTGAGTCTTCATTAGGAGATGGTGCCAATGCTGTGGAAAACATTAGGTCTGGTGCCAGTCCCAAAGAAGATGGCTCCATCACCCCTAAATGACTACAGACCAGTTGCCTTCACATAGAATGCTATGAAGGTCCTAGAAAAACTGGTCTTGACCCAGCTCCCATTGACCCATTTTTGGACCTCCTGCAGTTTGCTTACCAGCCACAGGTAGGTGTGGAAAATGTAATTTAGTTACCCAATCCCATTTGGACTGCACCAACACTACAAGGAGAATCACATTCTTTGATTGCTCAAGTGCATTCAACAATATCCAACCTCTACTGTTAAGTGAGAAGATGGGAAGAATGCAGGTTGACACCTCCATGATCTCCTGGGTCACAGACTACCTCTCAGACAGACCCCAGTTCATGCTGTTGGGGAACTGTCTGTCTGAGCAGCTACTGAACAGCACTAGAGCACCACAGGGGACTGTGCTATCCCTCCTTCCTTCTCCCTTTCTACAGCACAGACTTCCAGTACAAGTCAGACCTCTGTCACCTACAGAAATTTTTAGATGACTCTGTGGTGGTCAGGTGCATCAGGGATGGACAGGAAGAGGAGTATAGGAACCTGTTAGATACATTTGTTGAGTGGTGTGGAAAGAACCATCTACTCCTAAAGGTGTCCAAGGCCAAGGAGATGGTGGTCAAGGAGATGGGACATGTTGTTGAGCTGGTTGACACTTACAAATATCTTGGTGTCCACCTTGACAACAGGCTGAGCTGGAAGGTCAACACAGAGGCTGTGTACAGGAAGGGGATGAACAGACTCTACTTTATGAGGAAGCTCAGGTCTTTTATTGTTTGCAGCAAGATGTTTGAGATTTTCTACCAATCTTTTGTTGTGAGTGCTGTCTTCTTTGCAACAATATGCTGAGGAGGCAGCATTACAGCAGGAGAAGCAAGGGAGTTAAAAAAACGTACTCGGTTACTGACATAACCTCGGTTCCCTGAGATACGGGAACTAGTACTGCGTCGCTTGACGCTATGGGGAAAACTCCTTTTCTCCGATGACTGAAGCTTTTACAATCATGCAGTGACACTGCACGGCCATTGGT
>CM074956.1:15140610-15164653 GCA_037577455.1 Pangasius macronema | reverse complement strand
GTGTGTGTGTGTTTTTATATATATATATATATATATATATATATATATATATATATATATATATATATATATATATAATCACACATGTGATGTGTATATATATGTGTGTGTGTGTGTGTGTGTGTGTGTGTGTGTGTGTGTGTGTGTGTGTGTGATTTTTGTTTTGGCTGAAATGTTCCTTTTTGATTATGCTACATACTATGAGAAGTAATATGGGATTATTAATCTGTCTTCAAAAACTGTATTTTCCTCATTCTCTTATCTTATGAGTGCTCATTATTTCACTCTTCTCTACAGCCACAATTTCCTGTAATTCCTGCTCATGAGTGACTGACAAAGCCATCATGAATCAGTCATAGACACCATGTGACCTTCTAAGAGCTGATCTCCATCTCTCTCCATTTTCCTCCAGTCGATAATGATATGAGAGCTTAGGACATTGAGACGTAGAGCAAAGAAGCACTTTTATATTGGAGTTGGGAGAGGTTGAGGAGAGGAGAGAGTTGAGTCAGTTTACTCAATAAAAGCCAAAATCCTTAATTTCCTGGTGCTGTTTCCACATGGAAAGTCAATGCCCACACAGAACACTGATAGTGTGGAACAAAATAAAATAAAAATAAAATCAAATAACATATGGCAAGACTGCAGTTTGTGGATCTCACATTTAAGAGGTTGCTCATATCCATCTATTTTCTGTATTGCTTATCCTACACAAAGTTACAGGGGAGCCTTTAGCCTATCCCAGGGAACTCAAGGTGCAAGGTGGAGGACACCACAGGGCACAATCGCACACACACTCATTCACACCCTACGGAAAATTTGGAAATGCCAATCAGCCTACAACACATGCCTTTGGACTAAGGGTGGAAACCAGATTACCTGAAGGAAAACTCCGAAGCTTGTGAAGAACATGCAAAATCCATGCACACAGGCTGAGGTGATTCAGCAGGTGATTCAAACACCCAACCCCAGAAGTTAAATGTTAAAGCCACCGTGTCCCCCTAGGTTTCTCATATCACCATAGCAAACAGTGGAACATCCGCAGTCTGGCTTCTAATTTCCTGGCTTGCTTGTGAGTAAGAGATAATGGCCATTTGTAGCACTGGTGCAGGAACAATCATAGTGCAATTGGGTGGGATTTGTCAAAATACAGATTGGAAAGAAATAACATTATATGCATTCCTTGCTGGTTTATTGATATTTATAGGCTGATTACTGGTCTGTGTTTGGGATGTACACCACCACTCAGTATGGATATGCTAAGCATGCATATTTCAGCTATCGAGAACAGTTTGTCAATCAGTTGCAAATATAAAATGTACTTTATATGAATAAGGGGAGAAATATGCCTTGCACACGTGTACTTATAAGGTATAGAGAACCATAACCTAAAGCTGGAGTGATACAGTAAAAACAATACATATTAAAATACACTATATTGCCAAAGTTTTGGGACGACCGCCTTTACATGCACATGAACTTTAATGACATCCCATTCTTAATCCGTGGGGTTTAAGGCTCCAGTATTGCCCTACAAGCCGCTTCGGACCTCCTTGGCTTTGATGGGCAAAGCATACACGGCGGCGGGTCAGGCTGGTGCTTGCCTGCACACCATGGCGGTGTTGCAGGCATACCAGGCTGACCTGCTTAAAGAGTTGTTGATATTTCAGAACTACATTGTGCTGCAGATTTTTTCTCTTCGGGCCACTAAAGAAACCGCCAGGGCAGTTGGGCAGTCTATGGCAGCCCTGGTGGCTACAGAGAGACATTTGTGGCTGACCCTGTCTAATTTCAAAAACAAAGACAGGGTCTTTCTCCTGGATGCCCCAATGATGCCGACGCTGTAAATACGGTCGTCGACAGGTTCCAGGAGGCCAAGAAACAGTCAGCGGCATTCCAGCATTTTCTCCCTCTCCGCTGTCACGTGGCTGCTTGGCAGGAGCAGCCCCAGCCATGTACCAGCTCCTCACACCATGAGGTCCATAAACAGAGTGTCGCCACTCGCGCTCCCCCTGAAAAGAAGGAGCCAGGATGGTGCTCCAGGTCAAGGCCCAGGGAGATGATGGATCTGAGGACCATCATCCTCAATAAGAGGGCCTCGACAAAAAGGTCCTGACTTGTTCAGGATCTCTGAGGGTGGGCCCCTCTGGGGAAGGGTGGTATACACCTCATCATGCGGTGTCCCTCTCTTCTCAGTGTCCTTGGGAGATTGTTTTGTCAACCCTGCCACCCCCCGTGCTTCAGGGCACAGCGGTCTCCAGCGAGCGCTTCTCCCAGCTTCCACCCGGAAACGTGGTGGTTCTGGGGGCTTCCTATCTCCAAGGAGGTCTCTGGAACAGCTATAATATATTTAGCCACTCTAAATACACCAGAGGTTAGTCTCGAGATACTGATTCCCTTGGTAGATTTTCTGGCAGCATGGAAGCTTCTGCCAAATGTGTCTCAATGGGTCCTGTGTACTGTAGAAAAAGGCTACAAGATCCAGTTCAGGTCTCGACCAGAGTGGGTTTTTCCCATTCTGGTGGCCCCCGAGCAGGCTCTGGTCATGGAACAAGAAGTACATACTCTGTTGAGGAAGGAGGCCATCGAGGTGGTCCCTCCTCTCGACAGAGGGCTCTACAGCCGGTACTTCATAGTTCCGAAAAAGGATGGTGGGTTTTTAGATCTGTGTCCTATTTTAGATCTGTGTCTGCTGAACCACTCAGTTATGAGACTCAAGTTCAAAATGCTCAAGCTCAAACAGGTCATGTCTGAAATCAGGTCCAAGGACTGGTTTGTCACGACAGATCTGAAAGACATGTACTTCCATATTTCCATTCTTCCTCAGCACAGGAGGTATCTGAGGTTTGCTTTTGAGGGGAAAAGCTTACCAATATCGGGATCTTCCCTTCGGTCTTGCACTCTCACCCCGCACCTTCACCAAGTGTGTAGATGCTGCTCTGGCTCCACTGCAACTCCAGGGCATTCACATACTCAATTACATCGACGATTGGTTGATTTTAGCTCAATCAGAGCAGATGGCGGTTTGACATCCCGATGTCGCTCTTGTCCATATGAGAGAATTGGGGTTGAGACTGAACGCAAAGAAAAGTGTGCTTTCTTCAGTGCAGAGAACCACTCATCTAGGAGTAGTGTGGGATTCAACCACGATGCAGGCGCATCTGTCTCCTGCTCGGATTGAGTCAATCCTCACGGCAGTCAAGAGAGTGAGAGAAGGCCAGTCACTCACTGCTGTTTCAGAGACTGTTGGGTCTGTTGGCGGCTGCATCCAACGTGATACCTCTTGGTCTGCTGTACATGAGGCTTACGGGCCTTGGACATGTGGAAGAAACCATGGCTCCTGTTACAAGGCCCTGTGTTGGGGGCTCCTTGTCGTCGCATAACACTAATGACAGATGCCTCCCTCATGGGCTGGGGGGCGGGTCTGTGGGGGGTCTGTGGGATGGGCCCCATCTCATGTGGCACATAAACTGCCTGGAGATGCTGGCCATGTTTCGAGCAGTGAAACATTTTCTCCCATACCTGAGGGGCCATCATGTGTTGGTCCATATGGACAACACTTCAGTGGTCTCCTACTTGAACTGGCAGGGGGGTCTGCGATCACGCCCCCTTTACAGGCTGGCGTGCCAGATCCTTCTGTGGGCCTGAGGGAAGCTGCTCTCACTGAGAGCAGTATACATCCTGGGGCACCTCAATCAGGGAGCAGACATCCTGTTTTGGCAGGGGCTGAGGCCCAGGGAATGGAGGCTCCACCCAGAGGTGGTGGAGCAGATATAGGAGAGGTTCTACAGAGCACAAGTGGATTTGTTTGTGACTCAAGAGACTTCACACTGTCCCCTCTGGTTTTCCCTCACTCACCCAGCTCCTCTTGGACTGGGCACTATGGTAAAGACATGGCCGAGGCTGCGCCTGTATGCTTTCCCCCCGATTGCTCTGCTCCCGGGAGTTCTGGAAAGGGTCCGCCGAGACGGAGTGTGTCTTCTATTAGTAGCCCCTTACTGGCCGGGCCGCCCATGGTTTGCAAACCTGGTAGCCCTTCTTGAAGACTCTCATTGGGAGATTCCCATCAGACTGGATCTCCTCTCTCGGGTGGGGGGCACCCTATTTCACCCTTGTCCGTAGCTATGGAGGCTGTGGCTGTGGCCCCTGAGGGGGCACAGCTCGTAGCCTCAGGTCTCTCAACTGAGGTTGTGGAGACCATTCTCCAATCCATAGCTCAATCCATGAGGAAACTGTATGCCAATAAGTGGCATCTGTTCATGTCGTGGTGTAAAAATCATCAGTTAGAACCAGTTAACTGCCCAGTTGTTTCAGTGCTGGAATTTCTGCAAGAGCGGTTTGCCATGGGGTTATCCCCATCCACTTTACAAGTTCATGTGGCTGCTATTGCTGCATATCATGCTCCGCTGGGTGGGCAATCTCTGGGGAGAAACCCATTAGTGACACGTATCCTCTGTGGTACCAGGAGGCTGAGGCCCCAGTATGACCTAGAGTGCCTTTTTGAGATTTGGCCATGGTTTTAAAGGCCCTTTCTAAGCCTCCCTTTGAATCTTTGGAGGAGGTGTCTTTGAAATTTCTTATAGTCAAACTGTATTTCTATTAGCCATCTCTTCCCTGAAGAGAGGTGGTGACCTTCAGGCTCTTTCTGTGGCCCCCTCTTTTCTAGAGTTTGCCCCTGGCATGGCCAGATCCTTTCTTTACCCCAGACCGGGGTATGTTCCTAAGGTGCCCTCTGTGGTCGTGCTTCAACTTTGTAGAAAGCCTTCCCAGAAGAGTTGAAGCTGTTTTAGCTGCAAAAGGTGGTCCATCTCCATATTAAGGGACGATGCACCACCGGAAGAGAGATAGCTCGCAAACGTTTCCTCAACCCGGGGAATCACCCCATAACCGCACTCCTCCAGCCCCACCACATTAGAATAGTGAGAGATATTGGGACTAAAGTGGTGGGCCGAGTATGGCTTGTTCCACAATCTGGACACCTCAGTGTGCAAATTGGGAAAGAAAGGTAAGCCCCGGCACGGAGGCAGTGACTTAGATTGCAGAAAATGCTCATCTAACTTGCTGCGTGGACGTGTCTCCTGCTTTTCAGGAGGCCAGTCAATGTTTAGTTTAGCCACAGCTCGAGTCACCACCTCCAATAACTTCTCAAACTGGACAGGCTGTGGTGGCAAACCTACAGACTCGTCCTCAGCAGTGCTCCCCTCACACCTCCCTCCTCAGAGGAAGACAAGAGGAGCATTGAGCCCTCTCCCGGGGGGGAAGAAACCATTTCAAAACGTACTTCCATTCCCTGAGAGTGAGCACTGGATCTATCATGTGAGGAAGAAGAAAGGGTTCGGCCCATCTTCATTCCCTCTGCCAAATCCATCTGCAAACCCCACGATCTGAGCCGGCGCTCTGCCTCGGCAAAAGCGGGACCCGAACCGCGAAGCACACTGCTCCTCAAAGAGTGCCCTCCGGGAGCAGAGCATACGCAGCAAAAGCCAGGCACAATGCCAGCAATCAGCTCCCTCAAGAGCTGAACGAGCACTCCCAAACAAGCCACACACAGACTGTGAGTATCCCCACCCAACATGGGCAGGGAGAAACACAGTGTAAATGACTGCCTGTCTAAGCTCCACAGCATGCGTTTTTATACTTCCGGGTTGCTATGTTGCTATATTACACATGTGATTTAGAGCGTGGTCACACAGTGGCGTTCCCACAGCGTTGTTTGACGGAGCTCGAGTTCCTGAAGGGGAAGTGCATTTGTGAGGTCAGGCACTGATGTTGGACAAGAAGGCCTGCCTTGCAGTCTCTGCACTAATTCATCCCAAAGGTGTTCTATTGGGTTGAGGTCAGGACTCTGTGCAGGCCAGTCAAGTTCCTCCACACCAAACTCGCTCATCCATATCTTTATAGACCTTGCTTTGTGCACTGGTGCGCAGTCATGTTGGAACAGAAAGGGGCCATCCCCAAACTGTTCCCACAAAGTTGGGAGCATGAAATTGTCCAAAATGTTTTGGTATGCTGAAGCATTAAGAGTTCCTTTCACTGGAACTAAAGGGCCAAGCCCAACCCATGAAAATAACCCCACACCATAATCCCCCATCCACCAAACTTTACACTTGGCACAATGAAGTCAGGCAATTATGGTTCTCCTGGCAACCGCTAAACTCGTCCATTGGATTTCCAGACAGAGAAGCATGATTCATCACTCCAGAGAACACGTCTCCACTGCTCTAGAATCCAGTGGCAGGATGCTTTACACCACTGCATCTGACGCTTTGCATTGCGCTTGGTGACGTAAGGCTTGGATGCAGCTACTTGGCCATGGAAACCTATTCCATGAAGCTCTCTACGCACTGTTCTTGAGCTAATCTGAAGGCCACACGAAGTTTGGAGGTCTGTAGCTATTGACTCTGCTGAAAGTTGGCGACTTCTGCGCACTGTGCGCCTCAGCATGTGCTGACTCTGCTCTGTGATTTTATGTGGCCTACCACTTCATGGCTGAGTTGCTCTTGTTCCCAGTTGCTTCCACTTTTGTTATAATACCACTAACAGTTGACCGTGGAATATTTGTAGTGAGGAAATTTCACGAATGGACTTATTGCACAGGTGGCAACCTATAACGGTACCATGCTTGAATTCACTGAGCTTCTGAGAGCCACCCATTCTTTCACAAATGTTTGTAAAAGCAGTCTGCATGCCTAGGTGTTTGATTTTATACACCTGTGGCCATGGAAGTGATTGGAACACCTGAATTCAATGATTTGAAGGGGTGTCCCAAAACTTTAGGCAATATAGTGTATTTGTGTACTGCTGAAATCTATAGTTCAATGTACAGAGTTTGTGTGCCTTAAACAGATCTTATTGGCCTTAGTAGCTTGAGTCCAAAATTTTCTCGTGGGTCATTATCTGTATCATACTGAATCATATCATATGATAATGTGGGAGAAGATGCTCCTTGTAACTATTTGTTAGTCAGACTTAATCAAAAGTTGTTGTACTAATAATATGGTGTACAGTAGCAGCTACAGTATCATTTAGTTTCAGTACAGTGCACTGTTTTCCCATCTACATATCATGTGTATTGATTTTATATGGGTATTGGAAAAATGGAACTGTGGACAGAGTACAGAAAGAGGAAAGAGGGAGAATCCTCAGTTTTACCATTTCTATGATGCAGCTTGTGCCAGAGCACAGACAGCTCTGTCTTCATATCCATCTCACCTCTCACAGTTCTTTTCTCATTATGTATTTGACCTCTGTAGTTCTTTTTATGAGTGCCTGCCAGTCCTGAAGCAGTTCCTTGCTACTTCTCTTTTCAATTTTTTGCACTGACACTTTTAGTGGGTGACTAACCCAGCAGAGTTAATCCCTAAGGAGCTTAGTGTCTTTGTTGAAGGGAGGGTGGGAAAGCTGTATCTCCATCATGGAAGTCCCTCATCTCAGCTTCAGATATGTGGGGTGCATTTGAGAGAGAATGCTGAACAGCTAGAGGTTTCAAATTTGATGCTGACTACTTCAGTTTGTGTGTGCGCGTGTTTGTGTGTATGTTCCCTTTTCTTGTCTGTGCTTCTTAGTAAAATAAGAGAAATTAAACAAAACTGTCTCTGAAATTCAAATAGACTGTTTCCTGTATTGTTTCAATACTGTCAAATATACAATGTTGCACACTGCATTGTGCTAATGTAATAACACGTTTGGTTTTTACTAATGCTGTTTCTCTTGATGTCTGATTTCTCAGCAGATATACCTTCTTTCAAATAGATAACACACACACACACACACACACATACATACATACATACATACATACATATATATATATATATATATATATATATATATATATATATATATATAGTGCATGTGCACAAATACATAAATTATACACAAAATTATCAGCTGATCAATTCTTTATATTATTAGTGTCTATTTGTTAACATTTTATCATTTATCATTATTTAATGTGAAATAAAATTTTTGGTCATGAGTAAGCCTAGTGCATAATTTCACACAGTTTTCCAAGGATTTTAAAATATAGGAAATGTGTTGCATTTGTGTGCACATGTTGTAAATAATGTTGTAAAAACAGCCAAGAAAAATAGACAGAACATTTGGCCATATTGTGTCAGAAATGTCAGTTACTTGATATTCATTTCTTATTTATAGAACTGTTGTATAAAACTCAGAATTATGCGGTTATACTGAATATCAGCACAGCTGTGATTAGCTATGGCACTTGCCCTGAGGGATCATGCCTACGGCCAAATCACAGCTGTGCCGATATTTAGTATAACTGCACTCTTGTGATATTGCTTATCTGCCTTTCTTTTCAACTTTCTTTTTCTGAACAGTGCCTTTTGCAACTCTATTCAAAGAATCCTAAGCCAAAGTTTAGTATGCTTAAAATAATCTGCAACTTTTTTTGACTGTTTGATAATTGATTGGAAATTAGTGAACAAATTAACATAAAAAAAACATAAACATAAAACGTACTTCATGTCTAATGTGCATGTACAGTAATTCTAAATAAAATGAAGCAAGTTTCTCAGAAATAACCAAACAGCTTCTATGTCATTCATGGAGAAGCAATCTTTCCACTTACTTTAACAAGGCATGAAATTTCTTGAAAGATCACTTATTGTGTAACTTGGGGGAAAAATTGCAATTAGATTACTTTTTGCTCACTTTTCTGGCATTTCTTTTAAAAATTCTTTTTTCCACTCCATGTAGCCAGGAGTGTGGTCTATTGTGCAGACTTCAATGAAAACATACAACTTCCTTAAACCCTGCCAAATAATTTCATTCATTCATTCATTCATTCATTCATTCATTCATTCATCTTCGGTAGCTGCAGTATCCTGCAGTATCAGACTGATCAGAGACAATATCTGTTGTAAAAAAAAGATACAAAGGTTTTTTTTCTTGAGAAATACTCTAATGTTCAGCAACATTATATGCACAGCAATGGTAGTGTATAGTAACACCATTAGAATGAATCATGCAGTCAGTGATGACTGAGATTTAAATATTAAATATAATAAATATTTAATTTAAATATTTACATACAAATCCAATGTGCATTTTCACTGATAACAGTAAATCCTGGGACATCACCGATCACTGACACTTTAGAAAAAGAAGCAGCATGATAACAATAAGACATATTTGAAAGAAACTCAAACTGCAAATATAAGACAAGAAGCAATGCTTTATATGCTGGATGTGCAGAATTCTTCTCTTAAAGCTCTTGTACAGGAAAGTCATCTGTCAAATCTCAATCACTACTTATATTCCCTGATGCCTGTACTTGTGTCTCCACTGCTTTGAAAACTTTTTTTTAGACAGTCTTTAATCAAATGCCTCTCCCCTGGTGTGAAGTAATGTATCTCTAAGGCAGTGGTCTGCAGGCACATCTGTCATCTGTCTTAATGATAACCTTTAGATTAGTGAGACGAATTATACGCTTGCCTGTGCTCTTTTAGGACATGCTTTCATTTATCTAAAAATGACGGAGACAGAGGAGGTGGGTTTACCTTCTATTTTCATGCTCTATTGATGACCTATGTTTTAGAAACCATGCTATGTTTGTCTCTCTTTAGTACTGATATCATCAGTGGGTGTGCTTCCACAAGTAAAACATGGAGAAAGCCAATAATTCAGCAGTATTTCCAGACTGTTCTCATGTAAAATTCTTAAGGATTGTCCAATAAGGTCTCACACTTTAACGTTCTGACCTCATTCATATGAAACATTCACAACAAAAGTTATGAATACAGCTTCACCATCCTTATTTGTTACAAAATACAGCTTCATCATACTTATTTGTTCATTTCAGAGATCAAAGTGGAATTATCAACCTGATATCAAAACTATGTAATACCTAAGGAAAAGAATAATTTCTTTGTTTGTTTTTGTACTGATTAAGTCTTAAGAAAAGCTATAACTCTCTTCTCTTCCTCTATTCATCTGCAGTCACAGACCCATGACTGCAATCAAGATGCAGTGTGAGCGAGTGCAAATCAAATGAAGGTAGAGGCATTTATTTGTTCCCAAAAGACGACACTGACAACCACATTTAGAGCATTTGGCAGATGGCATTATGCAGAGTCACCTACAGAAGTGTTTTGTAGTCAAAAGACAAAACGTCCATAAGCTCTATTTAAAGTTATTTGTACTCAACTGCATTATGTTCGGGTGTACAGAGCACATTTCTCACAGTATTGAGAAACCAAAGCCAAAACAACTGGAATAAAATGTGTATGTGTATGCATGGTGTCCAGTAATAGACTGATAATCCCAACCAGGGTGTATTCCCACCTCATGCCAGTGTTCCCGGGTTAGACTCTGGATCACTATGACCCTGACCAGGACAGAGCAGCTACTGTAATGTAAAAGCTACTATAATTTGCTGTATCGACTGTCTCATATCCACTAAAGAATAACAAAATCATCTGAAATCAGTACAGTAACATATTTAACTCTTATTAATAGTAAATAGAAATTTAGTTAGCAAGTTGGAATTATATAAAAAAAAACTGCAATAAAGAAAAATATCACAACCTTTCCCTGTAACTAAATGTTTTAAACTTTTCAGATGAAATCCATTCATTCATCTTCAGTAACCATGTTATGCTGTTCAGGGTCGCACTGGAACACTGTATGAGGTGGGAAATACCTTGTTTGGGATACCAGTCTATTGCAGGATACTATATACACATTCACATGCTCGATGATCTTCCATCTACTGGCATTTTTGTTGAAGTGGGAGGCAACCAGAGAACCTGGAGGAAACCCACACAAACATGGGGAAAACATGAGAAAATCCACAATCTAACTTGAGCTCAGGGTGGAATCAGAGACCCTGGAGCTGTGAGGCAGCAGCGTTATGCACTACACCACCAGGCCTTCCTTTATATTAAATGCTTCACGTAAAATATTTTAATTTGTTTGATTCAGAGACCATATTGGTCCCCCTCTCCCTTAAGTAGTTTTCTACCTTCTCTCTCTGCTTTCACTTTTCAAAAGTTGTTTACTTTTCCTCTCATGTTCATTCATGATTAATTTGATCTCTTTTTACGAGTGTCAGCTAGAGTGATCCAAAAGGACCACTGATCAGCTACTTTTAAGAAATACTTGAAAAACGTGAAGGAAATGGATAAAAGACCTGCATCTGAGGCATTGAGACCAATTCTAACAAGTCAAGATAGCTATAGTTTTAAAGATACTGCTGGAGAGAGAGAGAGAGAGAGAGAGAGAGAGAGAGAGCGAGAGAGAGAGAGAGAGGAGAAATGGACAGACATAAAGAGAGGGATGAAGAAAGAAATGGTAGAAGATTGCAATAGATGTCAATGGCATTCCATTACTGAAAGACTCCTCATGAAATATGAACTTGTGGATGGATGATGTGATGTCCACAGCAATCTGATCTGCCTACAGTGACAGCCCTTTGGAAGAGGAAAAGCCCGTAAGATGTAAATCAGCAGGGGGTGGGAATAGAGAGCAAAAGGAGTGAAGGCTGTCATTCTCCCATTCACCCCTGCTGTGGGATGAAAATCCTCAGTAGGACTGGGTCCAGGACTTCACTCAGTCCTTTATTATCAACTCCATTCTCCAATGCAAATCTATAAATCATGTCAAATATTCATATTATAATATTCACAGGGAAGTGATATCTTTGTAATTTGGTATAAGGAAATTGCAGGACATATATCAGGGGACTACATTACAGTATCTGGAAATTCAGATAACAAGAGATTGAGAGTCCTGTGCTTTACACCTCTGGTCAAGTATGAGACTGATAAACTATCTGGTGATAAGCCTTGATTTGAGGCAAGTAGATAAATGATATTACAAATAAGAAATCTCAGAGCAAAGGCTCCACATCCAGTTTTATACCATATAGGCTTTAAATCTGCAGCATTTATAGAGTGTTAATGTATTTTGGAAGATATAAGTGAGTGTTGCATGTTTTTCTAACAGCATCTCTCACACCTCACAGTTCAGTCACACACATGCGCATACACACACGCACACACACACACATACACACACACACACACACACACACACACACACACACACACACACACACACACACACACACACATACACACACACACACACACACACACACACACACACACACACACACACACACACACACACACTTATCTTACTAGCCTCGTGAAGGCTGTAATTATTAATGTAGTAACCAAAAGAAAACCTTTTATTTTATCATCAGTAACATATAGAAAAGACACACAAACACACACAATCAAAGATATTAAAAATGAGTTTTCATTTTTGATAGTGACATTAGTAAGAATTGCTTTTGTTTACATTTCAAAGCTCAGCAACTCTCGTATTAGTCAGGTGGACAATGTTTCTCTCTTGTATACCTTTGACACTATGACAGTATCACATTCCACCAGAGGGGGCACTGTTTACTTTAAAATTCACTGTCCATTTTAATTAATGGACTTGCAAACCATGAAATTAAAGTTTAATGACAAGCAATCAAAACATTATCCTAAAAAGTACAATTTTAATGTAGGAAAGAAATCTTTACTCTGTGTGTGTGTGTGTGTGTGTGTGTGTGTGTGTGTGTGTGTGTGCGTGCGCGTGTGTATATACATGTATGTGTGTCCTTGCATGCATGCATCAGCCCATCTCATTCAGAGAGATGGACTGAACGTGACGGACTGATGCGGTGAGAAATTGCCTAATTACTGGAACTCTGATTTATTATAGCTCTATGTTAACTAAAACTCTAGTCTTGAGATTACCTCTATCTGACCATGAATATGCATCAGTGGCTAAGCAAAGAATAGAAAGGAGAGTGACTTGGATAAAAGGAAATAAGCAGATATAATCAGAGTGTATCTGTCACAGCTACATATATTATATAGAGCTTTTAAACTCCAGCTTACCAGCACAAGTTTGAGTCTATTTCATCGGCCTGCTTCAAACTTCATTATTTCTGCTGAGGCTGATGCAACAGAATATTTGACTGAGGAGCACAGACACAGGCACTTCACCCACTTGTATAATGCAGGTGAAATTAGAAATGACATTGTTACATGACTACATATGTGGATTTTGTTACTATATATGACTACAGGATGGGAATAAAGAGTGACACTATCACACTAGCAAGCTGACACCAGAAGAATTCATTTTGTCTTGTATTTTGTCTTATAGAGTCCAAAATATAATCTAAACATAGACCACTAATAGTTGCCCCAAGTAAATGCTTGTTTGTATTATATTATGTCTAATATGACATTGTGAATGGCTCTACAGCTCAGTATTCCAAACTCTCATATCATTATGGGATGAAGGGAAACTGGAGAGAAAGAGAAAGAGAGAGAGAGATCAGCTCTCAGAAGGTCACTTGGCATCTGTGACTGATTTATGATGAGTTGTGCAGTCCCTGGACCAACAGCAGATATTACAGGAAGGCCTTAGAAGAGGCAAAGCATTCCAAAACTGTGAAGGTTGTGAGATATACTAGATTCCTAAGGCTGTATTAATAATACATTATTAATAGTCATATATTATACATGATTTTTCAGTAAATGCTCAAAAGTATGTCCTGGATGAAGAGTGAATGCCAGAACAGATGTGTAAGAAGAACAAAACATTTAAGGGATCCACATTAAGAAATCAGTTGTGCTGTCCATTAGGTATGTAATGCAGTGACACTCTGTCATTCTGTATCTGTGGGTGTAGACTAAATTGAAAGTTTATTTTATTTATTTATTTATTTATTTTTACCAAATTTAGTTGGTTCTATTCCCCAAAACCTAAACAAACTAATAGCCTAATTTAAACCACTATGACCCTGACCAGACAGTTACTAAAGATGCTGGAAAGTTCATGCTAACGAACATGGTCTTTCTTTGTCCCATGAGCTGGACCACTTGCTTGTATGCACATGAAAGTAAATGCTATCTGATTGTGCACCTTTTTAGTGGCGATATTGTGGGATCCCAGTCCCAAAAAAAAAAAAAAGAATAGTGCACCTACTATAAATAAATGTATTTGCATTTGGATATAAGATATTTTTTTGTTAATTCTGAATAATGTATAGTGTGTTCATATTTATATCATTATATCCCTACTGTACATATACTACAATATTACATCTATACAAAATTAATTCTAAAATAATTAAAATAATTCTCAATTTCTTAGTGAATTATTATGATATTTTTTACAATTGAGAATTAGAGTGTAACACAATTGAAATGAGATGCAGTTCTAGCAATGCTCCCATTTCATAATCTATTTCCACAATTCTCAAAAATATACTATGACCTTTAAAGAATATGTCAGTTATGGAGAAAGCAATTAACATTTTGTCCAGGAAAGTTATTTTCTCCTCTTTGTTTCAGTCTTTCTGTTTTTGTCTCTACTGAGGCCACTAGGAAGAGCAGAGGTGCCAGAAATTAGAGGTGTGAGTTTGATGACTCTATTACCTAGAAATAGTCTTTGGAGACATTTCTGTCTGCAGCACATGAGTGTACAGCTATGGGAGGAGAAATATTCTGGGCGAGTGCTGTGGAAGACATGAGTTCGCTCTTTGGCCTGCATCTAAAGAATTCATCATGATGAGGTGGAAAGGGTACTTTCCCTGAAGAACCAGCCCATTGGCCCATGTAACTAATGTGCCCATACATTCAGTGTGAAATCTTCCTATATTTCTGTCCATACCTTATTTAAGATGACTATTCAATGATTTTTATTGGAGAGTGTTTTATTTTCCATGAAAGAGCAGATGACCAAGAAGCATATGTGCACTCTCCATAGCTGAATTAAGAGCCACTTGTATGTGTCTTAGCATGTTCAATAACCCCTGATATAAATCCAACACAGGGCACACATGCAATATATGTGACAGAAAGCTAGAATGCTAGAGTGAATAGAATATGCTTTCTTCTTCAGGCAGTGGAAGAGATGCTTGCAGTGGAAAAGGTTTTTATTGTGCAGAACTCTAGTGCACAGCAATAATATTCTAGCACTATTAATGCAATATATAGTTACTCACACACAGCCACAAACCGACATGCATTTAGAAATAACATAATGAAACATGGTGAGAGAAAGTATGCAGTGTGAATGTAGCCTGTGAAGACCTGGATGATTTTTTTTTAACGTGGAGATGAGAAAAGCTTCAATGTGAGAAGAAAATGGTTCTTCACATTCCTAAACAGAGAGATACAATGTCAGTGACCTTTAATTAATGTTGATCTTAAACTGTGAATAAGGATCACTCATAGTTTCAAGTGCAACATATTCATTAAATATTTCAATGCTCACTTTGGTATTCCCTGTTGATATTGATTCAAGCACTGGCAATAGTAAGTGGTACACATTTCTTTATCTTTGTAAGGCAGCTGTCTGAAAGCAAATGAGATTTTGAATTCAGCATTCACTTTAATATAGTTGCCTTAGAATGATGAAAAAGCCAGGTCACCTATTATTCCCCATATTGATATTCAGATACGCTTTATGAACAAGTATGGACAAGATGCTAAGGTTAAAACCATCCCAAATATGACTGAAATCTCTCTCACAGAAACAAAATTATCAGATGATCCTAAACTTGTTGTAGTAAATGGTAATTAGCTCAGCATGTCTGTACAGAGTGATATAAAGTGGCCAAAAAAACAGCATAAAAAGAAAAATACAGAGCATATGTCAAAATGATCAGAGTTCAGAAGTGCATGTTATAGTTTTATAAGCATTGCTGTGGTATGCAAATTAAGGTAACCTAAAGCCAGTGGTGAAAATATATCCAGACGAAGATTAAATGCATTTGTTAATTGCATTATGTGAATATCTGACTCCAATTTATTTTTTTATGTAACCAAATTTTCTGACTCCAATTTACAAGGTTAATGTAATTGAAAAATGTTGAAAAGATATTCTTTCTCTCAGTGTTACTGATGTGCGTCCAGCTTTATATAAATCTGTAACACAAAAGTCTTTACACTAAAATATAACTTTCCGGTCTCAAAAACTTTTCTTTAGGCATGTATTGTACAAAATATTGTTACAAAATCAGCAGTTTATTTTAAAAATGCAAGCAATAATTATTGAGTCTCAGAGGTTCATTAAACCATGTATAACAAAACATTATAATCAGTTACGTCTGGGCATTGATTTAATTAATTTTTCTAACAAAATAATGATTGGATGCTTAAGGATTCAATCAAGGAAATAGAACTTGCAAAAGCAATGGATGAATGGACCCAAAGCAAGCATAAGATGCAGGTGAAATTGTATACTCAATAGTTTGGGAGAATGATGGAAGTCTCTCTCAGACGTTTCTATGTTGTCCTTGACTAGGATAACCAACCCTGTTGGTATTGTTCTAGAAACAATTTATGAAGGGTATCTGGGGTAGACCAAATGTGATAAGAAGTTGAGGGGAACGAAGAACAAATAGCAAATGAGACCAAACTAATGCTCAAAGGACAGTGATGGAAGGAGAACACAGATCACCTTGAAATATGTGTGTACATGTGTCAGGTGTCTCATCACTGATAAAGTCACACAGCAGAATATAAAGTCATATTGTGTATCACCAGTATCATTCATTCATTCATTCATTCATTCATTCATTCATTCATCTTCAGTAATCAAATTATCATGGTTAATTTACCATGATAATTTACCAATCATGGAGAATTCACAACTAGGGACAAATTAGAGTGAAAAATCTACCTAGCTGCACATTTTTGGGAGGTGGGAGGAAACCGATATGAATACAGGGAGAACTGCAAAATGCCACACAGAACTAAGAATAGAACCAGGGACCCCAGAGCTGTGATACAACACTACCCACTGTACCACATTGCTGCTCCTGAACCAGTATGTTTTTGAATCACAAAATATATATATGTATATATATGTCATTTATATATATATATATATAAATGACAGAAAATATATTGATATGACATGAATACAATAGATTTACTTCATTTGATACAGGAACTTCAACTCCTCTAACCCATTTTCCTGACTACATTGCTCTGTCCAGTCCAACATAGAATTTCTTCCAGCCCCTAAAAAATATCCTTTCCTCTTATTTTTTGTATTCACTGACTATATATGTAGAAAGAATTCAGACAAGAGGCAGACTAAAAGGCTTTTTAATTTTTTCACAAGTTTAATTTCTGAAAGATTCAGTCTTTTTTCCAATCTTTTTTGAGTCACTAATAGTTCTTCTCTATTGACCTGCACAGCTTGTCAAGGCTCAGCATCAAATCCAAACTCAGGAGGAGATTATGGCCAAGTGCATTTGTCAGTATGCCATAACATAATGCTACCTGGGAATATTGGAGCTTCTCGGGAAGTTATCTGGTGATGACTAGTGATAGGCAGGAACAGTAAAATACTACTAAAAAGAAGTTGTTGAAAAGGCATTTAATATGTGATTTGTGGCATTACTGTGTTTCTCTCTCACAGACTGAACTAGTAAGCAAGAGACACAGAAGGTTTGTTTTAACCGCAGTGCATGCACCCAAACACAAGAATTATAATCCTTTATTATTTACCAAAAAATAAAGAGGAACAAATTTTCATTTAATGACTGCCAGTGCACCCACACAGAAATGTAACAATACTGTAAACTTCAGTGAAAATACAGAGAGATTTAAGTGCAAACATTACCAGACGATGTTAAAAAAAAAAATATGTAGGGTACAAACAAATGAACTGGAAGCCATTAAGGATATATCTTAACTAGAAGATGGTGAAGTTTACACGGATCCCAGAAAAGAATTGTAATACATTTATAAAGAAATAGAATAAATGTTAAAAATTTAGTTTTTTAAGTTTAAAAATGTCAAGGCACCTTTTGAATCTAAACTAACAGATTTACTACAAAATGGCTTTTTAGAGTAAGAAACTTAGTAGTCAGTAGTCACTACATTATTGAACATTTTTGGATCCAGTAAACTTCCATTAATTAGGATGATTCTGTCAGGTTTGCATTTGGCCAATTAATTTTCTGCATTTTTAGCTTGCCTCGGCCCACCTGGTTCCTGGGCCAGAAGCATAACCAAATTCATCATGTGTACTTGGGTACATGACAGTGGAGATAGAGTCAAAATGCAGGATCACAGATTTTTTTTTCTGTTTTGTTTTTATCTGCTCTGTGGACCCCAGCTCTCTTTCTGGTGATTAGATCCTACTGAATGAGGAAAAGTACATAAATAGACTGCAGGAACAGGTGTAGGCACTCATTACCCACTTTCTACATCACTTCACATTCAACACTTGACCATATGTCTGCTGCCACAAAAGACTACAGTGGTACTATATGGTGAAGGATTTACATGTATTTGGGTTAATTAAATGAGCAGATAAGGAACACACAACTAAGGGGTATATAATGGGAATTTCTTTCAGAGAGTGTTCCTCCAGCAGGGATACAAAACAAACAAAAAAAAAAACTGTCTTAAATATCATAGTGACACACTCACACACACACACACACACACACACACACACACACACACACACACACACACACACACACACACACACACATATATATATATATATACTATATATATCATGATGTTTATTACATGCATCAAAATATAACCATAAAACATTACCATATGGCCTGTTTCATACAATATGCTAAGATTGTGTTTCATGATGCATTTAGAGGCTCCCTCAGTAACGCTTCACATCTGTTCTCACATACATAACTTTTTGCCACCATGAATAAGACAAAAAAAAAGTAGACTGCATTCAGCTGGTGCTGGGAGATAATGCTTCTAATACTGGATACATGAGTACAATAACCAACAAATATTATTCTGGAATTTAAACAATGTTGACCAGAAATTTGCTTAACTTGCATTTATACAAATCACATTTTAAGTGTGTTTTGATGTGAGCAAATAATTCGGCTTCACTAATTATAACTATTATTAAATAAGTATTTTATAGTTATTAAATTACAGTTAATAACAAAAACAGTTATTTTATTTCTGTGAAAATCCAGGTCTCTTGTAGATTTTAAAATGAATATTTCCTTACTTTGAGTGTTAATAAAGCCAAGCTACAGCAGTGCAGAAAGCCACCACCTGGCACTGATGTTGCTAAAATTATCTAAATTTTGTTAAGGGCTCTGTAGCCTAAAGTGAAACAGTAAAATGATTCTAGTAGCTGTAGCTGCATAAATACCACAGACATGTGGTTGGTCAAATAGCAGAGTGACATTGAAAAAGCAAAACATTGTTAGATTAATGTGAATACATTTTTTGACCAGTTTGTAAAAACAAAGGGAAAAAAAGTACAAATTTATGATCAAGGATCGAGGTTGGATCAAGGATAGAGGTTGGGATCAAGGTTGGATAGTTGGATTCATTCCTTTTCAAATAGAAGGATGATAGGAAGGTTGTGAGTTCAAATCTCAGTGCTGAAACAGCTGGGAAGCCTCAATTGTATTGCATCTCAGTTGAAGGTTTTTTTTGGATAGAAGTGGCAGACTAAGGAGCACATGTACATTATAAGAGGTAAGAATGGGAACCCAGCCCCTAATCTTACCCTTTTCAAATGAATGTATTTGTGGCACATGCACAAGTGTATTCATCAAAGTTGTGTAGAAATGAGTGCAGATTTTAATATACAGTAATTTATGGCCAAATCTGGGTATGATTCACAAAAGCGTCAATACGTGTCAATATGTAAATAGCGAATACCTTACAGCTGTGTGGACACACGTTCCATCCCACTAGGCCCATATTTAAATACAACATACAACATGCATGCATATGCATAGAACATGCCCAAACTTCCATACATCTAATTTACATTAACCACACCTTAATTTATGCAAATGTTGTGATACTGAGTAAATAACAGGAAAGCGTCCAGCAGCCTATCAAGATCTGAGGAAAGAAAGAGGTATCTAAGATCTGAGGAACATTTTAAGCATGCAGAGAGAAAAAAAATACATTTCAGTGAAACAAAGTTAGTGCTATTGTCTAAGGTTGTTGCAGATAAAAAGACAGATTTGGAGGTTATTTTATTATAACCTCTTTTCACAGTCATTTTCAACTTGTGTCCTTAAGTGTACTCTATAGCTATTTATAGCTTTATTAATTTTAGAAGTTGAATAGCTCAGATTTAATTAAACAAGTTAATTAATTATATGTGGACTCAAAATTCTTTCATATAAAGAAAATGTATTGAAAGAAATGAATCATACACTGAAAAAATAATGAGCAAAATGAATAGATCATGTCTGGCATGTTTTAGTGCTGATGAAATGAAATAAATTCAGTTGCATTTTCCTGCATGCACACTGTGATGATCAATTTTGGTAATTTTTAATCAATAAAAGTAAAATATAGCACAATACTCGCTATACTAATTACTAATATTTGATTTAATTATGCAGATGCAAATCAAGCATTCTTTTTTAGTTTGTAAAATGGTACATTCAAATTTGGACTCATTGACCAGACATGATCGATCAGACATGCCAAAGACGAAACTGATGAATAAAAAAATTTTGAATAAATTTACATGCATGTGTTTACATATGTTACATGTGATATCAGATTTTACTGCACTTGAATTCGATAAATAAGGGCCACTGTCCACAGAATGTTTAAAGGAACCAGCAGAACTATGGATAATCAACATTCAATCCAACTGCAGTCCAATCCAAATAACTGAAATGGTATTTTTAAATAATGTACTAACTGGATTGTCTTTTTTTGTCTAGTTCTACATATCAGGATATATCATTCCTCTCTTGCACTAACCTGCAGTATCTGAAGTAGAAGAAATATAAACAGATCACGTCTTACAACTGAATAAATTTTTGAATTTTTTTTTTTAGGTCACCTCCCTGTAGATAGTGGAGTAGTCGGGTGTTCAACTGTCCTTTTCAATGCTCTAAACCTCAGTGCTTTCTGTCCAAACACTTTGACAGATTAAGAACAGTCATAAATTCACATCCCACTAGAGAGTGTTTCCACTTTTAAAACATTGGGGCAGTGTGGCTTGGCCATTCTGTCCAACATAAATCTTCCATCAGCAGATCACTGCCCAGAGACCCTTTTCAAAAATTTGTAAAGAAAGATGCACAATATACTGTATGCATATACTGTCTATCTATCTATCTATCTATCTATCTATCTATCTATCTATCTATCTATCTATCTATCTATCTATCTATCTATCTTTAAGGAAGGTTGAGGTAGTATCATGGCTTTGGCTTGCATGGCTGCTTCTGAAACAGGCTCACTAATCTTTACTGATGATGGAACTCATGATGGTAGCAGCAAAATGAAGTCTACAGAAACATTCTGTCTGCCAATTTAAACAGAAATGCATCCAATCCAATTGGGAGGAACTTCATCATAAAGGAAGAAAATGACCCAAAAGACACTGCGAACACAACAAAGGACTTCATCAAGGAAAAAAAGTGAAAGATTTTATATTGGCCATGTTAGTCACCAGACCTTAACCCAGCTGAGCATGCATTTTGCCTCCTGAATAAAAAAAAAACTGAAGGGAGAAACCCCTCAAAACAAGAAAGAAAGAAGGTGTAGTACAAGCCTGGAAAACCATCACAAAAGAAGAATGCTGATGTCATTCTTGGTGATGTCAGAGGGTCTTAATGAAGTTATTTTAAGCAAGGGATATGCAACCAAATATTAAGTGTTATTTATGACTATCTGTTCCAATACTTTTGATCACCTAATGATATCAGAAAAAAACTTTCAGATTTGATTGTATACATACATACACATATATGTAGTACATACATGCATACACATACTGTATATACACTTACAGTGGCCACTTTATTAGGAACACTAATTTTGCACTAGATTTTAGCCTTTTTAAGTACAAATAAATCTGGGAGTGTCCTTACTTTTTCCTCACAAGAAATTGGATTAATTAATTATATTTTACATTTAAAAAAGAATTTTCTTTGGTTTTATTTGTTTATTTATATTACTTGAATCTCCCAATATTGTTAAAATGAAGATCAAATGTCCATACTATGTTAAAAAAAACAACAACAAAAAAAAAACACAGGCTTTCATGGGGTGTCCTAATATTTTCACATGACTATATATATATTGTTTTTGTGTATGTGTGTGTGACTATGGGCACTTCAGTGCGTACCATTTTACACCTTGTTTCCCTGCTCTCGCTGCTCTGCTGTTGTGTGATTAACTGGAGCAGCAGAACAACCAACTCACACATTTATTCATCCCCCTGCAGAGAACACACTAATCACCTTACCAGTAAACATGCATCTACCTATGTGTGTACTATTTTAGGAGTTCTTAAGAATGGCCTTCTTGCATATACACTGTGCCACAGTGCAGCTTGATATTGATAAATAAAGCAGCTAATGACATAACAGTGTTGTATTAAAGACCTACACAAATGTGATACCATGTTTTAGTAGAATTTTTTTTTCACTTTTAGTATCATTACTACAGAGCCTGTTGAAGGATCATTTTTAGGCTGTGTCTTAATACAGAAATGCTAACAGAAACATAATAAATGAAAGTTTAGTAACTGAAACCAGTTGTAGTTATTCATATCATGTCCTTCTAATATCCTTATAATTGCAAGTTCTTCCTCTGTGCAATTTTATATACATTTGCATACTTTTCTGCACTTTTCAATAATCATTTTGCCCCTTAATTACCACACATCCATCTAGGTTTAGCTACTTTAAACACAGGTAACATTAAAAGTCATACAACTTGATATACTTGATATTTTTGTTCAGAGAAGAATTATATTCACTGCATTCCCACTGTGTAACCAGCTTTGATGTGGCAAGTATATTGACAATTTATTATTAATTACTTGACTCATTATTAATTACCTTACCTCTATTAAAGTAAGAATTTAAGTGTATATTTCCTGTTAAATTTCAAAATCTTGTGTATTTCCGGTTTCACCAGCACCTAACATTAGCTTGCATTCCTTACATGAGTGGACTATGGACAGTATGTGTGTAAAGTCATCTAATAAGAATCATAATGACATCAGAGAATGTGCAGTGCAGAGAATTGGATAATAAAAAGAAAGCGAGAGGGGCAGGGGCAGACTGTCCATCAGGAAGTTCATGAAGTGTCCCTATAGGACAATTATACTGTGTGGTCAGCCCTTTTTTATTTATATTTATTTTCTTTATTTTATTTTTTTTGCATTACATGCACACACTCTGACAGGTGACACACACACACACACAAACACACACACACACACACACACACACACACACACACACACACACAAGCAAAGTGTAGTAGGCCATGTAGATGTTTTATCTACGTATTTTCGTGGGATTGAATATGCTGGGCTATAATAAGTTGCTGTGAGAAAAACTAATTACAGATGGATGGATTACACATCTTAAATCAACTGGATGAATAATTATGCATATAAATAGAAAATTAGTTGTTATGTTGACCATGATTGTCTTTTCAACATTGAATCAATATAAAATGTAATAAGCACTGAAAGTGTTTAAATCAGTGTTGTGTTGAAATCAGCGTTGTTTCAATGATCATACTTAACTTACATTCAACACTGAATCAATGGGTTAGTAATATTAAATCGCTAGATTTGGCAATAAATTATTCATAATATGTAGTTCATTGATTAAAAAAATATTAGATTACATTTAAGTAAAAACTAGTAAGTATACTAGTTAGGTTATCTCTCTTGTATTAATTTTGTTATTAAGTTAAGCCTTTTATTAAAATCTATTCAATTGTATGCTGTATAAAATGTATCTTAAACATAGTTATTAATTAAGCTGCAGTTCTTAAGACTGTCTGAAACATGGTCTATTATTTAATAACATTTCCTTAGAAAAATAGAAGAAAAAATCTGTAAAATTTAATTTTTTGGACATCTAAATTTGCTCTTTTGTAAACTGGCATAAAATAAACATTTAAAACTTCTTCTTCTTTCGGCTTTTCCCTTCAGGGGTCGCCACAGCGAATCATCACTCTCCACCTATCCCTATCTTCTG
>CM074956.1:15118568-15129337 GCA_037577455.1 Pangasius macronema | reverse complement strand
TTCCTAAATGGTAAATGCCATATTTTTGTGGAACCTCTTAAAATAAAGCTGAAAGTCTACACTTCAATCACATCTTGTTTGTTTTATTTCAAATCCATTGTGGTGGTGTATAAAGGCAAAATCACAAAAACTCCATCATTGTCCAAATACTCACGCAGCTGACTGTACACACACACACACACACACACACACACACACACACACACACACATAGAGCTTTACAAGTTCAGTGAAACTGCATAAAGGAGGGCACAGGCAGTAAAATAGACACAGTACTGCAGTAGTACTGCACTATAGTGGCATTAAATTCCTTATAATGGCAGTAAGGGCAGTAAAATGGATGCTGTACAATTCTGGTATTACTGCAGTAGTACTGTAGTTTTTAGTACTGCAGTAGTACAGCATTCATTTAGCTAAATTTGTACTGCACAGCTAAAACTGCATGTTTTTTTTGTAAATGTATCTTTCCATCTTTTTTCACTGTAGGTGTAGATAAAAATAAAACATTCCCTGCAGCTTTGTTTATGGAGATGTGGTAGCCTTAAGTAGAATGTCTCAAAGGTTTTATATACAGATTTTCTGTGGTCCAGGGCCAAAAAGCAAAAAAAAAAACAACAATAAAACAAAAAGCATTTTATTGTACATTTGATAGACATAGCAAAACATTTTCCTAGGTGAGAAAGCAGAGCATGCTTTTTCACCTCACAGTCCAGGGTCCCAGGCTCGTTCCTGGTGTTAGGTGAATGTGTGGAGTCATGCATATTCTCTGCATGTCCACATGGAACACCTGGTGGGTTTCCTCCAGGCGCTCCAGTTTCCTCCCATCACCCAAAAACATGCCAGCAGTTGTAGGATAAATTGTCCCTAGGTATGAATGAGGACAGGCTCCATAATTGTGAAAATATATGTAAGTGTAGCAAGCTAAGAGGGCTTGCAGTTGGCATGGTTTTCAGTTACAATATAAGGGTTTTTATCTCATTAATTCTTGAAACCAAGACTGGATTAGATCCCATTAAGTGAACAGATTTTGACCAAAAATATGACACTCTTTAAAGTATAGAGCATTAAAGACAAGAGCATGGAATTCCACTACAGTGCTGTACAGTTCAAAGAAAATGTATCACACGTCTGTATATCAGTAGGATTAGCACAATGGTGCAGCCGGCTGGTTCCTCACAGCTCCAGGGTTCAATCTTGTCCTCCAGTAACTGTCTATGTGGAGTTTATTTGAGTTTTCTCTGGGCTCACACTTTCCACCAAACTCTCAAAAACATGCCAGAAGGATTGGTTGATTGGCTACTCTAAATTGTCCCTAGGTGCAAATGAGTGTGTGATTGTGTGAGTATGATGTTTTTTGATGGACTGGAAGGTGTCCCATCCAGGCTGTATTCCAGTCCTACAGCCAATGTTCCTATGATAGGCTCTGGATCCACTGCGACTCCTACCCTGAGGATAAAGCAATTACCAAAGATTTGAGCGGAAACCCTAAAGATCTGTGCTTTATGCTTCATCATAATTCATCAGCTAATGTAATGCAAATAGATTTTGCAAGGAAGGTCAAATCACAGAAATTGAAAATGACAGCTATTCTCTTTTGTATAATTATTAGTCTTACAAAAATGAAGCAGTGACAAAAATGCTCTTTTTACATAAAGGAAGCAAATACAATGAATGAAATTCTACTGACCATTCACACTGGGGGCAAAGAGCATCCAGTGATGCCATTGCTGGTTTTGCACAAAACAAACCATCTGTCCTAATTCATTCCAAAATATTGAAGGTCATTGAATATGACAGTAAAATATTCCCCATATGTAGCTTTAATCATGAGCTTCTTCTGATTAATGTTTCCAGTCGCAGTCTCTCCTAATCAACATAGTGCTCAACACACTGAGAAACATATTACATTGTGAATCTCTAAAGTACACTAATGAACTGCTGAGTGTCAGTCAAGTGAACTTTTCTCATCAAACACTCTGATTGTTATTCCATTCTCCTAGTTACATTTACACAATACCCTTCACAAAACACCTGATACCACATAGTTATTTATTTATTAGTTTAAATTAAACGCTTCTTAAAGAAATTAAACTGGAATCAATGCTCCCTACTCTCATTTCCATAATCTAATGGTGTGGTTATGAGTGAGTGTGTGGGTGTGTGTGGGTGTGTGCATGTGTGTGTAAGGGTGAAAGTGTTTATGCTGCTGTGTGAATAGAGACCAATCTTGCACAGAGACTCAGAGTCTGCAGAGACAGACATTGTTCATGTGAGTTATTGTGTATTAGTGGATGTCTGGCTCTCCAACGTTTCCCACTAATATCTTGGTAGGCAGACAGCACAGAGTGTCTCAGCAGACAATAAACACACACATTACACAAACACACAACATCAATAATTTATCAGTGATTTCTCATTGGATTCTTGGTTTAAACACTATTTCCTTCAATCATGTATTTTCGGTGAGGCAGAGAGCAGAAAATTCCTATAGTACTTTACATATTTATCCCTACATGGGCACTGAGCCTTCAATTTATTACCATATTTACACTATATGGGCAAAAGTACGTGGACACCTAAGCAATCACACCCATATCTGCTTTTTGAACATCCCATTCCAGATTTAGTCTCCCCTTTGCTGTTATTTCCTCCACTCTTCTGGGAAGGCTTTCCACTAGATTTTGGAGCATGGCTATAGGATTGGTGCTCATTCAAAGACAAGAGTATTAGTGATGTTGGGCATTGATGTTGGGTGAGGAGGCCTGGTGCACAGTTATACATACAAAGACATTCTAGACAATTGTATGCTTTGTGGCAACAGTTTGCTGAAGGCTCAGATATGGGTATGATGGTCAGGTGTCCACATACTTTTAGACATGTAATGTATAAACTATACAGCATATATTAAAACATATGGAGATACATTACCATGCAAAGGTTTTGAACAGCTTATATGTGTGGCAGCCTGGGAAAACCCTTCCCATATTGACAGTTTTACATTTTCTACTACATTAAGATTTCCTTTACTGAAATGTGTCCCCTTTTGTGTGTATTTTAACTAGAGGTAATGTTATAGCATTTTAAAGTCTGTTTACTGCAAGTGAAAAGAACCAACTCAGACAGGGTTGTCATATGTGTACTCTTATACTGACAGCTGCTGTGGCCAACTAACACCTCACAGAATGACTCCATTCACTCAGCAAACCAATCAATACAACAAGCTACAAAACCCAGCTTCAGTACTGTAGGTTCAGATATTTTTTTTAGACCAATCCATGTGATGAGAATGGCAGAGCTTGCTTCCACTTTTGTAATTAATATCACTAGATTGACTGTTGTTTTGAAAAATCTAAGTGCCTAAATACAAGGCACTGTATAAAGTACAGGGCAGTAGAGGTAATACCCACATGAACTAAATAGCTAGCTAACTAATGTAATAGCCTAAATAATGGTACATAGCATTGCTTAATTAATGTGACTTATTATTGCCTAATTAAATATTTAAACTTACTACCTGTTTCTGTCTTCTTTAAGAAGGTATACTCAATCTTCTTCTAGTGACATGCATTTGTTTAGTTTGAAGCTGCTGTGCTTCAAGCTTAGCTACAGTCTGAAATATAGATTGACAAAGAAGACCATAGTGCCTTTCATGACCAGTTGTGAGTAGGAAAATAAATCTTTTCCCCTTATAGTTCTACTCTGGAGTTCTACTTTTAAGTAAGTTCTACTTACTCTAAAGGCTTTCCCTTTTAGTTATGCTGCCATAGCTAATCTTCCGGAGTCCCTTCTTGCACTCTGCACACAATTAACCATTACTTAACCATTACTTGACAATTAGCATGCCTAATAATCTCTCTCTCTCTCTCTCTCTCTCTCTCTCTCTCTCTCTCCTAAGCTACACATGGTACTCCTGAGATACCAGTTATCCTGACCTCTTCTGCTCTCTGTACCTGCCTGATTCCTCCTCATGCCCTACTTCTGGTTGGAGTTCTCATCACTTGGAAATCATTCGCTGCTGATGAGGATGGTCCCACACGGACAGCCTAAAGATACATGAGATTACTGTGGATCGTACCACTTAAAAAAACACGAAGATGGCCTTGGACTGCAATTGATATGAACAGTTTTTCCATGATGGCTTAGGACTACAATTGCTATGACAACTTTAGTACTGCAACTGCCATAAACAGTTTTGCACTCAGGTCTCCATCAATGAACAGCTGATAACTTCAACAAAATAGAGTTCATGTGAAAAATATAACAAATTTCCTGGTTACACAATTGCACATTTTGACTATATAACACGCAATTATAGAAGAGTAGTATTTATAATCACACTATCCGTTGTCACCCAGATGAGGATGGGTTCCCTTTTGAGTCTGGTTCCTCTCAGGTTTTCTTCCTCATATCATCTCAGGGAGTTTTTCCTCACCAATGTCACCTCAGGCTTTCTCATTAGGGATAAATTTATAAATTTAAAATTTATATCCTACATTTATATATTTCTGTAAAGCTGCTTTGTGACAATGTCCATTGTTAAGTGGTATACATTTAAAATAGAATTGAATACTTTGAACAATTAACTGAAACAATTAATCTATGTACTTGTAAATTGATTTCTATGTATTCAAATGCTTGCATACTGTATGTATAGACAGACCATCTGGGGTGAATTCTCCCACCTTCTCCTTTGCTACCCACTGTGACACTAACCAGGAAAAAATGACTGAATGAGGGAAAGATTGTTAAAATAATGTAAGTAGCTGGAGTGAACTCAGAGAAAGGATACTCAATGTAGTCATTTACTGCCACAGAGACTGTTATCTTCACCAGGTACGCTTATGCCTAAAGTCGAGTGAATGAAATGTCCATTGTGAGGAGCTAGTTATTTATTTGTAAGGATAGTGCCATAAATTTGCTTTGGATGACAAAACTTAGCCTAGCTACATGGCATGCTAACATCTACGAAAAGCCCTCACAATCCAGTTAGCACCAGAAATTCCCCAGACTCCCTTATACTCTGAGGAACTACTTCATTCAGACTAATACTGAAAATGAGTAAGTGCATATGTGGGTGAGTGAGAGAGAGGGGGTTGGTCAAGCCTTATCTGTCTGTCAATACATCAGCAGTAGAATTGAACTGCTCTCAGCTCAGTCACACTTTAATCTCTCCTCCTCTATTGGGAATGTTCTCCCCTTCTGTCCTATTGACAATGGAAAATAGCTTTGCCAGCTTGACTGACAACTTTGTCTACCCGACAAAAGGGGTAATGCAGTGGCAGAAAGAAATAGAAGCAACACTTTTCAGACCTTAATCACAAAAGATTACATTTTGCTATTGCAACTGACTTCATCAGATGGGGCAATACTCATTGTGCATGCATGTCTATACACTCACTGAGCACTTTATTAGGAATGTTAGGAACACCTGTACACCTACTCATTATTGCAATTATCTAATCAGCCAAAGGTGTGGCAACAGTGCAATGCATACAATCATGCAGATACAGGGCAGCAGCTTCGGGTAATGTTCATGTCAACCATTAAAATGGGGAAAAAAAATGTGATCTCAATGATTTTGACCATGCCATGATTGTTTTTGCCAGACAGGTTGATTTGAGTATTTCTATAACTGCTGCTCTCCTGGGATTTTCACACACAACAGTCTACAGTATACTCACAATAGTGCAATACAGAAAAAAAACATCCAGTGAGTGGCAGTTCTGAGGACGGAAATGCCTTGTTGATGAGAGAGTTCAATGGAGTATGGCTAGACTGATGAATCTTGATTTCTGCTGAGGCACACAGATGGTAGGGTCAGAATTTGGTGGCAACAGCATGAAACTATGAACCCAACCTGCTGGTTGTCAACAGTCTAAACTGGTGGAGGTGGTGTAATGGTGTGGGGAATGTTTTCTTGGCACACCTTGGCCCCGTTAACACCAATCAATCATCTCTTGGATGCCACAGCCTATTTGAGTCTTGTTGCTGACCATGTGCATCTCTTCATGGCCACAATTTACCATCTGCTAATGGCTACTTCCAGCATGATAATGTACCCTGTCACAAAGCAAAAGTCATGTCAACCTGGTTTCATGAACATGACAATAAGTTCAATGTTCTTTAGTGGACTTCCCAGACAATAGATGAATCAGCATGAAAGGACACCTGAAAAATCTACAGGAATTGCATGATGCAATCATGTCAACATAGACCTGAATCTTAAAGGAATATTTTCAACATCTTGTGAAATCCATGCCATGAAGAATTGAGGCAGTTTTGAGAACAAAGTGAGGCCCTATCTAGTATTAATATAGTGTTCATAATAAAGTGTTCTTTGAGTCTATTTGTGTTTGCCAGTTTTTCCAGGCCTTTTTCTAAAGTTTTATTTTATAAAATATGTTTGGTTCTCCACTCAACAATTCAAATATTGTTGAGTATACTCAAATGCTCAAATATTAAAACAATTATAAATCTCATTTACCTTTTTAAATAAAATTAATCTTATAATGTAAGCTTTTTTGTTTAATCAGTATAGTCTCACCTACTTTGCCAATTCAATCTGGCAGAGCTGATTAAAATATGCAGTAGCAGCATTATGCAGAAATAAAGCCTTTGCTAAGAGAACATTAATAAAATCATAATTTGTCTCAAATGACCTATTATGGGTCCTCAGTGTAATTAATTTCAGAGACCATGACTCTTCTAACAACCTCTATCAAGTGTCCTGATATAACATCCATTATAGTGCTGATGTCATATCTGTGTCTGCTGAAACTCTGAACTAAATTTGACATGATTTCCAGCCAGTCAATAAACCACAAAACCTGTTACATGATCAACTAAAAGTAGCATATCCCTATTCACAATCATCACACTTTTAATCAACAGCACATTGCAATCAAGACCACTTCTTTAATAACTTTGCAATATATTTTAATATAGTCAGTGATAAAAAAAACAAAAAAAACAAAAAAAACAAACAAAAAAAACATTGCCCTTCCCTCATGTGCATTGTTAACACAGTTTTGACTTTAGGTTGTTTTGTTTCGCTTATTTGCCTCGCTTAGTTTAGCCTCTTTGATCACCTGACTCTCTGCCTGTTTACAGATTACAATTATTGTTTTGCCCCTTTCGTTTGTCTGCCTTGGTTTGCTCAATAAAATATCTGACCCCTGCATTGGCATCCAAACCTGTATGCTCAGTGACAGAAGACTTTGTCTTACTATGGTGCAACAGGCTAAACAGAGTTACAATAGACAATTTTTTGTCCATGGAAGAGTAGTGCGGGATCAACACCATCATTCACTCTATGTTGGATGAACTTTTCATTTGCAAAAGCTGCACCCCATCGCAGTCCCACCAGCCATGCCAAGCCAATGAAATTGATCTGTCAGTAGTCAGCCTGACAATTACTACCAAGATCTCTCATCCAAGAACAACTTTTCTCTATGTTTAAAGTGATTTCTCTGCTTACAGCCAAGGCTTTGACCTGGCTACTGCAGTGTAGTCTGATAGGGGTGAAATCACACAGTAATATGTCCACTTCATCACACTATTTTGCAATATGATTGATCTTTATCAGAAGATAAAGAGGCCAGCAAAATAATCTTCACCCTCAAGCAATGTCAAAGTACTGGAGCTGAGTATGCCCTAGAATTTAGAATGTTAGCAACAGGATGAGAATAAAACAAACTGGTTCTCGTAGCCACTTTCTGCCAAGGGTTATAAAAGCATATCATCTAGCATGCTGAGACAGCCACCTGTCATTAGAAACCTTCACTGACCTCACTATTCTTCTCTATAAATTGGTATTCAATAGAAGTGAAAGCACCACTGTGGAATGCCCCTTTTCCCTTCAAGAAATGCAACAATCTCCTAAATACATGCATATTGGCCATGCTTGACTTACCCTGCCCAAACATACGCAATGCTAGGAGAGTGGAATTTGCTTTTACTGTGTGGAAGTGACCCATGTCATAGCTCAATGCTCAATTCCCCACAACCTGCCTCAGGAGACTCACCAAGAAAATGGAAATCACATGGTTTACCTCAGTTCCTTACTCTAACTCACACCAAGTCTTTAGAGCACTGATTATACAGGAGCTTCATAGATCAAGATCCATCTCAACAGCTTCACCTTAAATTGTAAGCCCTGGCCTTACCTATACACAGTTAAGTACTGAATGATTATCTAATAGGGACTGGGCCTGTAAAACATTCCACATTTCTGATTTTCCTTGTTACGATTTCACACACACACACACACACACACACACACACACACACACACACACACACACACACGCTCAAGTCTACCCTTTATCCTCAACCATGGATTGAAGAAGCCATTGCAGAAGCCCTTAAGCAAGGACTTTGTCCAGCTCAACAGCATCCACTAGCTTCTTTTTCTGCTTGACAAAAAGGGAGGAAAGGTTTGACCATGAATAAGTTATTGATGTCTAAACCAGATCCGTGTTAAATGTCATTATTCCTTGCTCCAGTTCCATTGGCCCTAGAGCAGTTAAAATTGGCATGCATGTTTTCTGACATCAGATGGTTATCCATATTTGGGAAGGGGACAAGTGGAAGACTGGCATCAGTACCATCTTTGTTCTGCAAGCCTTTGTAAATGACATCCTTATAAACATGTTAGGAAAATTTACCACTGCTTATATTGATGACATTCTTTTCTACTTCCATTCCCTGCAAGGACATGTCAAATGTGTCCTGTCTCTAGAAAAATTATCTGTTTGAAAAGGCTATGAAATTTTAATTTCATGTACCCTGTAAAACTTTTTAACCTACATCATTCATCATGATCAACCTCTAAAATTGTAACTGTATTTACAGACGTTCCCTGGTTTCTATAGGTTCATGAAGGGTATTAGTTCTGGCTAACCCTAGCTCCACTCATTTCATTCTTCCTTGGTTACATGGTCAAGCCCCTCTGCCAGTACTTCAAAGCCAACTTTACTTATATTAACTCTGGATTTCCAATATCATAATATCTCTCAGCAGGTCAAAAGAAAGCCATGTGGTACAGTTTTGGATGGTCCCTTAATTGCTGAGATATTACAGCTCCCACCCCTGTTTTGAGGGCATTTACTTCCACCACAAATGGGAAACAATGGATGTTTCAAGATAGGGGCAGTGGTGAACACCTCCTTTGTGGCACATGCAAACAGACTTTTAATCACCTCAAGGAGCTGTTCACCATCAGGGATGTGTCCACCACCCCAATAATCCAGATCCTCACTCAAGAGGTAGACTTAGTAAATCATCTCACTCAATGGAGTTTTGTCTTGTCTGTGTCCTCACTGATGTCTGCTGAACCTCTGAACTACACTTCCCATAATCCCCAGCCAGCCAACAAACCCAATCACAAGACCAGTTAAATACCCTTGAACTTCAAGCACACCTGTTTGCAATCTACACCACTCCTTACCTGAATTTCCAAGACAGATTTTGAAGTCTCACTTCTGCCGTAGTCAGTGATGTTACTTAACCTTTCCCATGTGTACACTGTTATCCTGTTTATGTTTATTGAATTCTGCCTAGTTTCGCCTGTTTACTTATCACCTGACTCTTTGCCTCTTTAGTTAATTATGATTATTGCTTTCTCCCTTTGGTTTGTCTGCCTTGGTTTCCATAAGAACCCATGATCTGCATTTGTGTCCAGATCTGTGTACTCAGTGACAGTATGATAGTTGAACACAAAATGAGAAAAAGAGGCCTTGCATAACACCTGTGTTGTATGAGTAATATCCTTGTCTGTCTAAATCATTCTATTTCATTCTTTTCATTCATGTCCTCTTCACTTGGTTTTGTTTCCTTTAGTATGGTTATAAAAAAGGACAATGAGCTTGAGCTTATGTGACCTTAATCACAGACATTTTATATGAATTTTAATAGATAATATTTAACCATTTGCTTTATTGAAAAAAAAAGTATTTATAAAAGCCACATCATAATGCTTAGGCAAAAGTAATAGGTTTTATGTAAATCTGCATTTTTTTGACAACCAGGATTTAGACTAAGCAGGACATTCCACAGCAATTTAAACAGAGGGAAGACAACAGATGTGCAATACAGTTGGAAGGAGGAAGAAAATTAATCAAATTATTATAAAATATAGTCAAGGTGTATATGCTAGGGAACTAATGGTATGCTAAAAAACAACATGCTCAAGATATTTTCAAAGTCAGATACCAATATTAAAATATTAATGATTAATGATTATTGAGCAACTGTTCCTTTAAAATGCAACTTCATTTGGGATTTAACCAGGTTTCTTTTGGCTCTACTATCACCTGATTGTTGGTGTAGATTGTCTATATTACATATGTGCTTATTTTAGGATACTGTTGATATTTTCTTAATATAACTTTTCCCAATTTTTTTTGTTTAAATTATTTAAGATTTATTCCAGGAAGCTGCAACTTGAAAGTACAGGTTGTGCAAACATACAAATTCTTGTGTTCCATTGATTTTGATAAGCACATTTTGCTTAATTTTCTTTATCCTGTGTACATTACTTTGTCCTGCATTAACAATGAAAATATAGTGAACTGTAACCTCTAACAGTGACAGAAAATAATTAATAGTAAAATGGAAGACATCTTGCATAAGAATTACAAAAATATTGGAATATGTGACTCCCAGGTGCTTCGTCTTGCGAAGGTGTGGCTTGGTACACTATATTACCAAAAGTATTCGGTCACCCATCCAAATGATCAGAATCAGGTGTCCTAATCACTTGGCCTGGC
>CM074956.1:15060927-15087801 GCA_037577455.1 Pangasius macronema | reverse complement strand
TGGCCAGGCCAAGGGATTAGGACACCTGATTCTGATCATTTGGATGGGTGACCGAATACTTTTGGTAATATAGTGTATATATATATATTCTTTTTTCTGTGAATATTTTGTATTTTAGGACTTGATTGTATCACATTCAGCTCTTGAGTAAAACCAGTGCAAATACTACAGCATTAAATACCTCTGCGACAAATGTCAGTCATCATCATGATCAGTCAGGCTTTGATCATGTAATTGTGTCCTTTGTGAATATGATTGTGATGCGTTGCTCCACGGAGAAAAGAACAATAAATAATATGTTGTTATACAGAGGTGACGAAGAAGGAGAGGATAAAATGTAAATTTGACCTTTCTTTAATATTCTAATCCTATCTTAGGTCAGTGGTTTATCTGCTGTCACATTTATTTGCATTCAGTAATGACCTTACTTTCAAACACCAGGGGAATACTGATAGTGCTGAGACTAATAGCTGTCAGAAGAAATAAAAAACTCATACTTACTATGACCATGTACTAGAGTTTGTGAGAATGATAATAGATTCAAAACATCTCTATAAACTAATGCAATACTGAGACACAAATCTGTATATGTACAGCATGGCAATTAAAAGGCCACACAGAAATAAACTCTCTGCGTTAATGCATTCATAATATTCCTGAATTAGTCGTAATGACAGTCATTAAGTTCCACATTTCCTGAAAGCATCTGTTGTGATAACATATTACAATATTTATTATTGTGCTGAATTAACTTATGGATCGTTTCATTATTGAATTATTCTGCCATATTTTTTTCTTCCACCTGAGTTATTGATGTTGATTCAAAATGCTAATGTTTAAAATATCATTTAAAAAATTGGATTTAGAAACAATTAAGCATGGCATTAAGGCTAGCATGAATTGCAGCTATTATGCATTGGACAGTTTTCACCATGGTCCAAAATGAAATAAATTAGATGTTAATTGAAGCATAGGGAAAGGCTGAATATGATCTAATTTAGTCTCATTATCATCACTACTATCTGGGAGACCTTATCCGCATTCTTTATGCAAATTGGACTTTAGCTATTAATTTAGTAGCAGGGTTTTAAAGTAAACAACAACAGGATACCCTCAGAGACAAATATTCTTAGTCATTCAAGAGTTTATCTAATCAATACAGTGATCACTATGGTCCTTTTGTTCCTCGTCATGAATCATTTTCACTTGGTCTCTTTCAAGAGTGCATTTCATAGTTGTGCTTTTTCACATTGTGATGCTCAGTGTGACAGCATCCATGAGCGAAGTGTCACCACATGGCCATGTCATTTTTCTAGGTGGGTGGACCATCACATTTCCACTCTGTCACATGAAAGCAATGGAGACTGACAGACTCAATGAGGATAGATTTGTTTGTCTGTGCCTGCTGAATGATGATGAATGTCTGTCAGTCTGACCCCCTGACTGTCATCAGGCTTTCCAGACATGAGCACTTCGGGTGAGCTGGGGTTGTGGGTTACACAAGAGAATGGCCAACTAGGGCAGTGCTTTAGAGTTCAGTTTGGACAATTAAAAATATTTTTGTGAAAATGTCATTTAAATGCCATGTAATTGTTTCAATAGGTTGCAGACAATTTGTAATAGATTGTATAACATTTCAATAAATTCAGTTTGCAAAAACAGAAAACAGCATTAAACATTAATTTGACTTTTCTACATTCAGACACACACACACACACACATATATATATATATATATATATATATATATATATATATATATATATATATATATATATATATATATATATATATATAATAGCCATAGTACAGTATAACATCAGAGTAGAGAAAAAAAAATCTTTTTAACAATCATTGTGTATTTAAACATACAGGGACATAAGCACACAATATAACAGTCTCAAGCTGAATCTTCTGCATAAATATGGCAGTGATGTATGTGCTCCATCTCAGCTATTTATAGCTATATCTTATACTATGATCAATTAGCCTTAACAAGTTCTGTTACCAGAGGTATTACAAGAAGAACATGAAAAGGTTTAAGATGAAAACTGAAATCAAGTATAATTTATGTACAGTAGCTTAGTGCTGAATTAACTCTTTGGTATAATGTAAACGCCATTTTCCCTACTTCAATAAGCGTTACACCATCCATTTCATGGATTATATGTTATCATAGATTATGGATGCTTTTCTCTAACGACCAACCAAAAAGTATTAGCAATTATGAATTGCCAATAGTAATTTCTGTAAGGAAGAAAAGAAGGTGCATTAGATGATTCTGACATTTAATCTTGTTACATATGATACACTGATACAGTGAGATTTACTGAAAAGGTTCAAAATTGAATTATGTAACTGACTAGTTTTATTTGTCTTAATTTATGGGTTCATGTTGGTTCGCTTTGTTTAGGTTTCATATTCCTTAATTAATGCCAATAATATTGAACTGTTTTTGACAAAATTTTCTCAATGATCTATAATGAACTAGCGTCAGGATGTGTTTTTAATAGAGACTACAACATGCTTCTGTTGAAAGAGAACAATAAGAGAAAAGAAAAGTATATTTCAAGTATATACCAAGGAGTCATTTGCTTTCACCTACAAAAGTGCCGTTAGTAAGTGTTCTACTTTGTTTCAATTGGTCCATGTTTATGAGCCTCTATTCACCATGTAAAACACTACCAAGACAAGCAGATCTGGTACAAGTTGTAGCATACTCACCATCTCCATTATTGTGGAGAAAAGAAATGCTAGTGACCTGAAGCAGTAGTCTGCTGAATAAATGCAAAAGCTATTGCATTTTCTCCATTCTCATGCCCACAAAAGAGACTATTTAAATGTTTACACTATTAGTGCCAACATCAGGTGGATAATTCTGATGTGAACAAACATGATTAAACTTTAAAAAGCATGAGTATTGTAGACATGAGTTTTTCAGTCTCTGGCTTTATGGGGATGTATTTGGGTAGTTGAAAGGCTGCACTGGGCCTCAGGGTGACAGGGCATAAGATGAGAGAGGAAAACAGTGCAGTGCAGTGACACTGGAGCATTCATTACCGCAACAGTGCCATTTTAAGAGTTCTCTTCTCCAAACAATGCAGCCCATGCCTCCATCATTCAGCATAATTTCCCCAAGAGTACCAACTTATCCATTACTAACAAGCACAAAGAGTGATTTAGCTGAACTTTATGGCCTTGTTCCTTTTTATCCCGCTCTCTCAGTCTCCTTTTCTGTCACAGATGTTCCAGTATTTTAATGAATGTGTGAATCTTATCTCTTGAGAATGAAAAGTTCTCTGTGTATGGGATATTTGCCTGTTTTTGAGGAAAAAATATTGCACCAGATGTGAAATGTCCCTAATGCTCTGTAAACCTACCAGTTAGTCATTGTTTAACAGTTTACGGTTGCAGCATTAAGAGTGTGAAAGCATGGCCAACTCTGTTTATAGCAAGGGGGTCGTCAGACTTAATTACTCTCAGTGGAGACTATTTGGAATGTCCCCAAGGTTGCTGGGGTTTTATCTGCACTTTCAGCACTTGAGCGCTGTGATCACTCTTACACTGACTTGTGATAAGGTAAACAAATCTTATAATGCCCTAGTGTTGTTAATCCTGTAATGCTCCATCACCTGATCGCTTGTGATAAGAGCAGTGACACTTTACTTAAATGTGGTGTTCATAAGGCTACATGTCTCATACATATGGTCTTCCTCACACTGACCGCTTTCATCAATTTTGGTGTTAGGTTAAGCAACACCAAAGTCAAGTGACAGATTTTTGTTGACACCTTCCAGGAGTATGGATCCATGTTGTATGTTGGAACATCATTAGAACTGGTTTTATTCCATGTATTTCAGGTACGTTAGAGTTGCATAATGAAAATATGCACAATGTTGTTATTATAGCATTATGGTTATTATGAATAGTAAAATTAAGCTCACTTTATCTAAGAGCAAGAGAAAAAAATGCCTGTCATTACAGTAGATATTCATAAAAATGTAGAAAAACAAGGTTTTGTTTAAAGCTGAAAGAAAATAGGCATAACATTAGTATTATGGTGTCATGATTGTCATTATCCAAACCTGTTATACAGCAGCTTTTAATGCTGATGTTACCAAGTGATAGTGCCAAGAATAGGAGACAGACACTGCAGGGAATATTTTGGCAGTGCTTACTTTTCTTCAGTTTTCCAATTAACCTTACTTGGCCATTAGGAGCCACAACATCAGCTGTCTTGACAATTTTATGTAGCTGTCATGTAGCCCTATGAAAAATACCATTGGGTAAAAGGGATATCCTAAGAAATGATACATATAAATGTTTGCGGACACCTGACCATCACACCCGTATGTGCTTGTTGAACATCCCATTCCCTATTTAGTCCCTTTATTTAGGCTTTCCACTAGATTTTAAAGTGTGGCATTAGTGAGGTCGGGTGAAGCTCTTCTTCTTTCTTGTCTCTGCCATGTAAAGACAAAATAATATAGCTCATAAAACATTCATGTACATTCATGTTTTGACATAAGCCTTATATAAATCATCCAGTATTGCATTCTAAAATATTTATGCAATGCTTGTCTGTTATGACAGCCCAGTGTAGGTACCCATTAAATAAAGTGTTGCTAAAGCAAGCGTGTTATAAGTGGTGTTTTTTTTTTTTTGAAATCTAGAATTAGCTTTGCAGAAAGCTTGTTTGCAAAGATTTTGTGGAATGAAAATGAATGCTGTTTATTGAGATGCTGTATATTCTGTAAATCAAATAAAATCTAAAGAACATACATTACATTAATGAAGATACAGTTTACATCTGTTTGAGGAGCTGCATTGCAGTACAGCAAAGGTGATAAAAGTACTGAATACAGATGGTCCACCCTGTTACATATGTGTTGCGATTAATAACATTATATATTATATATATATGTTTGGTACTGTTGTGATTGTGGTGTGTTGTGTCATATTTAAGCTAACATGTCTTGTTATGCTAACATGTCTTGTTATGTTCCTGCATTCATTCCTGCATTAGTTGCTGTAGAATAGCGTGAGAGAGAGAGAGAGAGAGAGAGAGAGAGAGAGAGAGAGAGAGAGAGAGAGAGAGAGAGAGAGATACATTGCAGTTCAAGACTTAATGACTTGGTTTGTCTGTGCATGACAAGGTGCAGGAAAAGAAAGGAAATAACAGTCGTGAAAGCAGAGATTTGGTGGTTGAGTAAGGCTGCACAGGCTTGTCACAGCATAAGGACAGAGTGAGAGAGAGAGAGAGAGAGACACAGACAGACAGACATACATACAGAAAGAGCACATTTCATAAAGCAAAAGAACAGACAACATATGTAATATGGAAAGGCAGAAAAGTGAGAAAGTGTGTGTGTGTGTGTGTGTGTGTGTGTGTGTGTGTGTGTGTGTGTGTGTGTGTGTGTGCATGGTGGGTGCTCAAGTTGAATGCTGAAATTCACATTATTATGATTTGTATTTTATTTATAAAATATTTATATTGTAGCACACCAGGGCCTTTTAACTATAGATTGTGTAGCTCACAGGCTTGTGCAGGTGATATTGAAGTCAAGCAAAAATCATACATCATCATCTTCATCATCATCATCAGAATCATGATCATAATTATTGATTGTCCTGGGAAAATTAATAGACACACACTATTTTTTTGTTTTTTTTCCCCCACACAAAGAGGTTTAAAGGTTAAAAAAAGCAACACACTTGCTTGCAAATCTGTTCAGCTTTTGAAGCCTAGTCTGAGAATTTGAAATGATGTAGAGTGTGTTTGGGTGTGTGTAAGTGTGTGAGCGTGAGTGTCTGTGTGGAGACTCTTTAACCTCTCAGCATTACTCATCATTACTCATCATTTTTACAATCTGCTTTCATGAAGATGAAATGCAGATGGCAGTAATAAACTTTGCCTGTGTGTGTGTGTGTGTGTGTGTGTGTGTGTGTGTGTGTGTGTGTGTGTGTGTGATGGAGTAAGGGGTAGGTGTGATAAATGCATTCCCTATGATCTTCTGTGATATGCATTAATCTTCTGCTTGGACACATGTGAGCTTTGTTTGCCATACAGTAGCTCATGTTTTAATATGTTTGTTTGGTGATGAATTCTATTTTGTATTTTTAGAAAGGTGTTTGGTCTAGTGGAACAGAAACCCCAGCTCAACATTGCCCCCCTTTGGTATTATTTAACATGATGCTATTACTTATATTCAAACTGTCTTACATGTGCACACACACGCGCGCGCGCTCACACACACACGCACACACACACATACATGCACAAAAGAATCAATCTAGTGAGAGACACAAAGTGCACTCTGATACACACACACTTCAGTCTGGAGTGTAAATTATGATGCACACAAAGGTAAAGAGAATTTACACAACAATGAAGAATCTACTTGAGTAATTATATATTTTAATTATATATGTAATGAGATATGTAGATGAGAACATTTCTAAACATAGTATAACTGCAATGCACTCTAGGACTGGGGTGTACAATCTTAACCAGAAAAGGCTGGTGTGGGTGCAGGGTTTCATTCCAACCAAGCAGAAACCATACCTGAGCCTATTGAAAGCCAAGATAAACTGATTAAACAGGTGGAATCAGGTGTGGCTCCAGCTTGATTGGAATGAAAACCTGCACCCACACTGGCACTTTGTGGATTGGACAACTCCTTCTCTAGGCTCTGCCACTGGAATACCAACATTTAGAGTACAGTGTTCATTTAGGTACTCATTACTCTCCCTGTAGAGGATGTACAAACTATGAGATATTTTATGAAAATAAAAGAGGGACTATAGGTAAATGAACCTGATCTCATCAGATTGTATATGAATTCGAATAAGTGAGGTTGATGTGGCTGGATTTCATTTGATGTCATTATAATGAAGCTGTAAGCACAAGAATGCTAACTTCATTTCTATCTTTCAATTTTGTAACTTTTCATATAAGTTGTGTTATGGATTCTCACTTTCTCATTGCTGATCTCACGTTTAGGTTTAGGTTTAGGTTTCTGTTTCTGTCTCTGCCCTGTCCAGTTATTGGTTTCTGTTATGTGTTAGCTTATTGATTAGTTTGTCTTTGCATTCCAGGTGTTGTTTCACTTTGATGATTATTATCATGTATTTGTTACTGTAATCCCGAGCCTTATTTTCATGGTCTAGTTTTCCTTCACGTTGACCCATATGCTTTATTATTTTGACTTGGATATGCCTACAATTACCTTGTCTACATGTGTTCTGGCCCCCACTGTGGACACTGATTAAGAATCAAGAATTGCCCTTAAAAAAACAAACACTGAATTTACTTACTTGCTTCCTGCCTCATGTTACTACTTGATTTATGCAAATTGTTATAAATTTACTGAGAGACCTTGTACAGTCTAAATCACCAGAGTGATAGAGACAGTGTCTGGGGTTTTATCTGCACATGAGTCATGGCTTTTTGGGATTAGTTCAGCACTTGAGCTTGTATGTTATCACTCAAGCATCAACTTGTGATAAGGTAAACAAATCTTTGAATGTCCTAGCAGTGCTGCTCCTGTAATGCTGTATCACCTGATCATGTCTATCACTTGACACGTAAGGATGGTGTTCATAAAGCTTACACAATATTTTCCTGACATCTGAAATAAACCAACACAAACATCAAAAGTCAACCTTGATCTTAATTGTATGTAACAAAAGACAGATATTTGTTAACACTTCCTTGACTTGCTGTGGGTTAGAACATCATGAGAATTAGTTTTACACGTTTTTTTTTTACACATTCAGGTATGTCAGGGTTACATCATATTGAATATGTGACAAATCAAACATCACTTTTTGTAAGGACAGCTCTGTCGTGACAGGAGATATATAAAAAAAATCACATATGTAGAAAAAGCACACTTTCTTTAAAGGAAAACCTGTTAACAAGAGCAAAACAAGTGAGGTGACAGAGATCTGAGGGGACATTATGTAAATTTATGGTTATTATATGGGAATTAGGTGGTGGGGAAGCCTGATGCCTTCCAATATATCTGTTTCTGTTCTGTATGAAAATGTATGATTTACATTCCCTTAAATGTTTTTTGTAGAAATCTACAGCAGTGGTTCCCTATCAGAAATGGTTTCAAGTAGAACTAGTAAGTAGAAATTAAGCTAAGAACCCTTGATTAATCAATGTAAGTGTGCTTGCTGTTCACATAAACCAAAGGTGGGGGCCTTCATGTGCTTGAACTCAATTTTACCCCTGTATGCATATTACCTGTAATTTTACTCCTGCATGCATATTATCTGTTGATTCTACAAATTAGACATCTTTTGAGGGCAACATGGTAGTGCAGCGGGTAGGATCACCACCTTACAGCACCATGGTCCTAGGTTTGATCCTGAGCTTGTGTTATGTTATGTTACTCCACTGTCTATGTGGAGTTTTGCATGTTCTCCCCCTGTTCATATATGTTTCCTCTGGATTCTCTGGTTTCCTCGCACTGTCCAAAAAAAATGCACATAGGAGGACTGATTATGCCAATTTATCTATACAGTAGGTGTAAATCTGAATGTGTGTGTGTGCATGGTGCCTGTCATCACATCTAGTGTGAATTCTCCTGCCTCGAGCTCATTGTTACAGGACTGATCCTGAATCCACCGCGACCCTGATCAGGATGAATTGGTTACTGAAGATGAATGAATTAATGTTTTATTTTGGTGTGTTTTATATGTTTCCTAAAGAAGGAGTGTCTGAATTTATTGGTGTATACAATTAATAATGATATTTGATTTCTATATACTTGGCACAAGCCAGATGAAACCTAGTGATATTCAACTCTATTAAGACAGTTTGTCATTGTAAGCATGTTAAGATTCAGTGATTTATTCTTAACTCTTCCTATGTGACACACTCAACAAGACAGTGATGAGGAAAATTAATGGGGGCTTTGGATTATGGTATGCACTCAAGACTTCTTGGAAAACAATCATACTCACGTCATACGAGTCTGAGAGTTTGTCTAACTCAGTCTCTGATTATATGAACTAAGAATTCCACTAAGAATTTGCTGTTGTATGGGGTGAGGAGGCAAAAATTTACATAATAGTAATAGAAAAAATAATAATCCTAAAAAATCAGGTGCATGATAGTAGAGGATTGCCATTGCAGATCTCAGAGAAACAGTGTCTATTATGTTGATTAAAATTAGTATCATATAACCACTCTGTAACTCCAGCTCAGTGAGCTGTTTTACTTAAACCCACCACCATGCTCTGTTTAACCAGAATGGAAATACAGTTGTTCAGTTGTTATTCTGTTGTAACTCTGAATATTCACTCAGTAGAAACAAAGCCACTCTGGTCTGACATAGAACAAATGTAATTAACTTAGGAGCAAAAATACCAACCGAAAATGCACTGGCTGTNTGTAATAATTCATAATCTATGTACTCTATATATGCTTATTTGTTATGTGCGAATGTAACAGTGAGAATGTAGAAAAAAAGCATTGTAGAAAGAAATTCAGCACGCGCACAGACACCCACCCACACACACACACACACACACACACACACACACACACACACACACACACACACACACACAAACCTAAAACAGTATAAGCTATAATGGATAAAGATTTGCCACAACAGAATGCCCCAGGCAAAGTTAATTACACTGACAGATCATTTCTCACTCATTTGTTCATTCTTATCTGTTAATATGTTAATTTAGCTGGATGAATTTCAGATCGGGAAAACAGCAAATCTGTGGATAAAAAGTTCTGGGCAAGCAGGCACCACTGACTCATTTTTATGCCTTTTCTCTGCTAATAAAATATTCATAGAAACCCATGTGCTTCAAAGTATCTTTACTAGATAGGTTATCAGGTTTGTGGTACTTTTACACAAATCATCATATGAAAGGCTCCTATCTCTTCCTCTTGCAAGCTAGCTATCTTTTACAAGCTTACTCGTGTTCCTTTAATCTCTCATAATCTCGATTTAAAATTTTACTTACACCAAAAGCCCTAAATGGCTGGTGCTTAGCTTATTTCCTGTGTAAATACGAATGTTGTGAATATGAACTATGTTCTTGTGTGTGTGTTGGCTATGATATATCCATTCACTGAGGTAAGGGTGCATTCTAAATGTTAGACCTGAACAGAATTTCTGAAAGCTGTCCTTCAAGAAACACTCAACTCATAAAGAACAAGAAGTCAGCAGCAGTCTCTTGCTGGTCTCTTTTGCTGCTGCTTTACATCTTATGGTCTTTTTCTCCTTCATCCTGCTGTCATTAGCACTGGATTAGTTCAGGCCTGGATTGCTTTAGACATCAAGCATCAGCGACTCCATCCATCATGAAATGTCTTTTTGCAGTGGATCATTACTGCCATCTATTGCTTGAGCATCCCTTTGTCTCTTTCCCCTTCTCTATTATAAACTGTCCCTCTATCTCTCTCCCTCTATCTCTCTTGCTCTCTCTCTATATATCGTTCCTTTTTCTCTTTGGCTGTGTCCATCCTAACCTCCCAGTGACGGCCTTTATGTATCCTTTCACTCCCACTGTGCTCTGTGGCAAGCTAAGTCAAAGCCACAGCTCCAGGGGACTAAAGGCTCTCCTAACCCCTCCTCTTTCTTCATTTTTTTTCTTCCTTCTTTCTTTTACTGGGGACTTCTGAGTGGCAGCCAATCATGAGCTGAGTCATTTCTCCTTCACTCTTTCTCTCCCTGACAGCAATGGACAGACAGAGAGAGAGAGAGAGAGAGAGAGAGAGAGAGAGAGAGAGAGATGAGAAAAGCATATAAATATAGACAGAAAAACAACAGAATAAATGTAAAAGTAGAAAAAAAAATCAATCATACACATGCAATTGGATAGATACAAAAAAAGAAACAAGGAACACAGAGGGAGACACATTTGAAAGAGAAGACAGCATGTCAGTGAGGTAGCTGCATGCACTCTCTCTCTCTTTCTTTCTCTCCCTCTCTCTCATACACAGTCTCTTTCACACTCACACACCCTGGCTCCCATCCACGCATCTCCACACGCAGGCTGCACTCGAGCTTGGCATGTAAGTGCAGGAAAGGTGACAGAGCAGGCAGTGCTTCGCTTTGCTAAAGAGGGACAGAGCAGCATGACTGCTAACGCGTAGATCAGCAACGGAGCATGAACACTGAAGGTAAAACCTCTCTCACTCTCCTTCCCAGCCGTGCTCAGTCTCTCTCTCTTTCTCTCTCTCTCTCCCTCTCTCACTCACTCTCTCCCTCTCCCACTCTCTCTCCATCCCTTTCTCTCAGACAGATGAAAGGAGCGCACTGAAAGAGTGCAGTCATGTACATAATTTCTCTTGCCGAATCTAAAGGTTATTATTAAGACATGTGCGCTTCACCCCACGACTTACACTGCTGCCGTGGACGTATCTCACTGTAAGCCAGTTAAAATCTGTGAATAAAGTTACCCAGAGAAGGATTCGAAGCTGCAAGAATGTAAGTGCATGGTTTATTCTTTTCATTTGCAGGATGTTAAAGAAGGTTTTTAACATGAAGAAATATAATGCAATGATTACAGAATATGAATGAATCCTACTTTATGCATCAGATCTTGTTTATAGCTGTAGAGTCACTTTTTGGTAGCATTCCATCTCAAGTGTGGAGTTTGGAAAGCTTGGATAATGTTGATAGCATCAGCAATGCGAGTTCTATCGTTTATATATTGCTTAGATTTTTTTTTTCAGGAAAACAAAAAGAAGAAATGAATTCAGACAGAATATCTTACCTTAGGGCACATTTGTGTTGTTCAACTTAGTGCATGGAGAGTCTTTTTTTTTCTTTCTGCGATTTCTTAGTAGTGCAACAGAGTAAAATACTGGATCATCAAAGACAGCCTAGAATAGAGGGAAATGCAAATTCTTGCTTTGAAGGGCTTTGAATTCCTTTAAATTCGGTCAGATCTTTAAATAGCCTGTCATGGACTGATAAGAGGAATTGTGCATGCTTTGATAATGTTCTCTAGGAATCATCATTATAGGAATTTTCCAATTACACAAATGCTTTTGCATGATTCCACTAAGCCGCTTATTACTGTGAACTGTCATCTGTCCACTCTTTTACTGCCTGGCCTCAGGTCACATCATAAATTGTTTATGTCTATAAAAATGAGAATGAATGATTGAAAAAAAATCTATCTATCTATCTATCTATCTATCTATCTATCTATCTATCTATCTATCTAGATTGATTGATTTATTGATGCAACATTGCAGGACAAATAAACAACACACAAAATACAGAACAGAACGAGAATACAGTGACTCAAGGGGAAAAACAGTAAAAAAAATAAGTGTATAAAAATTCTTCCATCCAAAGTGAAGTTGTACAGTGTACAAGTTGTAAGTAGATATTTTATGTTTTTCCCATTGAAATTCCTGTAAACTCTGTTCACCACGATGATTTCTGGGACAGCTTAATGTTTTTTGTTTGGTTGTTTATTTGGTTGGTTTTTGTAATGCCTGATTTATGTATCCACATTATTCAACAAATTAGCTACAGATGTGCAGCACTCATGACAGTTGAGTCTAATAACATTATCTTTGCAAAATCAAATGAGCTATGAGCTTTTATTTACACACGAACTTTAAATCTAAACCTTGATGGACTTTGGATTTTTATGAAATCTTTAGTAGACAACTACAACACTTGACAAGTACGCAATTTAACGACAAAAAAATCTTTCAAAAAAAATCTTAAAAATCTTAAATATATTTCTACAAAATTTCTGTTTATATTTGTTCATGAAGCATTACTGACTATTTTCTAGTGTTCAAGTGTCATTTTTGAAAATATTTCAGTGAATACACAGCAGGTATTAAATTGAAGATTTCACTATTATTTACAGCTTACAGAGTATCTCCTCATTGCAATACAGTCAATATTGGAATAGAATAAAAAACAGCAGAGAGAGAGAGAGAGAGAGAGAGAGAGAGAGAGAGAGAGAAGAGAGAGAAAGGAACATTGCCGTAATTGTGCTGCACTCTCTGAGAGATGGTGAGCTCCACCAAGTGGTTGAGTTTTTAAGTTACTTCATGATAATTCAGTCTGAGCAAGAGAACCTCTTGTCGTTTTTTAAATCATTATGATATTACAGTATTAATGTGCTATTATTTTTACAGTTAAAAAAAGTAAATAAAACCTTGTACTGGGCAGCTCTAGCTCTTATAATCTGATGGGATTGCTGCTTTGTGCACAAAGTCATTCTCTTAATAGATATCCATGAAGTTTATCTAAAAGACTTATGATGGTGTTTCAAGCTTTGTATCGTATGGGGTGCATTGCTCATCCAACATGTCACACCAGCATGCATCTCCCCTCTTTTGTGCCTTTCCTTTCCATTTCACAATCTGCCTCACTACTCGATCCCATCAGAGCTTCAAATCCATTTTCCATCCTCTGAGTTTGTTAGACGTCAAGGTCATAGGGAAGGAGGAAAGAAAGAAAGAAAAAAAGAAAAAAACTTTCCTCCAAAGACACTTTGTAAAATAAATGTACAGACACAGACAGTGTTACCCCATATATGTGTACAACCATCCATCAGCACAGCACCAGGCGTGGAGAGGGCTAGCCCAGATTCCCTAAATGATCCATGTCTGAGGCAGCCCTCCGGGGCAAAGCAAAGAGAGAAAGAGAAGGAGAGAGGGAAAGAAATAACTGGCACAACACAGGGTTGAGCAAACGAGGCTGTGCTGGACTATGGGAAATGTATTCCCAGTGGGCACTGCTGCTTCAGACTGATTTTTATAAGTCTCTGGAGAAATAGATCACTGCCTTGCAGACAGGACTACAGCAATTACAAAGACAGAGTCTCACTAGCCAGGGCACAGCCGCTCTACTGACCTGACTTACTACTCTCTCTCTCTCTCTCTCTCTCTCTCTCTCTCTCTCTGTCTCTCTTTGTGTGTGTGTGTGTGTGTGTGTGTGTGTGTGTGTGTGTGTGTGTGTGATTTCGCATATTAGTCCTTGCAGTGATGTTTAGTGTGCCACAATAATACATAAAGCCCTGTTGCTTGTACAGCCAGTATGTCAAACCACCAACACAAGTAAGAACAGTGCATTCCCACTTATTACAACAAAATTACAAATCAGTGAGCTTTGTAAGCATGTGTACACACAAACACACTTGTACACCTACCACTTAAGCTAGTTAATATGACAAGTAAGGCTGTGAGGCTTTATATCAGAATATTTGCCCGTCCCCATTCCTTTTTTTTTCTTTTTTATATTAAACTACTGTAAATCCTCCTACACTGAAGCCTTTCTTCATAAACAACTTTTAATATGCTGCCGACTCTTAATAAAATAATCAAGTTGAGATAATTAAATGAAAGTGCTGAACATCTGGCAAGGATTTTTTTCTCTCTTTTGTGGGCCCATCCACCCCCTTGGCATGGGGCAGCAAGTAGAATTTTAAAAAGATGTGCTGTTTTAATGCTTAATAGGCATGCTGCATCAAAGATTAATATCCAGAATGCTATTAAAACCCAAGGACAGCCTTGAATGTTAATTAGAAAATGCAATCACAAGAATCACCATAGTTTAATTGCCACAAACGGTTTCTGTGAGATTCCAAGGATGCACTTGTCATCACTGTGGAACAGCTCAACTCAGAGTGTGGAGGCCAGTAAAAGGAAAAAAGAAAGAAACCCTTTATCAGCTTATAGCTTATTGGCACCCTCTAAGTCAGCCACCACCACATAATCTCCTATCTGGACCCTTCCACAATCCCCATCCTATAAACAGCCCGGTTACATGACAGCAATGATAACACTTTCTCAGCAGAACTAGGTTCACAAGGACTGCATACATGTGCAATCCACAGCATGATAGCTTAACGCTACCATGCTGCAGTGAGCACAACTTCATCATGGCAATGAAAATGGCTGGAAACTTTCTATTATTGCATAATTTACTATACAATACTTACATTGTCCTAACCCGTAGAAACTGATGAATGCAACTTCTGGGCATTTTTGCACTCAGTTTTCACAGTTTCATAACTCAGATCTGAACACTCAGAAATACAGAAACAGAAAGTCATACCCTTCCCAAACATTGCGGCAGCTTCATACTAAGATTAAAATACATAGACAGAGTGTTAGGCATTATGTTTAAAACACATGATAAAACTACACATGATACTCTGCCTATATATATATTATTTATATATATACTGCAATCAGGTCCAGAAGTATTTGGACGATGGTGGAGTTTTTGTGATTTTGCCTTTATACACCACCATAATGGATTTGAAATAAAACAATTAAGATGTGATCGAAGTGCAACCTTTCAGCTTTATTTTAAAGGGGTTCCACAAAAATATGGCATTTACAATTTAGAGCCATTTTCGACAAAGTACCTCCATTTTCAGCGGCTCAAAGGTATTTGGACAAAGTGATATAATTGTAAATATAACCATAATTTTAATACTTGGATGAAAATTCTTTGCAGTCAATGACTGCCTGAAGTCTGGAGCCCTGGAGATGCTTTGCCAGGTCTTCACTGCAGCCACCTTCAGTTGCTGCTTGTTTTTGGGTCTTTTTGCCATCAGTCTTGTCTTCAGTACGTGAAAAGCATGCTCTATCGGGTTGAGATCAGGCGATTGGCCATTGAAAAATATTACATTTCTTTGCCTTCAAAAAGTCTTGAGCTGCTTTCACAGTATGTTTAGGGTCAATATCCACCTGCACTGTGAAGCAGCGCCCTATCAGTTTTGTAGCATTTGGCTGAATGTGAGCATTGAGTATAGCGCTATACACCTCAGAATTCATCTTTCTGCTTCTGTCAGCAGTCACATCATCAATAAACACCAGTGATACCATTCCATTGGCAGCCATATATGCCCATGCCATAACACTGCCTCCACCGTATATGACACGATGTGGTATACTTTGGATCATGAGCTGTTCCTTTCTTTTGCAGTACTTTTCTCTTCCCATCATTCTGGTACAAGTTTGTCTTGGTTTCATCAGTCAAAAGAATCTGATGAAGAACCAAAGGCTTTTTAAGATGTTTTCTGGCAAAGTCTAATCTGGATTTCCTGTTCTTGAATGCTACCAGTGGTTTGCACCTTGTTGTAAACTCTCTGTATTTACATTCATGAAAGTATCTCTTGATTGTAGATTTTGACAATGATATGCCTACCTTCTCCAGAGTATTCTTGACTTCCGTTGATGTCGTGAAGGGGTTTTTCTTCACTAAGGAAAGGATTCTGTGATCCACCACTTTAGTTGTCTTTCGTGGTCTTCCAGGCATTTCAATGTTGTTGAGCTTACCAGTGTTTTTTTTTTCTTTTTATGAATGTACCCAACTGTTGATTTGGCCACACCTAAGGTTTTTTGTTGTTTTTCAGCCTAATGATGGCCCCCTTCACTTGCATTGAGATCTCCTTGGACTTCATACTGGTAGCTCCAGTCAAACTGCTGCCAAATGCCAACTCCAAANCAAATACCTTTGAGCCCCTGAAAATGGAGGTACTTTGTTGAAAATGGCTGTAATTCCTAAATGGTAAATGCCATATTGTTTGGCACCTCTTAAAATAAAGCTGAAAGTCAACACTTCGATCACATCTTGATTGTTTTATTTCAAATCCATTGTGATGGTGCATAAAGACAAAATCACAAAAACTCCATCATCGTCCAAATACTCCGGACCTATATATGAAACCAATGATTTAAGTAAAAAAGGCAAAAAGCAGGAGTCTAAAGCTTACTAAAAACATATAATATACATACATATTGTAACAAGTGTACTTTCTATGTTTTTCGCCTATGTGTGAGTGAGTGTACGGACATCATCAGTGTCACAGATTCATCATCCAGAAAAAAAAAAATTGTTTGGATACATCCAAAAATTACAAATCATATTTTTATTGTCCTTATTTACTTTCAGTTTTTTTTTGTTTGTTTGTTTTTAAATATATTCATTTGGTTATTTTCTCAAACGATTGTGAAGCGTGAATCTGCCATGTCACTCAAAACACAGACAAGGATGCACACTCACACACACTAGCTTTACTAGCTCTCTATCTTTTATAGTGTGTAAACACGCAGGAGACTTCAGTTAGTCATCTGGAGGTGTGTAGTTCATAGGGCTCAAGAAGACAGAAATAGATAAACAGATATTTATTCTGGTGCTGAGAGTGCACTATCATACCTAACAGATGAAGTAAACTAAATGTTACTCAAATTTATCTAAAGAATACTCAAATTAATCTTCATTCAGTTGTTATTCAAGTATTATAAACAGATGATAGTAAATTTCCATATCATTACACTACTCACAGAAAATACCTGCATTTCCAGATCACAGAGAATCTTGTTTACACCTAATCTAATTACAAATTTGCAAAGAGGTGCAAAATGTTTTATTATTAAAAATGGTAATATAAAAATGTGTTAGTATTTATGTATCAAACAATAACATATATCCTATAGAATGTCTAGCCAAGAATGTCCTTAAAAAAGAAAAATATATATGAATTCTAAATAATAAGGGAAGTGACACATGCTCAAAAATAGGATAGAGTTCTGAAGGTTAATAGTTAATGTTATATGCATTGATTGGGGATAAAAAAATTTATTTCTGTAAATAATAATTATAAAAAAATAATAATAGGTTTTATTTACCCTAATGAAAGTCCTTGAGGTATGATAGTAGCTGTAGTGTTTGTTATAGATCACCTTCATCAAATCTAACTTTTGTAATAATTGATGGATGTCCAGTCTGATAGCATTAGGCTATTTGATAGATAGGCTTAAACAAACCCCAGTACACTAGCTTTACATTTATGGTAGCAGTGTATACATTGTATGTTTCCCCACTATTAAAAGGTTACCAAAGTATTCTTCCTTGCATGAACAGCACATGCTAGAAGTACATAGATTGACTCCCCACTTTTTCATTTTATGATACTACATTGGCAATAGCATATAACTATTCATCCCTTAATGTCCTGTTTAATTCATGAAGATTGCTACAGAGGTGTTGAATGTAAACGCTTTCCACAGCTCTCTGACCCTGAGATACACGAACCACATGTCTGAAGCCCACAGAGACCTTCCCATGCTGGGCCTGCATGAATTCATTATCAACATTAGCAAAGTCAGTGATTCCACACATTACAGCAGTCGACACACTTTTAAACCAGTACCTTGTGAATAATGCCCAGTTTCATTTGTATCTCATTAATTAAATTATTTCATTCATGCTCATAAGATAATGTGCTTTTACAAGTACTATTTTAGTAACATCAAAAAGGACCATAGTTCTAATTTGTTCACAGACAAAAAAGAGGCATAGATGCTTTGTTCCATATGCCTCCAATGACATTGTGCCTTTTTATTCTCCTTGTCTTTCTCATGTAGATTCAGATCGGTGAACAAGAACGACATAATATTATGAATTTGCTACTGATTTGCTTGTGATCCCCCAGAGATACAGTGGGGTAATAAATGCCCATCAGGCTGGCATGACACTGTGGCCTTCTACATTTTCCTTGAAAAGTGGCTTGCATGGAATGAAGGAAGAACGATTTATTAGGATTAACTTCCAAAAGCCCATAAATTATGCATGCACTCCCTAAATTACCATTCAGCAGTGCTCTTGGGGCACACTGTGCTTCAGTGAGTCATTGTGGGTTTAGCTAAGCAGCCTGCTCTGTTTATTGTGTACCACAGACTTGTATGTAATCAGAACTTTGAGCATAGCACTGCAGTTGACTCTAGATTTTTGATCTACAACTGTGTGACATCAACCATCAAAGTAAATAAATGGTTATTAATATGTTTTTGAAGCATTTGTTACTCCTTGTTATTAAGATAGTTAAAAAGATAGTTCAGTTAGAAACAGTTTGTAACTTTGTTGGAGTTTCTACTGACTGATCTGCTGCCAACCTAAAGCTATTCAATTACTGAGATCTTAGGGATTCAAGAAAGAAACCATAGCATGATGCATAAATTTCTGCCTCATCAATCTTCTCTTGCCTTCTTCCAGGCCTGAACAAGAGAGGAGAAAAGGAGACTGAGGATAGGATGTACCATTCTGTTGTGATTTGCATTCAGCTGTATCTCCCAAAAAACACTCAAGCTGCTAATTGATTCCTTATCAAGGACTCTCCAGGACCGATTGGATACAATGATAACTAATCAGCTCACTTTACTCCTGCTGTTGTCCATCCTGGAGTGGAGCTCAGCCTTGCTCCGCCCGGTGCCTGGATTTAGCACAGCTGATAGGGATGGACGGACGCTTCACCGTTCTAAGCGTGGATGGATGTGGAATAGTTTCTTTCTCTTGGAGGAGTGGACCGGAAGTGGAAAGCAATATGTAGGCAAGGTAAGTTTGATGATTAATCATTAATGGAAGCCAAATGCAAGATGTATGATGTCATATAAGATAACAAATTGGTACCTGTACATCAACATGTTCAAGAACTAGAGAGAAAGAAAAAAAAGAATACTTGATATAAAATAACAGCAAAACAGAGCAAATACAATAATATTTTAGAGAACTAACCTAACCTCCTGTGTTCTCTCTGTAGAGAGGTGAACGGGAGAAAGCTATAACAACATCATTACATCAAACTAAAGCACCATGCTAATAAAACTCATATGTACAAAATATCCATTTTATATATCCAAATATCCATCCATCCATTTTAGATGCAAGTCTCCATTATGAACAAAGCCCTTGAATACACTTACAACATAATACAAAAGTCAAAGCCATTCTATAATGTAACTTCCCAATATTTCACAGCTACAGAAAGGTGTGGTGATCAGCATGCTGATAAAAATCACAGTAGTGCAAGTGTTCCTCTCAGCCTGCATGGCATCAGATCAGAGTGAAGTGCTTGTCAAGCCACCGGCGTAAGAGACGAGCTCCTAGACAACCATAATTTAGAAAGCAGCAGTTACAGTCCTGTGGGGGGAGGAGGGAAATGAGGATGACTGTTGGCAGCCAATTTTCTGTTGAGGAAGCTCACTTTCATCACTCCCTTCATCTTGCCCAAGTAAACAAGTGTCATGAGCAGGGGTTTGAGGCAAAGAGGGGCCTGTGAGTGCCAACTGATAGCATCTTGTCCTTTCACATCTATTAAGTGTGAATGCAGAGATCATTGGGTAACAAACTGAGAAAGAAAAGAATGGTGGCGATAAAGAAAACAATAAAAAAAAAAATGGGAGAAGAAAGAAATGCCCTCAACCATAGCATCATTGTGTGGATGTGCTGAAGCAGTAAAGCAGTGCTGACTGGGACAAGTTCATTAGTAGAGGTAGTGTTATACTAATCAGTGGCCTGGAATTCTTCCCAGTGTTTAGATGCTTCTATTTGTGCTCTCTCTCTCTCTCTCTCTCTCTCTCTCTCTCTCTCTCTCTCTCCGTCTGTGGAATTATAACAATCACATTGGGCTGGCCCTATTCTTGCCGACTGTCCAATCACATCCCCAAGAAAAGTACAAGAAAAACAAAACACTGTCATAAATACTAAGGATGGGGAAAGGAATGTTTCAAAGATGATTCTAAGCAGTTTTGTTATCACTAATCCCATCAGTTTCCATCAGTGTGTGCTAGTGAATGAGTTTGTCCATCTGTGTCGGAGCCTCTGTGCTGACCAATGAATAGGCACTTAAAAGCCCAGCAATAACACATCAGGGCCATTAATCGTCTTTCTTGTAAAGATAATTCACCAGCCATTGCCAAGTTCTTTGGGATGCCATGTTTATTTATGGCCAGTGGAGCCTCCTTTCATATTTAAATCATAACAGTGGCTTTATTCAGACATGGTCTCATGCTTGCAAAATCAAAGCAATGTGCACAGCTCAATTTGTATGAAAGGTTGGAGAGGTTAAGGTTCGAGACAGAGTTAGTCTTCTTATTTATTTATTTTGTTTTAATTTAAAATTTCCAGACTTTATTTAATTTTTAATTTGAAAATACTTTTTTTTAATTTGAAAATGCAAACATGTATTTTCAATAGTATGTATTGCAAATAAGCATATAATTTTGAGATTTTAATTCAATTGCAAATTGTGTGTTTGCATTTTTGTGTGGAACAATAGCCAATGGCAGCCAAAATTAAAACACAAGTGCTGTCATTTGACATTTTATTTTCAATTTCAGGTATGATTTTCTGCCATATTAAAATGTAGTAGCAGATCTTCTATTTGATATTAATTTTTCATGCTCCAGTTTGGACCAAGAGACAGAGCGTTTGCAATACTGCACTGTCTCTTTTCCATACCATATCTGTTTGCAAACCCATTTGCATTTTCCCTGTCAATGAATCAGCCCTGTCAATCAAGCACTGTAGGTAGGGCTTTGAAGCAACATTGCATGTTTTGGAGGAAGTGACTAAAAAGCATCTATAGACAACAGTCACATATTTTTTGTTGGCACTGGCTGAGGTTTTTTTTTTTTTAATATGTGGCTCCAATGATGAAGCTTTATCTAAATGTTTCCAGATCTCCCAGGTCTTCCAATGGATCTCATCCATTGCCGTAGTCCTCCCTGGGTAACAGCCTTTTTTGCACCCTGTAGCCTGCTCTTGTCGATGCACTTCCTCCACCATAAAAATGGAACATTGGGCTGGATTAAACTTGCATCAGTGTAGGTTGTTGGCTGCAGGTCTGAGGCCTCCTGTCCCTAAGCTGGCCAGCAGAGTTCTTTGTGCTGGAGTGTCACCTTTGCCTCTGAAGGTGTCCACATCTTCCTAGTTGACTAGGTGGAGGCCACAGTGGCTATTGTGAGACTCTGTCAGCATTATCTCCAGCCTTACCTTGGTGCACTTATACTCCACTATGAGACTGAAAAGGAACCTTTCTAGGATGAATCCTATGATTCCCATGATTCCCACTTCCAGACGCTGCCATGCTGTGGTTTAGTCTAGCATAGGCTTGCATAGCTGGCATCATGGGAATAGTTCTGGACAAGGTTTGTGATGGTCTCAAACACCAAAGTAATGAAATGCAGCCCAGAGGAACTTGTGGGGAACTTAGCCAAATGGCATTGGCAAGATCCAGAAACACCACATGGAGGTCTCTTCCATCCCTTTTGGCAGTCTGAATCTGATGCCAGATCATGGCTGAGTGTTCCAGGCACATGGAAAATCATGGATATCTTTATAGAGATAAATAAAGAGATTTCTTTCCAGGTAGTCCAAAAGCCTATATGCTACCACACTAAAGAATATGTTGCCTTCAACACTAACCAGCCTGGTTTGGTGAAACTGGCTGAGGTCAACAGAGTCCTTCTCCCTTGGGATTAGGATGCCTCCTGCTCTATGTCATGAAGTTGAGATCTCCTGTGTCTACCATATCACCCTTGTCTGTCTCCAGCATACTTGCAGTATGCCTGGCGCATTTTTGTATGCCTCTATGGCCTATTTCGCACCGAAGATTATGCTGATATTGTCTAATGCATGGTTCTTTCTATTTCCCTCCACCTGGGAGGGCTGACATCTAGTTGATATTTTGCTTAGTGAATTGGTGGCATGTCAAGTGGTTAGGTGACCCATTCATGTCACCGTGTATCAGAAAAGGATTTTTCCAGGTGATCTTCAAGGTCTGCCAGTGGGACTGAAAGTGTCCATTTTTTTGTCAAGAGGTCTTTTATGAGCTTGAAAGGATCTTAGCAGATGCTAACTCTTGCCTGCTCTTTCATACCATGCTTTTTTTTCTCAAGTTCTCAGCTATCTTCAATGTTGTGAGCCTGACCTTGATGCCATCCTGCAAAAGGTTAATGTTCTCCTTCTTCTTCTCTGTGACCTTTCTGCACAGCTTTTTCAGCTGCCTTTATGCTCTGACCTGGCATTCTATTTCCTGCTACCCCCTTGACTTAGTTAGAATGTACAGAGTACTTTTCCCTTTCTCTTCATTGTTCAAAAACATTCAACTCCATCATTGTAGATCAGTTCTCCCATCATCTATAACTTCTTTAAAGTGTTGCTCCCAAGTGTCTTCAAGATGTGGCAGAGGTCAGTATTTTCTTCCCTCCACAAAGACAAAATAACGATTTCATCACTTTCTCTAAAATGTTGAATTTGATTGATGGAGCTGGATTGCTGCAACTTTTTCAATATGGCAGGATCATAGCAGTTTAGACATTGAAAATGAAATGCATTTGTATTTTAATCTGGGAAGCCACTATGCATTGTTGTGCACAAAAATACATAGTTGAACCTGGATTTGAATTATGTGTCAAATTATGCATGCCAATAAGGAAAATATATGTTTGAATGTTAATTTTTCTATTAGCATTTGTATATAAAAAAAAAAAAAAAAAAACACAACCAAATGAATGTTCTTTATTCCTATAGCAGTTTAAAGACAAGAATAATCAATGAACATGTTTTAAAAATCCTACAACACACTCAGCACTCCAAAACTCCAAGAACTTCATTCATTATGATTTCTTTTCACATGTTTTTTTTAAGCACTGAACTTATATAAATCAATGTCAAACAGCCATTTAAAACACAGAGGAATAAAAATTCAATGTTCATAAGTATCCTGCTGTTGCCTCAGGAATTTGGTCATCCACTTAATGATTTAATGCTTACTAAACCACAGAGAAGGGAATATCCCTGAATCTACTGGAAGTAAGCACAGATATTGAGGTCAACACAAAGTACACAGAAACTTTGACATGCCTTTCACTACACAGCAGAACAGCAAATCTGCAGTACTTTTTGTACTTGGCACTACATTGTCATTAGTCAGTAGAAGTACATAAGCAGTCAGACCCTAGTGAGTAGCAAGCCACTTTTAAGTGCTAGAACTTGGCGTGCAATTGGCCCCCTTTTGTGGCTGTGGTTTGATGCAAGGGCAGTAGCTCACACGCTGTTCCATCAGCACTATTGATGTGAACAAAATCCTATTAACCTTCCCAAGCCCTGTGATTCACTGGGTAAGTAAACAAGCTCGTACTCTTCAGTCTTCCCTTTGCCCTCATTCAGCTTCTCCTTACAAGGCCCTTCCTGTTCCTCCACACTTGACTTCTCTAGAGTCAGTTAGGAAAAGAACAATCACCTAAGATTCTGCTAAACAGAATTAATAATGATTGTTTGCACTAATTATGGTGAGCCAAAGGGTGCAAGGGATTGTTTATTGTATGCATAAGAGAGAGTTTAAAGTTTGCTAAAGTGTGGTTTATGAACGTGTTGGCATGAGGAAATCACTAGCTACCCTACAGCAAAACATGGTCTTGCAGTCAATGAAACAAAAGCTATTCAATGGACAATTAACCTACCAAATGGAGCTTAGTAGATACCTTTGCTAAAGAAGTAAAGTATATCTAATGGTCTGTAGGAGCCTATAGCAAGTTCAACTTCAAAATCAATTCTCCCTGCATTGTCTGACAATAAAAATCATACTGTAAAAAAATAAAGTTTTTTTTTGATAGCTTACACTACAAAACTCTACAACAGAGGCTGATTAATTTCTTTACTGACAAATCCACAAGCATACTTCCATTTGCATACATATATACATCCTCTATTCATGTGTTCTAGACACCTGTTACTACTCATTAGCTAATTGTGTGGTTGATGATACATTATTTAGGTAAACAATTGTACACAAGTTAATGAAGTCACTTGAGCTTCAGTGCTGTGATTATAAAAATGTCATATAAATACAATTATGCACATCAGCCTACACAACCACCTGGAATGATTCAATTACAGCCACAGCAAAAATGTCTGTGTCTACTTTAGGAAGCATATGCATACTCTTATATACTATACCACCTAAAAAAGTAACATGCTTTGTCACTACGGGCTGCAGATCATTCTGTATTCACTGAAAGCAATCCCACAGACATTCTGGCAGACGATTTTGTACACACTTTTACAGACAATTTTTCAAGGTGTGAAAGCTATCTGAATGTGTGTGCTGTTTGTCCCTATCCATTTAAATACCACATCAGTATTCAGGACAAGACAGGGGAGGTAATTGTCAATGTTCATGTGTTTTTTCAACCCTTTCCAACAAGGTGTTCTGCATAAGATGAAACACACTGTGAAAAATGCTGTATGAGTGAGTTTTCATAGGGGAAAAAAGACAATATATATGGGCTGAGGTAGAATATGTATAATTTTGTTAAAAAAAAAACAACAACAACAAAAAAAAACTTAGACTCAAGTGGAGATGGAGATGGAAAGGGAACAGTGGTAAATTATGGCAGGTGTTTTGACAACAAAGAAAGAAAGATAGAAAGAATGAAATGAAGGCTAATATATATATTATATTTCATTCTTTCTATCTTTCTTTCTTTCTCTTCCCCTGTCTTCTCTCTCTCTCTCTCTCTCTCTCTCTCTCTATATATATATATATATATATATATATATATATATATTAGGCACTTGCAGCATTCATTGCCCATTATAGATTTAACAAAGGGTATCTGTTCATGTTGCCAATCTCACAAAGACTGCAGTGTCAGGCAAGAAGGACACTATTTTGTGCCAAAAAGTTTCACTGAGCAAATGAATTTGCAATCAGTATTCCTTGCAATGCCTATGGTGTCTCTGAAATGTGGAGAGGGATTTCAGCTTGGGCAGAAAATCCGCATGGCCAAAACTATGATTTTTTTTTTTTTTTATGAATCACCGTAAACTGCCACTGTGTAGCTAGGGGATATTTTATTCTGAAATGTCTTTTAATTTGTCCCTAAAGCCTCAGAGGAGTCCTTTTTCTGGCCAGTAATTAGGACACCCTGTGTGTTCCTCTGAGGCTGTGGAGAGCAGCCGAATGAAAAACATTGGCTACACTGTAGAAAAGAAACATCTGGAGAATTGTGATTTAGAAGCATTAGAAATGAAAAATACAAAGGGAATTGCAATCAATTAGTCCTGTTACTAACTGCAATAATGGTACATTTTCAGGTTGGCATGCATGCATAGCCAATAGTCATTTTAGTGCATTAGTCCATAAAAAGAAAACTGACCAACAGTAGTAGAGAGAAAACTCAGTTAAGTAGCCACGCTTGTTTATGTAATTGTAATGAGCAAACATGGACTGTTTTTGGGCCTAAATATTTGCTTTTAGCTGATATGCTTATAAACATCAGTGGGTTTTAGGGTCTAAAGATTTATTTAAGTAATTTAACTTCATTACTTTTAATATTTTGATCAATTCTGCATAAACTATGATTATATTGATATATATGCAACATAAGCAAGAAAATAGAAACTGTTAACTGCTAACAAGTGGATTACTGATTACATATAACATATATACAGTATAATCCCTCAGGTTTTGTACAAATTAACACAATCCATCTTATATTAACTTATCAGTGCTGCTGCTTGCTGCTCAAGTCTGTGCTTACTGCAAATAATAACACAATTATTTTATGTATATATCCCATAAGCCATTGCAGTCTGGTGTCTGTCAAATACCAATTATCGTAGGCTCATGTGTGTTTGTGCGTTGATTTCATGCTGTCATCTGCTTTTGTTGTGAGCCTTTGTCGTAGATGGTGACATATGAGAGAGCTAGGCTGGATTGTAGGATTTTTCCGTAATAAAGGACAAAGGACACTAATTTCAAGGCTGTCAGGGGATTTTATTCAAAAGATTTATGATGAAAATGGGATCTGTGTTAATATAGAAGCTCCTCCCGATCAAAACCCACATTAGTGCTCTTTCTCTGATTCTCTATTACCTTACTGTAATATGTTGTTTGTTGTCAAAGGTACCCTTTATTAGAACAAATCTGCAATTGCAGGGTACAATTATGTTGTGGGGGGTTTTCACTCTAGCTTGGTGTGGTGGTGGTGGTGGTGTGTGTGTTTGTGTATGTATATATATATATATATATATATATATATATATATATATATACATA
>CM074956.1:15036678-15060827 GCA_037577455.1 Pangasius macronema | reverse complement strand
TATATATATACATATATATATATATATACACAAACACACACACCACCACCACCACCACACCAAGCTAGAGTGAAATATATATATATATATATATATATATATATATATATATATATATATATATAGCTTTGAGTTCATGAACATTATTTAAAGGTACACAATAATATTTTGTCTATTTATTAAAGTCCCAGAGCTTTCTATTTGTGATCTTTCCACTGACAGTACTTATTAAGTCCAAGATGACATTATTGATTATTATTTAGACCTAGTTGTTTTTGAGGTATTGAGGTTTGGATTACACCCAGTCATATTCAAAGGATCAGTCAAACAGGCTAAGAACTCAGTTATAAATATAATAAATTTGCTAATGGAGGGATGTTATTTCCACACCTGTAATTAAATAAAAATTCATGGACCCCCTGCCTATGCTTCATAGATCCTTGGGGGACCCTGGACCCCTCTTTGAGAGCCACCGAGTACTAGCTGTGTCATTTGTAGTTCATAGGAGTTTCCAGACACATAACTGCATTTAAACAGCTGTACATCAGCCAAAGTTGATTCAATTATAGCTTAATTACTGATGTTAAAAATTAATTGAATATTAAATTGATTCATTATAATTTATAATTTGTCTTTGGTTCAGACCATATCACAATTGCTACATGTGACTCTAGTACTGTTCTCTAAATAACTAGAAAATGTATATAATATTTGAAGTATTTTAATGTCTTTGTTGGTTTGTATGCTGTGACATTCTCCCTCCCTGTCTCCCTGTCACTCAGAAGAACATGGACCCATGAGGAAGTGTGCACAAACATTTCCTTAATGCATGCATCTATGTGTGAATGTATTACTGCCTGTGCTAAAACCCCATCCCAACCATTTTCCCAAATTCATGACAGTTTCATTATTATTTGTTTACACATAAGACACTTATGTCTTAAAAAAATTAAATAAGCAGAAAGAGGTTAATTACCAATTCTGCCCCTTGAGATATCACATCCTAGCTCCTGGAAATGCAGTTCAAGCAATGTAATATGTGTAGGTGTGTGTGTGCTTGTGTTTTCTAGTGTAACACTTGCTACTGCTGAAAACCACTGGCATGTTTTTTTTTTTATATTTTTTTTTCTCCACCTTGCTAGTTTTTTTTTTTTTCTGTTTTAGCCTTTGCACAACTAGAATATTTATGTCTGTACTAAATCATACTGATTTTGGATTGCCATGCATTCTTTAAACTAAAGGTACAGTATCCAAATAAAGAATGCATATTAATATAATCATTAATATAATAATTTTTTATCCTATGATTTATATATTGTAGAATTGTAGAATCTACTAAAAATTAGAATCTTTGAAATATTTGCATAATGCCAATGTACATCTGACCTGGCATGGACTCCACAAGTTGCCAAACCTTATGATCCATTTTAGATCAAATCCATTGAAGTGTCATCTGAACACGTGCTTCTATAGAAGAGATTAGGAATGAGGAGAATCTGATCTTTTGTACAAAGCACTTAACATGATCAATATCACAAATTTGCTTACATTTAAATACAAACCTAGAAATAGTGCAGAATATTGATTATTAAATATTAAAGCTATAGCCCTGGTGGACTAGTGGTTAGGTCACAGCACTCTCATCGCTGTGGCCCGGGTTCGATTTCTGGCCAGGGAACCGACCCCAGCCACTGGGGCTGCGTGCAACAGTGCGCTCTCAGTGCCTGTCCCTAGCCCGGATAAAAATTGGGGAGGGTTGTGTCAGGAAGGCCATCCGGCGTAAAAACAGTGCCAAATCAAATATATGCGGACCAATGATTCGCTGTGGTGACCCCTAACGGGAGCAGCTGAAAGAGGAACGAGATATTGAACATTTACTTTGTTGTTTTAAGTATTTCAGAATTCTAAAACCCTTTGTTTATGTCCAATTTTAAATAATTAAATAAATTCAGATTTTCAGTCACAGACTTTTGGACCCCATTGCATATATATTAATTGTGTTTGGTGTAAAAACTAACCAATGCAAGATTGAAAGTATTTTGTAAAAATAACATTCAAATTATTGTCAGGAAGTTGATCCAGTTTCACACTCAAAAATATGGATGCATGCCCATTATATTGAAGATGGTATGAGACAAAACTATCTATGTAGCAACACACAATTGGCAAGTTGAAAACAGAGACATTTTTTTATTTAATAATAATAATAATAATAATAATAATAATAATAATAAAACATGCACATTCACACACATAAACACACAAACAAGCTATTTACAGAAGAAGAGAGGGCATACATGCAAAAATACAGTATCTTAAGTTTGCAATATCCTCGTCACAGCTAACAACTGTGCACGGTTTAATGGACAGCTAATGTAATTGCATGATTTGAAAGAGCGATAGCATGTGGTGACACAATCCCTAAATGGAAGCCTGAGCCACTCAAATTAGCCTATCGGCATCCTGATGTGGTTGCAGACGAAGAGAAAAAGGAGCACCCAATTATAGCCTGCAGTCAGCTGTAATTACTCTAATCATGAAACTGTGGCCTCCAATGATCCTTACACCACTAATATAATAGAGACAATGTTCCTTGTTTCTTATAGTACGGTGACTGATTTTTATAAAATATTGAGGACAAACAGGACATAACAATGTTGTCTAATGATTTTGGTACTGATCGCTTCTTTCTGATGGGACGTGTGTAGTTCCAGTGAAGTCCTCTTCAGGTAGCATCTTCAATCAAGATAAGAAGCATTGCAATCAGTTTGAGAGGTAGCCAGTGCACAACTACTCTTGTTGCTAAGAGACAGGTGCAAAAAAAGTTTTCCTTGGGAGAAACAAGTTTTTGTGTTCAAGCCAAATGGTTTTGAGTTAATATTTGGGTTCTCTCATTGACAGGAATTTGGCATATACTGTATGCTGTATAAACGCATGGTGATTATTATTATTATTATTATTATTATTATTATTATTATTAATTTATTTTTGGAGGGTGGACTGTTAAGGCATTATTGAAATATCTCCTAAAATTCGTTTTACCACAGTAGACGTTCTGCTGAAAAGTTGGTAACATGCATGGAGCAGGACTACGACTTCCATCAGCCACTGCATATCACATGATCACACCACTCACGTTACATGATTGTTTGCACCTGATTCACATTTATGTTCAATGAGCACTGTATTTAAGTCACGCCTTTTACAATACTCAGTGTCTAGCTTTTGTCTTTTGTTGTCAATATCATTGTACCTAACGCATGTCATGTTCATGTTGTTGTCGCTTATCCTCATTTTGTTTCTCAGTCTTTGTGCTTCATGTGTTGTCTCTATAAACTAAATCTGCACTTGCATCCGCCTCCTCCACCATTCCGTGACAATACAAGTAATTAATATTTAATATTTGTTATTATCCCACAGTACTGTTGAATTCTCAATTCTGATTGGTCCAAAGATATTGATTAATTTTCTATAACCGTAGCTCTGACAGTAATTTTGACTACTAAGTTTTAAATGTGCTTTTTTTCTAACCCTCATCACTTTTATATCAACTTACACAGGGACTTGTATAGCAGATACTCCACATAAACATTAAAATTCAGTGTGTAATTGTGGATATAGTGAGGTTTTCTATAAGAAGACATTTATTTCACTTTGTGACAGTAAGAGGTAAAGCTGTAACTTTACATTTTCAGACACAAGAAAGTCTTTGGGACAGAGGGCTTTGCGATTCCAGCTTTAAATCGGGCTGCATCACAGCACTGTGTCAGTGAATATTATCCTACAACAGCATGCCTTGCCATGTTTTATTCCTTATATAATATACATTCAATGGGAAAAATGTTACAATCATCACACAAGGCCTTTATGTTATTCCTTATATAATCACCAGATTATGTGCTACTGAAAAATTATTTTGTGCGTGCTTTAGAAAATGCTGAAAAAATTGCACTAAAAAAATTTGTAGAGATAGGGAACAATTCCTTACCCACACATGTATTTAACACCTTATTATTATTTTTTTTAGCTTCACTCTGATATGGACACAGAGGATGGTTCTGTGAAGTATGTCCTTACTGGAGATGGAGCAGGCACAGTTTTTGAGATTGATGAAAACTCTGGTGATATCCATGCCACCAGAAGATTAGACAGAGAGGAGAAGTCTTCATACACACTCAGTGCTAAAGCAGTCAACAAAACGTCTGGACACGTCCTGGAGAGGGCTTCAGAATTCATCATCAAAATCCATGACATCAATGATAACGAGCCAAAGTTCAGTAAGGACACTTACGTGGCCAGCGTACCTGAGATGTCCAATGTTGGTAAGTTCAAACATTATTTTTTTGTTACACGCTTGTGCAACATCAGCTGGCAAGTTCTGACTGTTTTGTAATGAGACTTTTGTGCTGATTCTGGCACTACCTGCTTCAAAAGTTTCTGTGATCTACTTAAAGTGAAGTACATCTTATTCAATAAGAAGTAACGCCTCAACAGCCCCATTGAATTCAAACATCAGCTATCCCCTCTACTTATTGGATTTCACTTTTGAATTAAGGTGTCTTTATAAACAGTCCTTATGCCATGTGAAATAAAATTGCATGTCTGCAATAAAACTTCTACATAATCAGATTGCTCATAAACTTTTGACTTCATAAAAATGTATTTTCCAACAAAAAAAAATTGGTATGTCTCTCACAGGAGGCTCATGAGATATATAGAATACGCACATTTTCATTATGAAACATCTAGAATACACACATTTTCATAGATACAATGCTCCCTGATTAGTGCTGGAATTTGTAGGTCTAATTATATTTATTTCTCTGGCCAGTTTAATTTGCCATTAAAAGGTATGATGTACATTCAGCCTTAGATAATTAAAAGAAAATGACTTCATCCTGTTTTAATTAATCCTATTATCGTCAATGATTTTTACACCTATTACGACAAACAGACTGAATAAATGTAGATGAATGCACAAAAGCATGTGGAAATCCATTACATGTTCTGAAGCCCCAAATTAGCCTGTGGCTTTATCTTAAATAAATCAAAGCTCATTTGCAGATGAGACAAAGCATGACAAAGTGTTTTTATTAGAAGTTTAGCCTTAGAATAACATAGTCATTGTTGATATTAATGATATCATGGCTTACAAACAAATCTGCACCCAAGAAAATGAATCTAAGTGAAATGAGTCATGGCAGGTTTGTGACAGTACATGGATTTTCAGCTCCTTAAACTTAGTGAGCTGCATAAATTAAAGGCTTAATCTCTAGCAATATGTGCAAATTAGTGCACTGCATAAACGTATTTTATATTGCAATGAATCACTTTTGTTCATTAATTTAACAAATGACGAAACTGTTTCATACACATGGGTTTTTATAATCGGAATGGAATATGTAGTGTTTCAGTGTTTCATGATTTGGTTTAACATCACTCTATCTTTTTTTTTTTTTTTTATCTGCAAAACGTGACTTTTATGTAATGGGTCACACATAGTAGAAGTTGGAGGTAAAAGCAGCACTCTTAATGGATCTTTCTCCAAGTTCCTGGGGCTCTTGCACTTGAAATCCTAAGGCTCTCTTCCAGCAAGCCCACACGCTCCCTTTCATTTGTCTATTTCTCCATGGGCTTTGGAGTTACATCATACACAGCAACTCTAAATGGGACACTGCACTCATAAGCCAACTCGTTTTCCTCCCTCCTCTCATCCCTCTCCATGCAGAGCGGATTCAAACACACAGCATGTGTTGAGTCAGGAGGTCATGGGTGGCACTTGCGTTTAAGCCGAACAAACCGGCCATGTGTTGTGAACGTGCTCTCTGGTAATCAGGCCTGGCCATCCGTGAAGTGTGAGCCTCTGCTCACTCCATGTTTTCCCAGCACCATCGGAGAGCGGCAGATGTTTTTGAGTTCATTAGTATTCTCCAAGCTGGGCCGAAAGTGAACACCACTCAATGGAGGTCTTGAAGATGCCAAGGACAACATGGATGGGTGGGAGACACCATGTGCACACCTTTCTAAGCAAGATGAAAGAGCTGGATCACCTTTAAAATCATTTAAAAGTGTGAAGACATGTTTGCAATACACGAACACAGAGAGGCAGAGTGACTGATTCAGAGACCATTTGGATGATTAGGATGAGTTTTGGTTGTCACGTCAAAACAAATCTTTTTTTTATTCAATTTTTCAATTCATTTGAATAATATTTAATATTTCAGACATAACAGATTGATTAATTTTTACTGGTCAAACAAAATTACCATTAGGTCACAGAAAACCAAACAAAGCTGTATTCAAAGAATAATTTGTATTTTTGTTTGACAGGCTATTAATGTTAGCATTTTTTCACTCTTAGTATAATATCTAGATGAAACAATAATTTAAAGCAATTATACTATGTTGGATGGGGAAGGAAACTAAAAATGTCATCCTATCATAAATTGAGATAGCCTACTTTTGGTTTAATTAGGCTAATTATAATTCTTTGAGCAGATCAGACTATGTTACTCTGGTTTCATGATCCCTAGCTAGAGAGAGCATGAAAAAGGATGAGATGACCCAGTAGTACTAGACTGATGGAATTTTGACTATCAAAGAAAAGTTCATCACATAGTAGTGTGAAGGTAATTATGAGATTATGATTCAGATATTAAACACCATGATATAAGCTGATCAGGGATAAAAGAGCAAATGATCTAGCAGTGTCTGGCCTTCATCACTGGTCACACTGGGGGGTGCACACATTTACATGTTTTAATTACAACTCAGAGGGTGTGCGTATGCCAGCATAGTGCCACCAAGATGTGTTTTAATGAAGAAGAAGGGCTAAGTTCTTCTTCTTTTTCTTCTTCTTCTTCTTAGACATAATAATAGTAGTAGTAGTAGTAAACGTTATTTTCTGATATGAAAATTGGTACATGATGATTTGATATGTGAACTCTTTTGAAATATTTTGTTTTATTGAATGTTTCCCTCCTCTTTTTTCACTTTTCCCAGGTGCATTTGTGATGAGAGTAACTGCTACAGATGCCGATGATGAATCTTATGGAAACAGTGCTAAGCTTGTGTACAGTATACTACAGGGACAGCCGTACTTCTCTGTGGAACCTGAAACAGGTAAATGCGCCACAAGATTGGATGTTAAAAAAGTAATTTTAATAACATTCATTTGTCTATTTAATAAATTCCATTTTACTACTTACATTTACACAGTATACCAGCTACACATATTTCTGTTTTCTACATGGAATCAGTAGTAATACTCACTTCCATAGCAATGTCCTTTCATCCCTTGAGCTTGTGCTGTGATGTTAGGCGGTCACGCTACTCAGTGCATTTTCTACCTAAGTGAACAAGTTATTCTGGGTCATCGTATTGAAAGCAGTGCAGTACAGCTATGGGCTAATGCAACTGTATGAGAAATCCAATTTGAGCATTGCACTGCGTGGTTGCATTCTGCCTTTTATAACCCATTTAGATGCTTGAAATGCAGAATGTTTACCCATTCACCTTAGACTCCTTCCTCTGTCAGCCTAAATCACATCCCAGTGTCTTAACAGGGAATGACTACACCTGAATATAGAGCTACACTGAAAAAAATGGAGTGTGTGGTAGGTTAGATTTAAGAAGAATATTACAGATGGTTTATATAAAAACATTATGTTTCTCATCAAAACATGATTTCAGTGCTTATGTTTGACCTAATTTAAAAATGTTTCTAATTACAAGACTGAATTATGTAAAGTGAGCATGATCAATTCATGTAATACAGGTACTATAACTATGTATTTAAATTAACATAGCTAAACTGTGTGTGGTAGAATAGTGCAGTGGTAATGTCGCTGTTGTAGAATGCCACCAACCTGGTTTTGATCCTCAGTTAAGGTGAGAGTATGGATTCAATTATCTTTTTTTGAGTGTAGATATCAGCAGGAATGACCTGATTAAGCTGCGTGAGCTGAGTGAATGAAAAGCAGTAAACTTGGACAATCAACATTCAACCCAAACACATCTTAAAATAGATTAATCAGATTCATACACGACATAAATGAAATATTACAACCTGCATCTGCACAAAATGACATGACAGAATCAGTGATGGTCAGAATGTGTAAATCTCATTGTGAATATGCTCTTTCTGTAACAACACATTTGGTAAATTTTGTCACATGTTTAAATTAATACTTAAAATATTTGAATATTTGGTTTAATTTTGCACTTTCTAGTCGACTAAAATCAGATGCCATTTTAGTTAGAGTAAAACTGACAAAAATTAATGAATGTAGCATGATGAAATATTGACAAAATTTAAACGATATATTTGTCAAAAGACAAAAAATATGACTAAAACTGTATAAACACAAAAAAGCTAAGCAAAATAAAACCAAGTTTGCTACAGTAATGCATGTATTTATGCACATTTATAAATTCAATTAATGTAAATCAAATTCATGTGCCAAAAATGTAAAAATACTATTAATGACTGAATTATTAATGGTTTATCGGCATGTGCACTGTACAGGTATTGTACAATAAACTTGAATTATACTGAAAAAATGGAATGTGTGGTCGGTTAGATTAAAGAAAAAAAAACGTATGGTTTACGTATGTATGATAACAAAATATGTTAATGTAACTCAATTCAATCACATGGAACCGATGTATGCATTTGAATTAAGTAAATTCAAAGAGCTTTTTTTCCAGTGTAGAGACAGTCTGCCTGCTGTTGAGAAACTAAATCATATATTAAAACATATGAGCAAAATTCAATGCAACAGGCATGACAGTCCTATTACTAGAGTTATTTCAATCTATTTGTGATGCAGTTAATATAGTTGATGGATGATCTGTTTTATTCAATCAGGTTTCACTCTAAGCCAATATGCTTTCTATCTAAATCAATGTGAAGTCATTATACCAGACTAAAATAATCTACAGTGTTGCTAGGGATTTGCAGTGAAACAAAGTGAGATGGTCATTATATAAAAGTCATTCTGCTACTGTAGTAATTTGGCCATGGCAAACAACATATTTTAATATTAAAAGAGCTCATCTGGGTGAAGAATATTAACCATATTTACAGCTCAGTAGAGCCTTTCAAAGTGCTTTAATTGAACATAAGCAAAATTCATAGACATTTAAGTGGATATGCCAAATACATATCAAAACATATTCTGTAAGGCTGCATAAGGTAACATTTTTTATGAGCTCATGATTAAGCATCTCTCAGTAACATGATTCATGAAAGAATGTGTAGCTTTTGCAGCGAGCCTGTTTTATTCAGTAATTCAGTAATCGTTCAGTAATTGATGACCACCAAAGTTTGTATTGAATAAAATTTAATTGAATTTGATACCTAAATATATAATACTACCATTTTGTTTTACTTATGTCAATGAAACAAATACTAAATAAATAAATAAATAAATAAATAAATAAATAAATAAATAGGTCCTAACAGATCAACAAACTCAGTGTCATACACAATAAAAGTCTACACACCCCTGGTGTAAAAGTCTACACACCCCTGGTATAAATTGCAGGACTTTGTGATGTAAAATTTGAAACCAAGATAAGCCATGTCAGATCATTCTCCACCTTTTATGTGATATACTGTAGCAATGATTTGGCATTTCACTCTTCTTTGCAAAAATGCTTCAGATCTATCAAATTCCTGTGCACAGTCCTCTTCAGGTCATTCCACTGATTTTCAAAAGGATTCAGATCAGGGCACTGTCTGGCCCTTTCCACAATGTTGATCTGCTTCTGAAGCCATTCCTTTGTTTTTCACTTTGGGTCATTATAATTTTCTTCATCTTCAGCTGTCTAACAGAGGTCTGTGGTTCAGACAGTTCAGATCATTTGTGCCAAAGGATTGGTATTTGGAGCTATCCATGGTTCCTGCTATCTTGACTACAGCCCCACTCCCAGCTGAAGAGATGCAGCACATCTAAAGTTTTCAAAAGTGAGATCCTGTACAGGCTTTGTGAGCATTTTGCAGACCATGACTTCAGCAGTCAGATGAAACCAAGACGACGTGAAGAAAATCCTAAAGAAACAGCTGATCTGTATTTGGGGTTAATCAGAATCACTTTGTTGATGACAGCCATATAATTACATTTGAACATGACTTTGAATGTGATTGGCTCATTCTGAACACTCTGGTCATTCTGTTTGCTTTACACTACACACTGCTAACTAGCTAGCTAATTTAATTCACATTGGACAGTGGTTATAACTTGGCAAAAAGGTGGGGGTGAACCATACCCATATTCTGGGAGCTGTTTCAGAAGAAAAAAAAAAGATGAATGATTGCATCAAACAACCACTCAATGAATAAACACAAAGGAAAATGTCAATTTTAACTCCTATTTTACTGAAGCACAGATCTAGCCTCCAACTCTGCATAGATTTTACTCTGCTTGTTTTTAGAGACACACCCCAAATAATTGGCCAACAGCTGTTGAAAGAAGTACAATCCAGTGTGAATGTACTGTAATTCATTCATTCCTTCAATCAACTTAAGTAACTGTTTCATCCTGGTCAGGGTCAGGTTGGATCTAGGTCCAATTCAGGCAACACTGGGCACAAGATGGGAATTCACCCAAGATGGGGATGCCAGTTCATCATAGGGTACCATGCACACTCATTCATAGCTATGGTCAACTTGGTGTAGCCGGTCTGCCTACCTGCATGCTTTTGAACAGTTGGAGGAAACCGGAATACATAGAGGAAACCCAAAATCACATGGGGAGAACATGCCAAACTCGACACAAACATTAACCTGAGTTCAGGAACAAACCTACAACCCTGGATTTGTGAGGCAGCAATGCTATCCACTGCTCCACTGTTAATAATAATAATAATAATAATAATAATAATAATAATAATAATAATAACATGTCTGAGATTGCCTTTATTTCTTTATTTCATGGGATAAAATAATGTAAACTGAAGAAGCAGATCATGTTTTTATATTCTTTGCTCTCAATTTGCATTTTGTGTGTCATGGTAAAATATATATAATGATATATTGTATATTAACATGGCGAGCATTCAAAAAACATCTTCCAGGAGTTTAGTATATTGCCATTTTATACAACATTTAGTTCTGGTCCACTAAGCTGATTGGACAAGCAGCTTTCCAAGACTCCTAAATTTAGTATAAACACACTAAGATGTTTCACTGTTTGTATCACTCCGCTTGTACGCGTTCGCCGTTTAAAATTCAAAACATAGTGATAGGTCGAAACTGTTACTAAAATAGTGTTAGCAACATGGTATTTTTACATTATTACAACATTGTAAGTTTTGACTTAAAATATGAAAGCTCATCGGATGAAGATGAAAAGGAAGAATTTGAACAGCAACAGTTTCAAGGTGTGCAAGCATCACACTGGTAGATTTAGACATTTTAGAGAAAAGCCGAAATGAATCTAATATTATAAAAAAAAAAATAAAATGGGCTGTCAATTGCTTTAACACTTGACTCCATGAAAAAAGTGCAGTGTTGACTTAAGTGCAGTATTAAGGGATTTGTATGGATCCATTTGGACTAGTAAGGGACAGCCTTATGGAACTTTACGTCAGTAGCTACCTTGGGCTCTGGGTTGGGATAAATCTTACATCAGTGAAACCCCTCTTAGTTGTATATGGAATTTGATGCAGGACTCAGAATTCATGTCAGCCAGCAATGGTTTCAAAGGGGTGGTGAAACAAATCCAATGGATGGGCACAGATATAACAATATGCTACACGCTGTTTTCATCCAAAGACCAGGACAAACTGAGACACTCTGCTGCACTAGTCCCTGGCAACCCAAAGGGTTTATTAAATAAGGTCTGGTATGGCATCCAGTTACATTTTGTATGTAGTAGCCTCGCTGTAGATATACCATAGCAAAATTCCACCCAAAGCAAAAGCCCTCTACCTACAGCCCAAAGAACAACTGCTCACAACAGTATTATCTGGTATACCACTGTTACTTTGGGAGTGAATCAGCTGGCTCAAATGCTGCCCAGAATGTGCAAGGAGGGCAGGGCTGGAATCATACACTAACCACAGTCTGAGGGCCACTGCAATTCAAAAATTGTCTGATGCAGGGCTGGAAGCAAGGGAGATTATGGCATGAGTAGACACAGGTATGTTAGCCATTTCCCCCCTTAAAAACCTATAGAATAGCTATATGTAAAGCTTAGTATTTAAAAAAAAGGATTTTAAATGCAAAGTTTTTTGTAGGTCAGAGAGCTTGATAAAATCATCCTGAGACCATTCCTTGAAAATGTTGGAATAGAAAACATTGGGAGTATTAGCAGACTAGGACCTAAATATAACCCCAGAGAAGCAACACATATCTGCGTCTCTGCCACCAAATTTCTATTTCATCAGATGTACCTTTAAAAGGGATGTACAAATCAATCTGGGCCCAACAAGCAGTAATCTAGCCAGCAAGCAGCAAGCTAATGAGTGAGTCGCTATGTTAGGATGGCATCACGCAACAGTTTCCAACTGTGGCTTCTTCTGGATTTATTTCCATTATTATTCCATTAATATTTAGTCATATTTTGTCCGATTTATCAGTTACTTGATATTAATTTCTTGTTTGTCGAACTGTTGTGTAAATGCAATATCACAATGGGAATTGTGCTGTTATCCTGAATACCAGCAAAGGTGCGATTACAACGGTTCTTCGGTATAACCACCCTTTTTCAGCACTTTCATACAACAGTTCTTCAGTATAACCACACTTTTTTAGCACTTTTATAGACCAATTCTTCAGTGTAACGTGATATTGCTTAAATATTGTGCATAAATAGTCCAAGTTGCAATTATTCCATTAAGCACTGCAAATTCATTTTTATCATCCTCATTACAAAATGATGAACTAAAAATACATAAACAGAAAACCAGAAGCATAGGCCACGGTTAAAAGGCTGTATCTACTGTTATTGTCTTTGTTTTGGTATTATGTGCCAACAGCCAATTCTGCACACAGTTGTGTCCATGAGATGCTAAATTGATGTCATGAAGCTAATCTAATCATGATGTTATTTGGAGTATTTTATTTAGTTCACAACAGGTGAACCCTTTGTGGAATTCAGGTGTGTAATTACACATATATTGTGAGTAGTCATATTTCCATATTTAATACATCATTTTAAGCATTAAATCAATATAGTTTTAGTAGATGGATATGGATAACTAAAAATGGGAAATAAGTATTTTCTGATAATAAAGTTACATTCCTGATAATACAAAATGTCAGATAGAACCTATCAATGCTAAGGTCCTAATATCCATCCATTGTTTTCCATCAGGTGTGATAAGGACAGCTCTGCCCAATATGATTCGAGAGAACAGGGAACATTACCAGGTGGTAATCCAGGCTAAGGACATGGCAGGACAGATGGGTGGTCTCTCAGGGACGGCTACAGTCAATATCACACTGCTGGATGTCAACAACAGCCCTCCTCGCTTCCCTCATAGTAAGTCCCTGCTTTTACATGCTGTACATGTGAACATCATTATGAAGAAAAAATCAAAGTCACTGCATTGAGTTGGGTTAAACATAATCCTTAAAGAGACCATTGTAAAGCTTGTGTGCATTCTACACTTGACCTTCCTGTAAACAACCCTTAGTGTTAAGATGCATAAGAATGTTCTACATACAGTGGCTTGAGTAAGTATCAATCAGGGTTTGATTATTTAATGAAAAAAATAATATTTTTTAATCATTATAAAACAATAGAAAGAATATGCCACAACCACGACTGCCTAGAGGAGGCCGACCACCAAAAGTCAGTGTCAAGGTAAGGTAAGGCCATTAGCCAGAGAAACAACCAAGGGTAACTTTGCAGGACCTGGAAAGGTCCAAAATTTGGAAGAGAGAAGCTGATCACAGGACAATCTTAAGCTAGAGCCTCCACAAAACTTTATGAAAAAATTTTGACAAGAAAGCCATTAACCGTTTGGAATTTTCCAAGAGCCATGATGGAAGACTCAGAAGACATGTTGAAAAATGTTTCTGGTTCTCTGGTCGGATGAGAACTTTTTGGCCTTGGCACGAAAAAAAAAGTTATAAATTATATATATATATATATATATATATATATATATATATATATATATATAAAGTTGAATTATAAAAATTCAGTACAGAAAAAGGTTGTAAACACTAAAAGACAAATTTTTTTAAGTTAAACGTTATAACACGACACAATGTAGAAAAGTTCAAGGGAGTGAATACTTATGCAATACTTATTAGATCTCTGTAGGACACATTTACATGCTTGTCATGAAAACTTCAAATATGAAAAAAATATATATTTGTAATGGAAATAGACATTAAATATGTATGGGTATGTGTGTGTAAGAGAGCGATAGAGAAATAAGAATAGAGAGGGAAATAGAGCTTTTTTTATTTTGATAATCCCTCTTTTTGCTACACTCACAAATCCAGTGCATGAGGCAATACCAGAAAGACATAAGCCTAGGAATAAAATAGGCATATACATGAAAACTCCAGTGGTTCATTGGAGCTAAAATTCTATTAAACAATAACCATAGAGGGGCAGCTTTGTGTCTCCCCTGAGATGTGGGTAAACAAATAGACAAATACACTCTGCAGTGGCGGAGAGAACAAAAGGTTCACTCAAGCACCTGGATGTTTAATCAATTTACTCACTTCCCTCGTTCCTTCCCGAGGTGCATACCATCTCTCCACGGCCGAGTCAGCTGAAGTGGGATCTTCTGTTGGCCGGATAAAAGCAAATGATGCAGATGCGGGGGAGAATGCCGAAATGTGGTACAGCATTTTGGATGGCGATGGGCAGGATGTATTCAGTGTCATCACAGATGGAACTACTCAGGAAGGGGTGATCATAATCAAGAAGGTGAATGGAGAGATGTCACATGTTTCAAACATCAGAATTCTGTGCATTGCTATAATCCAATACTCAGTACCAAGGACCCACCTTCCACTATTCTCTAGGGATAAGATAATATTACTATGATGCTACACAGAGATATTGGAATTATAACATTCCAGAATAAATTGAGATCTTGTGACTATAAACAGAAATCCCTTAAATTTTGATACAATATTTCAAAATAAGATATGCAATCATTGTATTATATACTGTAAAATAAACTGTTCAATTACTTAAGTTTTTTTTATTGTATGTCCCAATAACTCAACATCTGCATTGCAATAATTGTTCTCTTCGAAGCAAGATATTATCATTTACTGAAAATTTTATTATTGTATTTTAAAGTTATCCTATTTTTTATACCTTTTATTCCCATGTTCTTTGCATGTTTTTTTTTTCATTCCCAACCCTGCACCAGCGCAAATTCACACACTCATCTACATACTCATGCATTTGGAGTTACAGGTGCTGAGAAAGTAATCCCTTCAATCAAAGCCATCATGTCCTATTAACTTTACAAAGATGCTTAATTCTATTCACTGCCAAAGACTTCGTTATTCCTTTTTGTGTAGTACAGGGATCTATTGGGGTTGTTAAGCCAGCCTTAACCTTAGCCTTAGCCTTAGCCTTCTCTCTCTCTCTCTCTCTCTCTCTCTCTCTGTCTGTCTCTCCATGTAGGGTCAGGCTTTCAAGAAGCTGAAGCCATTATCAAAATCCTATTGTTAAAATATAAATTAGACATAGATACAGAGGTACAACATAGGCAAAAGTTTAAAAAAAGCTTTGAGTTTCTAATCTACATGCAATTTAAATGATGTATTAAGGCCAGTCCTTGGCAAATTAATGAAAAAAAGATACTCCACATAGAAGAAAAGGGGAATTATAAGCAAGAGAACAACACAGTAGATCAGTTTTAAATGAGAAAAATTCAAGTCCAGCAAAAGCTAAAAGATAACAATAATGCACCTTTCTGGCCAAAGCTGAAAAGACCAAAAGAAGGATTTTAGAATGAAACTTTATTCAGATCTCCCATGAAACTATTCAGATCTCCCATTTGTAACTGCTTCTTTGCTCAACAGCCTCTAGATTATGAAAGCAAGAGGATGTACTCACTGCGTGTTCAGGTGACGAACACACACCTGGATCGGCGATTTGAACATCTGGGTCCATTCAGCGACACAGCTACAGTCAGGATCGCAGTTACAGATGTGGATGAACCACCTGTTTTTGGTCGGACCCATTATATCTTTGAGGTGGATGAGGACACGCTGCCTGGTAGTCCTGTAGGAACTGTAAGTGCCCGTGACCCTGATGCTGCCAATCACCTGGTCAAGTAAGTAATGGATGTAACTCTTCTAAATGGCATGTTTATTTATTTATTTATTTATTTATTTAATAGCATTATTGTAAATATCATATCTCACCATTGACCTGTTTAGTCTATAAAATTTTTGACAACAATGTTTTTTCATGCACAACACTGGTAACTCATTTTCTCTGTGCTAGATAACATGTTAAAATGTTTAATTACATAACACTAGATACAAATGTGCCAACATTGCTGATTAAGAAATTCCTAGGAGAAATTTTCTGCAAAAACCCTAGTGCATGTTAGTGACAAGACAAAGTAAGAAAACAGACAGATCTTCCATTTAATAATTAGAAGCTTCTCCATTTTATTTATTTATTTTTTAACTAACAACGAAAGGGTCCACAGTCCAACCTACTTGGCTCACAAGATTGTGACGTTAAATTTTTCTTAGATAACGTTGGTGTGAAGTGAAAGTAACCAGAAGCAAAAACATGCCTTTGTCTACCTTTTTGGTGAATTGGCTTTTTTGCCAGGTGAATTTTATTTGTGTTTGGTCTGACCACTGCTTTACCTGAAAAAGCAGAAAAGCATAGTTTTCAGATGTCCCTCTTATTGCTAAATGCTCCAGCTAATCCGTAGATGCTGGCACCTCTGTAGATAACAGTATTTGAAAATATTTTATTTGCTTTAAAATTATTCATTTACTTCTACTGCTGCTTTTAACAAAATATGTTATTACAATTCCACAAAACTGTCCTTTAAAACTCAAAAAGTATCCAGCCATAATGTGAGGTTTTGCAACACAGCATTCACTAAAGCATTGTTTTGTATATGTGAAGGTTTGCTATATTCAGTTACAGATGAAGCTGGTGCAGTTAAAAGCTGGGCTACCAGACTAAAGAATAAACTGTCAGCTCTGTCAGAAATAAAAGATACCACACCAAAAATGTAGCAAAACACCAAATATGTAGATTTAATATGCAGAATGTGAGTATAGTAACACATTAAGTTGACATGTGATGTTCCATCATAATGGCTCCTCTTATCACATTGTGATCTTTCTACTTAGTTAAATCAAATTACAGCTTTAAGCTTTTCATCTTCATGTACTTATCTGTATGTGGCTGTACTGTCTTTGTTTGCATATCATTGGAAAGGTGAAAGAAAAGCAAATTATTCATGAATTCTCTGCTGGTAATTTTCCCAAGGAAGTAGAGTGGCATGAGTACAGACATTGTTTATTCCAATATTCTCATGCACCACCCGTTTGAATTCCTTCCAACTTCTGTAAGTCACAAACGTGATTTGAAAGAGCCTGTATTGTTTTTGTTCTAATATACACACACACAGACACACAGACACACAGACACACACACACACACACACACACACACACACACACAGTCTGGAATGCAGAAAGCTGTCACTCTGGTTCTCTAAAATACATCGTACTACACTGCATATTTAAATGTCACCAGAATATATAAGTTGACATTGATAAATGGGTCTAAAATGAGGGATTTCCTTGCTTTCCTTCCTGACAACAAAAGAAATAGGATAGTCAGAGTGATCAGCAGTTGAGCTCTTTCAAATGAGACCTAACAAAATGTCACCTTATTAAAGCACAGTCGCTCCCAGGTGAAAAGATTTCCATTTAATCATAGCTACCTAATACATCCAGCTGAGACTATAATCAACAAATATATTGGATAAATAAATAAATTATTCAGCAAATCCATAAATGTCATTGAATACTATGGAAAATTACTGAAGGACCTATATTTTTGGGAAACAGTAACTAGCCAAAACTAGCTCAGCCAAAACACTCTTAGCTGCTTTGCTTTTAACATTGATTTAGCCAATAACATATTTCGTTCTAATTGGCAAGTCAAACCATATATATTCCAGCATTTATGAATAATAAACTAGTGCCTAAGTGTTTATTTGGCTGCTTCCCAAATGCAGGCATTTTTCAGGGTCATTAGTAATAACTATATGATGAACACTGCTCGCCTGCAGTAAAGTCTAAAGCTGTGTGTGCTTTCTCCCTCTGGTGGCCCATAATTACTCTTCTTCTGGCCTGTATTCAGTATGGCTATTCTTCTCTGCAGATACACCATCGATCGGCACACAGACCTAGAGAGGCTGTTTAATATTGACTCCAACAATGGCACCATCAACACACTGCAAGCTCTGGACAGGGAGACGTCCAAATGGCACAATATCTCTGTCCTGGCCACCGAACTCAGTGAGCACAGTTTTCTTTCTTTATTGGCAGAGTTGTTATGAAATTTACAGTAACTTATCTAAGAGAACAAGCAAGGTTTTTACATTGTTTTCAGTTTTAGCACATTTTAATTTGAGTTGAGCATATTAAGAATGAACAAACAATAATGCCTCCAATTTGCCAATAATTTGTCAATTGCCGATTTTTTTAAATTATTTTTGGAATTAATAAAAATTAAATTACACCTTTAAAATCTTCTTTTCGCAACACACATAATTCAGACATTCACTAGGGGTGGAATACAATGCTCCATCTGTATCTGTTTACTGCTCCAGATATCCATACTTGTATCTATATCTAAATGTATCTATATATTTATCTATTGTAATCTGGGTACTGTGTACATACAAAATATATCTCTTACATATATTTGTATGCATATTATAGTTGTTCTATTATAACCTAGTCTATTATAATTTATATTGTTATCTGCATATATATATACAGATTTTTAGTTTATGACTTCTACATTACTGAGTAAGTAAGTACAAAAACATTTTAGATTTCCAAGCATTAGTTTTCAAACACGAAATTAAATGTTACAGAACAATGTTTGCATGTCAGTAAAGAAAGCATTATGAAAGAATAGTATGTAAGAGACCACTTTTGAGACAAAAAAACATAATGAAGGCTGCTGGATTTTGCTGCAAAATTAAGAAGCAAGTGCGACAGTCAAAGTCTCCAGAACAACTGTAGCTGGTTCTGCAAGATGCTCAGTAAAACTTACCAGCTAATTTCTTAATGAAACAACCCAAATTGTTGCGAAGCGTCTTTGCACCAAATACTGATTTGTTTCATTTATCACTGTTTACTGATCTTTTTTTTAAATTTAGAAACATCTAATTTCATTATTTTTGAAGGCATCTTTGCTCTACAACATTTCTTTGCATTTGCCTAAGACTTTTGCATGGTATAACACACACACACACACACACACACACACACACACACACACACACACACACACACACACACACACACACACACATTAATCTTGGCTTTTGGTAAAAAAAAAAAAAGTATAATGCACATATTGTGCATATTTGTATTTGTTTCTGTTTAGAACACATTATTTGTGCAAATAAAAATCATATTCTGTCACATGACTAATATAATATGTATAAAAACAAATAACAATGAATCATGCTGTGTGCTGTTTTTAATTACTGTATTCCCTACACATATTTGTTGGCACCAATGCAAGATTAGAACAAAAGAGATCACAGTCCATATGGAATTGTTCAGTGCTTTAATTTTTGTTGTCTTAGTTGCCTATCCCTTGCTCAAAGACCTAACATAGTGTTCTCATGAAAAGAATATATCCTGAAGCACTTAGCTATCAATTCTCCATTTACATTTAGATATACTGCATGAGCCATTTTGGATTCTGGTATATATTTTTGACACACAGTTCAATTTCATGAAACCATAGATAATTAGGAAGTGGGATTTCACTTCTGGTCACCTGCATGTCACTGCTTATTAGTTCATATACAAGAGACTTAAAAATGTGTAATATAAAATATACTGAACAAATCAGGGACATGATCAAGGAACAGAACACAGAAATGTTAGCAAGGCAACAAAGGCTTGACCTTAAAGACAAGATTAGGGTTTATAAAAAAAAAAAAAAAGTTATTGGACAGATGAGAGGAAAATTCCAGAGTGATGGAAAAAGAAAAAGCACACTAAGCACACCACCCATTCATAGAACTGGCTCACTTGCCTTATTAATAATGTGCTGAAGCAGCAGGTTTAATTCTGAATGCATTTAGCATTTTAGTTGCATAAATCCAAGCATATGCCTCAAAACTCAGTGGATCGTACTCCATCTTGCAGAAATAATTGAGGCATAGAGTATTTCAGGGCAAAAAAGTGCCATATTCTTGAGTAGTTCAAATCAGTCAATCAACCCAAACTCAGTTGAAGTGATTCTCACTGACTAAATGGGAAAAGCTCCCCAAACCAGAAGGAACTGAAAATGACTTCATTAAAGGTATGGCAGAGTGTTACAAAAAAGAATGAACTTTCAAACTATAAACTTTATTTCCAAAATCTCTTAAACTGCCCAGTTACAAATGGTTTCCTGAAATACTGGAACTATGAATCAAAAGAGCTGTGTTTTCTATATGATTCACTCAAACCTTGTATTGATATGATGGCCGTTAAATGGAAAACAGCTAAACAAATCAAAAACTATACAGCAAATCAGAACAAAACCAAAAACATCAGTAAATTTGGAAACATAACATAAATTACAAATGGAAAGGGTATTTCCTTATTAAACATCACATGCTCGTTACTGATTGGACAAGGCATGTGACTATCACAAGCAAAAATAATCTAGTTACTTAGTATAGTAGGGTGTAATTCTTCTGAATAACTTTGCTTCCTTTATGTCAGTTTTCAGCATTTGTAAACTCACATTAATGCCCTGCAATGTTGACAGCATATCTAAAATAACATGAATGTTGGGAATACCAATAAGCATGAATAAAGATGTCAGTAGATCCATGTAGGCTCATAATTCGTCTAACTGCAAGCATCCTCCAGCTCTCTGTTTTCTGCTGTCTCTCAGACTGACGTGCTGTTTTTGATGAAATTGCTGGTACAATTTTCCGATATGCTGTTGTGCATCTGAATTTGTTTTCCGTTTTTGGTTTGTTAATGTCTTTTTTGCTTACAGGTCACCATATATTGATCGCTTTATTCTTTTGTATCAGATCTAATCTGATGTTACATAGCCAAACCAACAAAGCCAAAACACTGTATTGAAAATAATTATGGAATACAGAACAACACATCTGCCTTTCTATGACTGCTTACACAAACTTGTTTCTCACATTTCAGGTACATCTCTACAAACTAGAGTCCCTGTGTTTATCAAAGTCCGGGATGTAAACGATAACGCTCCTGAGTTTGCCATGTATTATGAGACCTTTGTCTGTGAAAATGTCAAAGCTGGACAGGTATGTGATCGGTTCATCAGTTTCCCCTTTTTCAGCCAAATATATGATCATTTTCAAATTGCCATTATATGTCCTTTGAAGCTTATATGCACATAATTACTGCATATAAGATGAAAGGACATCTTGAACAGAAAATTAACCATGAATAATGAAAATATTGCCGTGTTGTATTTTAGCTTATTCAGACCATAAGTGCTGTGGATACGGATGAGCCACTTGTCTCGCATAAGTTTGTCTTCAGCCTGAGCACAGTCAACCCTAACTTTACCATTTTTGACAATGAAGGTAAATATTACAAAGTGAAATACAAGTGATTATGTTAAATTCTGCAATTCATTTTAGCATTAAATGATTCTCAGATATAACTTTTACTATTCAACTATGACATTTTGACCCTAGTGTTAATACACTCTACCAAAATAACATTTTGGTCTGGGTCAGAAGACAATAAATATTGATAGTAAAAAATAAATAAATAAAATGAAATGAAAAATTCTAGCACTATTGGATTATCTGAGAATAAAGCGATGCAGCAATCACATGTTTGTTTCCCAGCACTGATAACAGCGACATGGCCATTAATCCTGGTGATTTCGTTTGTTTACTCTCCAGATAACACAGCACGGATATTGACACGCAGGGGCAGCTTCAACCGACACGAGATGAGCTCATACCTGCTGCCCGTGGTGATCTCAGACAATGACTACCCTATACAGAGCAGTACTAGCACTCTGACCGTGCGAGTGTGTGCCTGTGACAGCCGTGGGAATGTGCAGTCTTGCAGTACTGAAGCCCTACTGCTCGCTGCCGGCCTGAGCACTGGTGCGCTCGTTGCTATCTTACTCTGTATCATCATACTGCTCAGTGAGTACAGCTTGAAGTAGTAGAACTTATCCAAAGTCCATTGTTGAACTTTTCATGCTTCTCAAATAATTGACTTCCCCTCAAATATTCGACTTCCATCCAGTTCATTGTGCTTGCACAGTTTCACAGTCCTATGTATTGGTTCCCTAGGAAACTAATTGACTAGGCTAAAAATGGCCGCTAACAATTTAATAACATATAACAGGCCAGTTACTTAATAATGTGCATTAATACCTACTGAGAGAAGCTAACAAATATATGGTTTCCCTGATGAGGGGACAACTGTGTAGCCATAGTCCTTATACTCCCCAGTTAAAGTTTTTAACATAACACATCATACATGTGACCTTGACAAAAAGTCAATAAGTCATTGGTAAAATTTTTGGTTATGATCTGCGGTGTTCACTTCTTGCAAGTAAAATCATGAGTCTAGCTAGCATTCCCCCATTATATTTAACTATAATGTGACTGCAAGTTATGGTACCCCTAAGCCAGATCTCCACTGCTGACGTATTCAATAGACTTGAAGCACACACTATAGTTACAGAATCAAGGTGTTTGACAACAAGGGCATTATGTTTAATCAAACATACCAAAAAATTGACCATCTTTCTTTTCTGTCTTGATTTACTGTGTGTAAAATGCTTACTTAGCGTGTTAAAATATATGTAGGGATTTGGAATCTGTTAATACTGTTAGTATTCAATGCCCTAATCATCACAAAATTTCTAAAATGTAAAGACTGTTCATATTCAGAAGCAGGAATGCACCAATTCATGTCTGAATAGAATATTTGTAAGTAATGTTGCCTTCTGAGGTTTTTGAAAGCAATGTATATGTTTCCTCATTATCCTACACTTTCTGTAATCTCATAGAGGAACGAGGCTGTGAAAAAAATGGTAATTGAATGCACCATGTCGAAGGATCAGTTTGTGGGCAAAAACTTTATTTGTAAAAGTCCTTTAATTGTATTTCAATATCAAGGGTTGGAGGTTTGTTCAGTGTTTGTTTAAATGTTTCCTCACTGCCACGGAAATCATATTCAATCAATAACAATTAAAACTTCTGTCACTTCTGACTTCTGAAATCTTTAGATGCACAAATAGTTTTTTTTTTTTTTTTTTTTTTTTTAATACCATAGTGGAAACATCCCAATTCTTATTTACCAAATCCATAACTAACCTTTCTCGTAAAATATGGTATGTCATGCATGCCTGAGTATGGTTCTTACTCAGCTCAGCTCATAATTGTTAATGCATTTTCATTCAGAATGACAGAAGCAACATGCACGACTTGGTGACTTTATCATTCCTTCTAATGGGGCCCAGTGAAGACAGTATTGGGAATGAACTAATGTGACTCAGAACTTCTACATTTTTAAGAAACTGAAAGTGTAAATTATTTCCTCCTTGCCAGAAGGACACTATTCAAACATTCGTTGAGTGTGCAAAGACCAAATTAACACATAGAGAAGCAAACTATTCTCTACCGATCCATCCACCCTAACAAATTTTTGCAGTATCCATCCTACCTAACAAATTTTTGGGGTTGATAGAGTCAGTATATTGGCAACATCATGATATCTGTTGCCTTCAAAGCCTGCCTCAAACCATGTCCTTTTTATCTTCATAGCTATCAAAGCACTGCTATCTGAGACAACAACTTATGAGACAGCATAGGCAGCAAACTGCCATCAGTTTTGTCTTGTGTTTTAGACACAGCTATATCTATCTATCTATCTATCTATCTATCTATATATATATATATATATATATATATATATA
>CM074956.1:14978256-14998696 GCA_037577455.1 Pangasius macronema | reverse complement strand
TCATTTCCATCAAACGATGTGGCATCCTTTCATTCCTAACACATTACCCAGTCCATATCAGTATAGATATCCAGCATCATATTTTTCCCCAATGAGATCTGATGTGTTGTCAAAGTGTTCCTTTAATTTTTTTGAGCAGTGTATTTTTTTTTTTTTTTTTTTTTTTTTTCTGAATGAATTACACTATTGGACTATACTTGTGAGTATTGTGTGAGTCATTACCATCATTACTTCATGCTAGTTTAATCCCTTAAAATAAGCTCACTTCTGATTTAACCCTCCATTCAGTTTTGCAACTACAGGATTTACTTTTACTATTAGGTTCACAATAGTTCATACTAGAATAATGAATCATGTACTTTAAGGTCAGCAACTGAATAATAAGCTTGTAGTTCTACTGCCATATACACTGCCAAGTGTATTACATGGGAGTCAGAGGCAGTTGAATATAAACATGAGTATTTTTATGCAGACGGAGTCATAGTCATGGTTGATGGCAAAAGGTCAGTACACAGACAAGATGGTTAACAAAAAAAATCCATGATCAAGGTCAAAATAAGCAAACTGGTCAATATCATTGAGTCTAGAGTAAAGACAAGGGCAAATAAAAAAAACAAGAAATACTGTAAAGGAACTCTGGACATAGAACCAAGATAAAAAACAAAAAGCCAAGGATATACAGTAAAAACAAGATTTTACAAGGACACAGTACAAGTAAAAGGTCAAACTGCATATATTAACAACACTGTGGGACAAGAGAACAATAAAAAAAATAGAGACAGTAACAAACAATGCTAAAGGTTTGTTTTATTGTAATAGTGAGACTAATTTATCTCACTGACATTGCAAAGCATTAAATGTATAACTAGAAATTGTAAAGGTTTGTCATTCATTAATAATCTAAAAAAATGTAATCACAAATTGCTGTGGTATAAGAGGAATAAAACACTTTGGAACAATTTGCCTGAAAGGCAAATAACTAGACTTTTCAAAGACATATAAACATATCATATTGACACAATATGAAATGTTTATATCACAAATCCTAATAAATCCAAAGGCAGACACACACATGAAAATTTGAGCATGATATCAACACAGATAGTGTCATTAAATTACACTTATTTTGGACACAGATGACAAAGTTTAAAAGAAGTGTGAGGGAGGCCATCTATTTCCAAACCTGTTGCACCATACTGATATGTACAATGCCATCCTGAAATGTGTCCCCTAGTAGTTTCACACCCAATCAAGGTTTCAGACACTTATATAATAGTAATCATACATTGTCACAGGTGTGAATCACTTTACTCCTTTAAAGAATGTTTTTTTTATATAACCTTTAAATCAGAATGGTGGTAATTTTATTAACTTCTAAGCTTCTTTGTTTAAGTGTCTCTAAACTTTTAGGTCACACAGAGGCAGATTTTTAAGATGTATTCCTAATCTATTGGAGTACTGTACAGGGATACCACACAGTTGCCTTTCCTACTCAATGTCATGTACCCCAGTGTTTAATAATAATAATAATAATAATAATAATAATAATAATAATTTTTCAGAATAAAATTATATTACCAGAGATTGAAATGTGTTGCATGTAATGCAATTGTAATGACTTATATTAGCACTTGATGGCAGTATATCCATAAGTTTTCAGCAGTGGTGTTTAGATTTTGTTCCTTATTTTAGATATATTTATTTTAATATAATGATTTATGTTTAGTAGTATTACAGCCATATATGTTATTCTCTCTTTTATATATTCTTATATTAAGTAACCTGATTCAGACTTGTATTAACATGCCGATTTATTTTTAACTTATTTGGTGCTTACTGGCTTTGGACAGGATGAGCTCTGTGCCAGCAGTAAGACCTTGGGTTTTGCTGCAGATATGGTTTCCACTCAGCACAGGAACTTAGCCATACTTCACTACTTAGCTTCGCAGCAGTGACTCAGCTTGGAGTACTGGCATTTTAGGTCTTTATCTTTAAGAGGGCTTGTTGTGGATAATTTTATGTCTGAACTTGATTTTGTAAATAATTACCTGCTGATGTCTTTTTTTTTGATGTGTTATTTGTCCACTGATGGCTTTTGACTGAGGTCATAACATATGACCCTGAAAGATGTCAGTCACCAAAAGTCTCATAAGTTGGAAAGTAGTAACATCATGCCCACATGCCTCTGGGCCAGATGTACATCCATCAGGTGGCATAGTGCAAAGAACACAAATGTGCACTCAGTGCATCTGGAATTAACCTGCAACTTGCCAGATCTGCATGGCAATAGTAGCCCAATTGATAAATAGAATTAGACTTAATTTATAATTAAAACATGTAGTTTCTCTAAATTTTCTTTCACCAAGGTCCTCAGTGGATCTCAACAGTAAGTAAATGTCACAAAATCCTTATTTCATTTCTTCTCTTGCTGCTGTTTGATTTGTGTTTCTGAGTTTTTGTAATGTGCTTTTGCTTATGTTATGGCCGCTGTCTTGGTTTCACCCCGTCCTGTGATTGGTGTGTTACCTGATTACATTCATGTGTTAAGCCTGTAATTAGTTTGTCTATTTATATCCTGCCATTTCATTCTCTCAGTGTGAAGTCTTGGCGTGTATTTGTGTTGTTATGTCCAAGTCTTGTTTTTCTAGTTTCCTCTGTTCTGCATTTCCTGGTATTGATCCTTACCTGTCCTCATTTTGGATTATGGATTATCACAGTGTGTTACTGTCTGCCTGTGTTTTGGCACCTGCCATGGACACTGAGTCCAATTATTGGACTTGCCGTAATAAACAACATGCTGAGTATACACACTTGTGCCCTGCTTTCAATCACTTCATGTTACAGTAAGTAAATTATCTATGAGAATGAAGATACATTTGTACTGACAGTTCTAAAATAGCCCATTTTTTTGGTAAAAAAAAAAACAGCTAGCAATGCTGCCTTTAAAGCTCTGAGAAACATGCATGGTGATAATTTACACCTGATTTTGGCATGTGGGAAAAATCATGTGTACAACTGTCTGACAGTAATTGCCCATAGAATATGTCAGATGCATTTCCCAGTTTTGCACAAGCTTCCATCAAATACATATGTATAAGAGGGAGAAATCCCATTTCTTTGCTGTTTAAACTGAATGTTTAGCCTTGTAGGCTAGCTTCATAGACAACACACAATATATCCTAATTATGCCATTGAAAATGAGGCCACTTCCTTTCTTTCTACCTCCTACCAGATGCCTTGGATTTTACTTTATTGGACTGACCACAATTATGTCATTCCTCCATTTCAGATCATCTATGACTGGTTCCAGCTTGCATCAAATGGATTTCAATACATTCAATACACTGAACTTGTTAACTTGCTCATCTTTAAAAAGAAAAAAAGAAACATACTTTTTTTAGCTGGGTTCCTTTTTCATTGCTACAATGGAGCAATATGCAGTATGTATCCATTTTCTCCACTTAGATAGATAGATAGATGGATGGATGGATGGATGGATGGATAAATAGGGGCTGAAATGGACTTCACTGGGATTATAGGTCATGAATCTACACAAAATACCATTATGTTGAAATGAGGGGAAAAATCAATATAGCTATTTATGTATAATATATTATTTGCAAATAACTCCATGCTCTCTAGCATGTATAAAATGCTGAGTAAGCCCCACTGACCTTAATTTTGGATCATGATGCTGAGTAGAAATGATCTAAGTGACTTTGAAAGCAAGTTCCTTATTGAAGTTCCTTGGTGAATGGACACTAGAGACTTCATTCATGAAGCCTACTCAAATATGCTAATGTTTCAATGTTTCAACAGTGATTAAAAAGTGACTTCTTCATTTAGATTTATGGGAAAGACATCAATAAATAGACCTGGAAATTGTGTTTGAAAGCACACATTCCATTCCTAATGCTTGTGCATTAGTGCGATATGTAAGAAAAAAAACTGAAAAGCAGCTGTTCTTCAGGTCATTGAGAATGTCAAGGCAGGACGTGGTCAGACTGTCAGCAGGTCTGATATTATAGTAGGGTTGCAGTGCATAAACCCCTCATTACAAAGACCAGTGCACACTTGAGAGTTCAGTAGCACTGGTCTGGAGAGATGTGGAGAAAAAAGTGATATGGTCAGATAAGTCATTCCTCACCAAGTTCTCGACAATGAATGTAGTGCAATAAAGGAAAAAAATACATGTGCATCATGGCCCAATGGAATAGTACAAACCCAATCGCTTTAACCATACAGTGGCTCAGTTATGCATGTGGGGTAATTTTCTTGCCATATTGCTTAGATGGAAGGGTGAATGCAAATCAATACAAAGTTCAGACTGATCACCTTCATCCTATGATGATAGATTTCTATCCTGATGGGAGTGGTCTCTTCCAGGATGGCAACGTCCCCATTCACAGGGCAAAAGGACTGACTGAATGGCTTGATGAGTATGCAAATGATGTAAATCATATGCTATGGCTGCCATTATCAAAACTCAGATTAAGGAAATATCTTTTAGAAGAATGGGGTTACATACCTCTACATACCTAGTGCATATGCAGAGACTTGTAGAATATATGCCATAGCACAATCAAACTGTTCTAATGCCTCATGGTGCACATTACTAGCAGACCCATCTTTATATAACCTAAATAGAAAGATATTAATGGTATCTAGACAACAGTTCACTCAGTATTTATGATCCTTAGAGGACATAGCTTTGCCATCAGTGATGATATAGGGGCCATGTACACTAACCTGCATCACTACAGCTTACATGCATCATAAACCTAACCTATAACAATGACTCCATAGTACAGAGTACTGAATTTTGCCAGAATGTATTGTTGGCTGCACAATATTCTGATTTCACTAAAGATTCTTTTAAAGCTTGACACTGCACCAGAAATGTTGATGCCCATTTCATGTTACCTGGGGGAGAAAAAAAAAAGATTATTTGCATCAAATTTAAAACTATAGTATTACATTATCACATTTTAGTCTTAAACATTACATTTTTATTGAATAAATACTCCCATTGAGGAGGGTCATGTTGAACAATAAAGCAACCTGCATATTTCATAAATACTGTCATGGAATGATGCTTTGATATTGAATGTGTGCTATTCTTATCAGGGTTCAGACAACAAAAAAATTGAGTGAAGTGATATGACCTTAATATGTCAGGAAAGATGACACTGCCTGACTTAGCCTGCCAATATTATGTCAGCATCAGCACTTCAGAAGTAAAGGTAAAACTGGAGTACACTCAAGAGCAAATGGCAGCCTCATGGAGATCACAGAAGGTTGCTAAATGTCAGGCTTGTTAAATAAATACTTGACCTCAAAATGCTAGAATGTAGTTTAGCCTAATCTAAGAGATCCCCATTCTTATTAGTTTTCATGTGTTATATTTGCAACATTAATAAGTCCAATTTCTTATTTAAGAACATAAACCTGTCACTAAAATATGATTGTTTACTGAGATACAGACAATACTAAACATACCATGTGATTTGATTATTATTTGATCTAGAGACAGAAATACATAAATAAATAAATAAATTCATAGTATTCTTCAGTGACAAATAAAATGCTCTCAATTGTCAAATTAGCAATCAAACAATTATAATTTTATCAGTGATACTATATTTTAAGGTAAAACAAACTACAAACCCGACTGTACTCTTGCAATCCATGATTAGTTATGTATGCTGGTGAAAGTGTCACTTTTGTGATCTGGCTTGTCAATATTACTAGATGTGGGAACAAGTTGTTACTTCATAAACAAGTTTTATTGCATTCATGATTCAATATTCTTGTTGCAGAGACACATCATATGAACAGCACATAAGCTATATTCCATCCTATAAGCTGTATACAGCAGTGTGCATCAGCTAAAATGTAAACTTCATGAAAATTTTAACTGCCACTGAGCAAATGGGTGTAAATCTCATTGAATTAATGAGTATTGATTGATCACATACATGAGATACATGCGCAGATTCTTTCTCATAATCAGTGCAGAGTTTAATTTAGAGCATGAAAGCAATTTAATGCCTTTTATGCATCCAGTATAAAGCTTTGAAGAGTGGTTGTGACATGCTGTGTCTCTTCTAGAATAAAATGGGATTAACCTTCCAAATGGGCTTTAAACAGGTCTTTGTGCTGTAAGGCAATCACTCATATTCAAGTCAGGTTACAAGTCCTTTTTTTCATGTTGTTGAGTAGAGTTTGAAATCAACAAATGTTACTTTATTCCATACCTCTAATTATGAATGTTAACAATGAACTATCTGAAATGTTGTAGCAGCTACTGTATCCAACTGTAGCCAACTAACAGGTTAGCTAGAATTATATATATATATATTTAAATATTCATCAATTTATTCAGTGTTTACAGTATTAAAGTATTTTACAATATCCTATTCTTTAGGTCTCACAAACCATTATATGTTGGTTGCCAAACTTATTTTCTGGAAATGTAGACTTTAAGTGTGACCACACATCTTATTATTTCCATGGGATGGGTCGAAATATTGAATGGTGGTTCACATTTGACTTAAACTACTTAACATACTGTAAGATCACTTGTTGTAAGTCAAGATTACCAACCTAATGAGCTATCTTTCCATCTGTTACTTAATGAGCTATCTCTCCATAGACCAGAACAAGAGAGAGAAGCAGCAAGTGGACTTTGCTATTGCCAAAGGCAACATTTATTAAAGAACACAAAATAACGGCAGGAGATGGGTCATATCAGTCGTGAGTAATATCAGGGTTCTGTTTGGAGTGATAATAGAATAGCGTGCACATTGTATGGCAAGCAATTCAATGAACGGCCCCCTGTCTAGGAGAGGAAGTGATTCTTAAACTCTGAGCGGTACTTGGGCCCAGTGCTCCTCATCGGTAATGGATTACAACACGTCCCTTCTTGCATACCAGCACTTTGAACACACACACACATGCACAGAAAACAGGAACACAATCCCAGAAAGAGTGCCTTGGGGTTGTCACACCCACTCTCTTCAACAAATGTTACTAAGTAAACTAAGTAACATTCTCAGCTTTGTGACCATTTTAGTGCACATGACAAGCTTAATAGTGTTAAGCTTCATATTGTACTTGAAGTATTGTTAAAATGGATTTTCTAAAGAAATATATAAAGCAGTCAAATTGGTTAAGCTTCCTTGGTTTTCTAAATGAGCCTTTAAACAGATTAAAAAGTAATTACTCATTGTGGAATATGCAATCATATGAATAATATTTAACACCATTTGCAAGATTGGCAGTCTCTGACTATTGAGAGCCACTTATTTCCAGTAAACACTAATTACTGGACTAATTACTAATTACCACCATTAAAGATAGTATCACTGTACATACTTACAAGTTACTCTCAAAAGACCATATATGATTAATATGATTTGATTGACTGCTGTCTTGAAAGAGTTGCCACCTGCCTGTGTTTTTGCTGTTTTTGTGTGAGACATCACGCTATCTCACTGTCACACTCTCACAATCATGAGTCTCCATAGGTGAGATATTTCAGGAAGCTCAGTAGGAGGTTGTGCTGCCATAACTATAGGGGTCATGTTACAATGTATAAAATAAATCTGTTATGATGAGGGATTATCAAATGCTTTGTTCATTTTGAAAGTGTCTTTCATCTGTTTTGGACGAACTGATTCACAAGCACAAATGAACCTCTATTTCTTTCTTAAAACGCCATTATTTCATAAATGATTATCACTTGTCTCCTTGTGTGAAAATGAGGTACTGAATTCTCTCCAGAATCTCCTAGTATGACAACATTAACATGGGTTACTGTAGGGGCACATTTTCTGGACACTGATGTAAGTGTTGAAACAAAAACCCTCCTCCGCCTATTACAGCTGTCTTCCTAATGGTAAAACTTATCACACTTGAACTGTCTTTAAATGCAGGTAATGAATGAGTAAAAACATTTCATCAGTGACCATTAAAAGAAGTAGCAACAAATTTGTGGCACCAGAAATAAAATTAGACTCTAGATAATATGTAAATCAGCTTTTGTCTGCCCAGAAACAAGGGCCTTATATTCTAACATTTTTTTCTTTCAAACCCTTTATTTACCAACAGTATTAACCAACATCAAAACCATTCTTAAACCAGAGGAAAAATACCCAAATTATTCAGTGCCATAATAATGCTATGGGAGATTTGGTGTGAAATCTTTGACACTTTGGTAAATGAGTAAACCCATCATGGGCCCATCATGGAATGTGAGTGGAGGGCAATGAGTATGAATTTCCTGATTATGAGTACACAACATCTGCTACATTTATGGTAGTATAAATAACAGATGTTGTAGATTCAAAGCCAGAAGAAATTCGACTATAGCAATGCTAGAGGATGAATCTTGAAAGAGGACAATGCTCCATTTGCTACAAGCCACACATTTATTCTCTAAGGAAAACAGTTTGTACCTCATGGGCAGGTTCTATCAACCAACAGTTTTGCACACTATTCACAGGTCTATAATAAAATGTAGTGTGCATGTATAGGTCAAAAGCTTTCACAGAATAATTTATTTGTACATAGACTCATAATCGTTACCCAGGGGGCAGCATGCAATCACAGGGCCACTTTGTTTGTTAGTCTAATCATCTGCAGCCATTTATTTTGTGCACTGAGGCTAAGTCTTTTATTCTTTCAGTTGTCTCATGACAGCTGCCTGCTGTTGCTCTATTGTCTCTATGTCTATTCTTGCCATGTGCCAAGTTCTTTTTTTCTTTTCTTTTCTGTTCATTTCTTTCCTTTTGTTTCTAAGGCACCCCCATTTCATTTTCTACCAATGCATTGCCTGGTTGCAGCTTTGGATCAGCATGCATTATATTTAGCCTTCCCATGCTCACAATAAATCATTACTTTTTTTAATTTATATTTAATCTGCACTTACCTCCTCAGCCCTATACTTCAAAGATCTGACATGTATCAACTTTTGTGTAGTTTACTTGTTTGAGTTCTTTTTAATAACAGGTATGCCACTGTCAGATGTAGATTTTCTGCTCTCAAATTAGACATTCAGCCTGGCTTGGTATGTGATTAAAAATAAGGATGAAAGTAAACCACACTCCAGAAATAACAGTAATATAATGTAGACACCAAGCTTCAATTTTTTATGGCGGAATGACAGTCATTTAATTACTGGCCTAATTAATTATGCCATCTAGTTTGTTGTAAAAACAGTTTGTCTTCACACATAATATAACATCCTGTCATAAACCTTGGTCAGCGTATGTCAGATCTCCATTTGCAACCATAGATAACACAAACTCCAATTCCTATATCTAAAGGCTGCATTGGCTGGTTGTGATGTGTCAAGTTTTACATTGCCAATATATTGTAGAGTTATACAGTGTCTATATCTATAAATCTATAAGTAAATATCTATAAATATCACATTGTGGTGTGTATATTAGATGCCCACCCTCTTTATACAGTAGCGTCGATGGAGCACAATACCTTGACCCACGTCTAGTTTCATGAATATCCTATTGGAATGTCTCTCTAATTATCACTTGACAGCATAGAATGTTTTTTCAGCACCGAATACCACTCCAATATGGTGGATCTTGCTCAACCATTGATGTGTAAATAGCTATCAATAGTGAATGCAGCATCTAGATATTTATATCTATGTTCAAAATAGCCACATTTCTGATCACCCTCAAGTGTTCACAGTCACATTTACGACCATAAATAACTCTCACTCCTAGTGTTTACTAGGGATGGTATTGAGCCTGCTTGGTTGGAGTTTATCCTAGTTTGCTTTTATTTGGTTCAGTTTTGCCCCTGCCTAGTCTTATCTGTTTGCTGAACATCTCACCTATGCCTGTTTGAATCTGTTTAGCCCTTACATTTTTTTTTCTGCCTGATGTGATTTTAATAAAATCCTGCATCATCTGCATCCAATCTGTATGTGTCTGACAATTTAGCACATGAGCCTTCAATTTACAAGGTCATAACATAAGCCTTAGATTAATATAGCCATTTACAACTAAATGGGAAAATGTGGAGATTTTATTTATTTATGCATTTGTTTGTTCAAACAGATTATGATTGATGCAAAATAAGTCTAGCACTTTTCTGTTCTGTAAAGCAATTGCGACATTATTATGCAGTTTATTCACAACACAGAATGACTTGAAACTCGGTTAGACATTTGTCACGTCATTGCAAGCATTATACATTGCTCTATTTTTTTCTAATGTAATGAGGTAGATTTCTGCTCACCAACGTTCTGCAGCTTAATATATTCCTACTAAATTTGGATTGGATAATTGGCTTTAGCGAGTAGAAAGCTTTGCAATATAAGCACTAGTAAATGCCCTGTAGGTGTATGCCTTACGAGGGTACTCGCACCTTTGTTACCAGGTGTCTGTTGCTGTAGGGGACACATGTCTGTGTTGCTCTCTCTCCAACACTGAGTCCTGATGTGGTATGTTTGCCAGAGTGCTGGCAACAGCACAAGTCATTATTATGGTTGTCAGTGAATAATCTGTGGAGAAACATCTGTCTTATCTGCAGTCGTGCACTGGGACCACCTGTTGTGTAAACAGTTATTGATATTGGTATGCTGGGTCCTCCAGTGGGTTGTTTGAAGTATCTGCTAGTGCTCATGGGTTCGGCACTATTCTGCCTCTCCCTCCATCACCATTCTGCAGTAGGAAGCCCAGTGTCTCCATTGCAAGGTTTGGAGTGAGCTGTGGTTGTGGTGAGCCCATTTCCATAATCCGTCTGGCCCTTACTACTGCGAGTTATACCATTTTAAATTTAAATTGTGCATGTTCTGTATTGTCTCAGTGCCTGTTATGTCCACCAGTCATTTATCTTTTTTTCTTTTTTGAGATTTGTTTGTTTTTCAATAATGTAGCATATGTGTTGAATGCAGTCTTACTTTTTGCTTCTTTTGCTTAAGTTGTCCCAGTAGTTACCCTTTACCACACTGGCTAAGCCATATCCTCCTCCAGTATATGGCACGTGAGTACCCCCTACTGCAAAGGTATTCAGACTTTTTTCCCATGAGCCCCACGTCCCAGTTTTTTTGAGAACTCACTCAAGTTACAGCCATGGCAACAAGGCATTACATTTCACAAGTAGATGTTTTATTCTGGCAGTTATGTGTTGTTGATCACAGTGATGCATGTACAGGTGTAATTTAGATTCTATCTTGACATCATGCACTTTAACACAAGATTTTGACTATAATGTAAGACTTAGATTGTTATTTATGGTTATTTTCCTCCTAAAGAAACAGTTCAAAGACTGAGTAAAAATGAACAAGCATCACACATCACATTACATTTTTATGCATGGTGCAAGAACTGTGTGTAGTCTGTTTTGGATACCTTTTGAATATCACATTGGTGGCCTGTATACTGGTTTCATGCAATTCCTATTGGAATGTCTCTCTAAGTATCACTTGGCAGTGTAGAATACTTTCAGCATTTTGAATCACTGTTCAGATATAATTAATATCTAATAACTATCTACTAAAGTGTTCGATTTTACACTTCATTTAGGTCAAAAATAGCACTTTCATTTTCATCCAAAATAGGTAAAAAAGCTAAGGATTTTTACTAGGAAAAATAAATAAATAATATTCCTAAAATGAAGTGTAAAATCGAACACTTTAGTAGAGTAATTAGATATTTCAGTGGCATAACTAATAAATATAGTTAATTGATGTTATATACATATCTGACACACAAATTGGTAGATTTAATTTCACATTCACAGTGAACTAAAAAAAAAAAAAAACTTCATTTACAGTGACCGAGAGCGAGAGTACCGCATCAGTACCGCATCATCTTTCAAGTGGAGAGCTCAAAACACCTGCACAAATGTCAGTCATTCTGGATTCATAAGTTGATTGGCTCATCTGTAGTTTTTATTAAGGGGAAAAAAAGTTCTTAAAGGTTGGCAGGTCTAAAACATCATTGAATTTATCTATCTATCTATCTATCTATCTATCTATCTATNTATTTATTTATTTATTTATATATTGGCATTTCTCATCTCACCTCTGCCAATATCTGTTGCCTCCCCCATCTTCATTGTGCTTTATTTTTGTTTATTGTCTCTGTCTTGCTATATGCATGATTGTGTTGTGGTGTGGTTTATGGGTTATGCTCAAGATATGTCATAGACCATAGCCCTGCTTTGTACTGTCTCTCTGCTCAATGTATTTGTTTTTATGCACTGTATTTTGTATTTTGTATGTGGATTTGTTATTATTTTCATGTAGTCCACTGCTTGTGTTTGATCTTGCTTTAATCTAGCCTAATATTTAACCTAGTTTCTTGTGTTGCCTGGCTGATACCTACCATTTTAACAATTTTCAATAAATTCTTACCTTTTTTAATGCAAACCACAGCTACTGTTTCTTGGTATAACAAACATGAGTGTCTTGAGTTGGTGTATTAAATATTTAAAATTCCCTTGGGTGGATGTCCCAGTGGTGTACTCGCATACTTATTCTGTAGTCTCAGCCCTTAATGTGACATCAAGGCATATTTTGCTGTAGTCATAGGTTCATTTTATAGTTACAACAGTTAATGTGTTATCTATCCTTCACTCCTCATCATCACAGTACTAACCAGCAAGACCAATTTAGAAAATGCATCACATTCAGTAAGCTTACAGATGATTAAAATGTTGAATACTTTACTGGACATATATTATGTAAAGCATTGCTGAAAAGTAATTTATTAATAGTGAAGTTGTTGACATTCAGTGGAAGTGAATAATTTACTTTTTATTTAGTTTAGAATTGATCAATTTCTTATTAAGCCAAGATCCATAATAAAACCATCTGCTGAATACAAAATCAGTGTCACTTCCTAGCTAGAAAAGTAACATATCCATTTAGGAAGTGAAGCGGAAAATGATTATGGAAATTTATTGCTGGGCAGTTTAATCCTGCTGACTAAGCAAGTCTGCCGAATTTGCCCCTCACACCCTGACTTCTACTCTAGTTTCCAAGGCAACTGTCATCATATCCCATAAATATAGATTTTCAAAGAGATGACACAACAGTTACACCAAAGTGCCTGAGCTCATGGTACAGGATATATGATTATCCATATAATTTAGTGTGTTTGTGTTTGTGAGATAAGTGTCTGTGTTTGTGAGAGAAAGATTGCTTGGTATCTGGTAGTTTGTATTACTATCCTTAAATAAGTAAGCAATCAAACAAACAATGTTGAAGTTACATTAAAATGCTATATAAAAACAGATTATTAAAGGTTATTACTTAGCATAGATCTGAAATGCTTAAATAGTAGGTAAGATCAAGATACAAACTTGTTTCCTGCAAACATAAACTATATGCAGTGTACAGTATACTGTATAGTGAAACTACACTGTTTGTAAGAGTTAGATTCCTTATGTAGACAATATACAAGTGGTTAACTATTCTAAGCAAATTAGTAGCTCCTAAACTACCAGACATCTTGCCTATCATGTAACTCCTTTTCTGCCTGAACATTTTTACATCTGATTTTCTGCTATGTATACCTTGGGCCAGTATCTACATCAAAGAAATATATAATCACTTTCAAGAAAACCCCCTTTTTTAAATGTATTACAGAGTTTTGTTTAAAGCAGCTAGTGGTGAGTATACAGTACATGATAATCTTCCATGTTTAATGATGGACTATGGGAAAATGTATGTGTTTGAATGTCTGCTGTATCAGTCAAACGGTCTCTTTCTGTATGCAGTGCTTTCTAGAAGTCTGGTTTACAAGCTTATGAGTGAGGTAGGGGTAACAGACAGTTAGCGGCTGACTGATTAAGCAGGAGATTAAAGAAACAGCTGAATCACACAACTCGCACTAAGCAAATTTATGCTTTTTAGACACATTTCATGAGGTCTTTTGCACATAAATTCCAGTTTAACAGAACAATTATTGACACAGGTGGCCTTTAGGTGCATCAAATCCTGTTTTGTAATATTTTTGAAATGCCTGCTGTTGTCACTGCTATAGTGCACTCTTCTTTATTTTACACCAAATGAAAAGAAAGCCTGTTCCTATGATTAGGGTTATATGCCACCCATGTCTTGTAATACTAAGGTCAAATAAATTTTAAAAGCTATGATTGAAGGCTCTATCAAAATAAGCCTAATCAAAAATGTCCAGTGTATTAATACAGAGTCTTAATTACAGAGAACATTCATTCACATAAGTGTCAGGTTAGTGTGTGGTGTATGTGCATGTAAAAGCATGGCTCTGAACACTATCACAGGAGACGTAATTAAGAAACTTGTTGTTACCGTCAGTCGTCTGCCTTATGTTTGACCTCATGCACTTGATGAATGTTTCAAGATTTTACCATGACACACAAGTAGCGAGCCATCAGTATTAGTGAGCGTACTCTTGATGAGGCAATTAATCACAAGACACAGGCCTTTTCCCTTCAATAATTAACTATGCAGCTCAATGAGCTGTTTTTCTTTAGGGAGCTGGTTAAAGGCATTAATGTAGATGTTTTAGGCAACACCTACTGCCAGGAAATCTCATTTGTGTGCCACTAGGTTCCATGCACTCAACACCAGGAGATACTATTTAAAATGTATTACTATATCCTGGAACTATGATGTTTCAAGTGGACCACTCATAGTAAGCTATTGTGTAACCATAATTCAGTTATGCACCAATCCCTTTTAAACCAGAGAGTCTAAATTGATGGGTAATTGGGCAGCTAACATGCAGTGTGAATGCTATAGCAAACAGTGCACATCATCGCTGAACAAAGCCCAGAATTAATGTGTTTATCCACCATCCTTCAAGCTTAAAATATTCACAGAATAACACTGAGCAGTGTGGAGATTTGTACATGCTTTTTAATTCATTGATTTATGGCCATTGTGTTCCAGTTACAGGCTCAACTTTCACAAAGTAATCCATCTCCTAAGGTCAAGGCATCATGTCGGTGTAATCACCCGAGCAGTTCCATTCCAGTCCAAAACTCTGCGTTCCTGGAAGTGGATGGAGACAGCAGTGCATTGCTAGGCAAAGGGCTTGGGTTACAGTGCCTTGGGTAACCTCACTGGCCACAAATTGCCTCAGTAAGAAGTATTGTTGACACTTGTCTTGTTTTTCGTTCTTTTGCTCTCCCTGTCTCTTTTTCTCTGCCTCGCTTAGCATCTGGAAGAACAGAAGGCCGTGATATGAAGAGGCAGTCAGATCTATTCACACTGCCAAACCTCATACCTGTGCCAAATTATTTACAATCAATTCCTGTTTAACATTCAGTGTGTGCGTGTTTTGCACATTATGGGCAGCTGTGGAGCTGAATTTCAATAGGGAAGAAGGCTGCTAAAGGAGTTTAATAGCTCCACAAAAATGACAGTTCCAATGTCATTCTGGCCAGGACAGCATAGATGTTTTTTGTAGTTGACACACTTAAGGCACACTCGTGCGATCAAGTAATAAAACTGAAGAATGGAGTAGTCATTTTTTATTTTACATTTAAAAGAGCACCAGCATGTAGTACACAAAAATGTTCTGTGTAAATCGCCAGTTACGTACATATATGTAACTATGGTGCTATGCACACTGAATAACCTTCTGGGATGGTGAATAACACCTGGATAATTCTTGTGCACAAGTATACAAAGACTCTCCAATAAAGTCGCAAAGAGATGCATGACACAAAATTTGCAATTAAAACAATAGCCATACAGCTATGTTTACCTGGAACCTTCTTGCTGACTTCCTGCTGGATTGCTGGTTCCAAATGACACAATGTCACAATAAAAGAACACACCAAAGGATTGAGTGAAAAAATGTGTTTGGAAATTATTGCAGCACTCACCACACTGGGCGGTGTGACTAGTATATTGTGGCTAACATACACACATTAGCTGGCTAGCTGGTGGGTTCAAAGTTTTGTACAGAATCAAAAAAGTAAGAAAATCTTGACATAATAAGCATAGCCTCTCACATGGAAGTTTAACTATAATGATAATTTAGACAATGACAAATGACTATGGTCTCTATTGGTGATTATATTACACAATATACAGCATATACAGTATTACACAATATGTACATCATTAAGTTGCCATATAAATAAGTATGCACATTATAAAGATGTGTATAATTCCAAGGCATTGTAGCTCAGCAAAGGACTAAATTAGCAAGCACACATAGTGAAAAGTCATACATGTTCACATAGTATTGCTTTGTAACTTTATGACTCAAAGAAAGAGGCGAGTGTATAACTGAAAGAAGAACATGATAGGAAAAGACAAAAAAATGTTGCCAAAAATTTTGGAGATGAAAAAGATGGAATGACTAAAAAGGAATATTTGTCACCAGGATTGATTTGTCTAATGAAGTTGAATTCGTTGACTGAATCTAAATTGATTGATTCTTATGAAGTTTTTTTTTTTTAAAACATTTTAAACATTTATCCAGTCCATTGCTGAAACATGTGTGACAAGACTGTGAGATAAGCTCTCTCTGCAGTTTCTTTTTCACGAATCACATGACCCTTGTGATAATGGAAATTTTATTGCTTAGCTCCTCTAAATCTATTTTTTTCACGTTCACAAAGCCTAAGCAAGGGGAAAAACAGCCAAATAAAATTGGGTAGGGATTTATTTATGGCTAAAATGGAAAAACAAATTTTGTCTTGTTGCACAAGATAGAATAAAATAGTGGAGATTTGATTCTCTTCTTGCCTTACCCTTAAGGGCTTCCATAAAAGAGTGCTAAAAAAAGAAAATAAAAAAACAGAGAGCTTGTTCACAGAGCACCTGGCAATCCTTAAGTAAAAAAAATATATATATATATGAAAGCTGGAGACATGGAGACAGGAACCTAAAAGTCAAGTGCCATGGCAACCGATCCAGTTCATCCTGGCATCATCAGCATGACCGCAGCACTCTTCTTCTCCTCTCAGCGGGCACAGTGTGACCCACATACACCATTAAAAAACCTCAAAACTCCTCATATCACTTAGTCCTTAGTTCTTAAAGGTTCATGACACATGAAAGAAAAACATGCCAACACAGAGTACTAAGATTAAAAGAATGCAGCTATTAGATTAAGTCATGTTTAACAATAAACAGCTAATGATAGGAAACGTTATGGCAAGTTAAAATTGTGTCCATTCATTAATGAGTGTATGTGCCATTACTGAAGTGTAGCAACAAGGATACTCTCAAATTATAATACTATAACAAATATAAAATTATTAAGCCTATTTCTAGATACATTTAGTGATTTTGAACCTAAAATGATGTCCGTCTACTTCCTTATATACTGGACTGCCAGAGTAGTTTAATTTGGAACTAGTGGAGTATTCCTGTGTGTTAATTTTCTTGCCAAGAACCAATAGCAAAGCCACCCTGAGATAGTGACCCCATGTGAGTAGCCTATAAAAGGTCCCCACTATGTCATGCTTGTGTTCTTCCTATAATGTCTTGCTGAAGATTTGAGGAAGTGGCTTCCAGGATACGAATTATGGATTTGTAATCCTTTTTTCTTGCCTGATTTTGTTATTGTTAAACCTGCACTGTAATATGGCAAACTACTCTTGCCATATTTGACAGCATTGTTGGAACAAACATATTCCATGTCACAGCATTGTTGCTGCAGACACAGAGTACCTACTTTCATAATTTCATAACATTTTCACAGTTTTTTACAAAATGATTAGTGGCCACATTGTTTGGGAATGGAGCATCATTAACAAGCATTTACAGAGCTTTGCCCCAGCAACACATGTCTCACAAACTATGGGAATAATACTGGCTATCCATTGTCTTCCTCTGATGCTGCACTGCCGTAGCAGGGAATAAAGCAAGTACCAGACACGTTTCTTGTCTGAAACAAGAACATATGAGTGAGAAAGCTACCTTTATGTGCCATCACATTAGTGAAGTTCAAAACAGCACAATGCAGATCACGTTTGTACTTCTGTGACAGCCCAGAACACAAAGGCAACCTAAAGTATGATTCACCAAAAGTGAGTGTTACATCAGAGCCAAAGTCAGTCTGAAAAAGTCAATCAATTGCAAAGAGACAGACATGTCATGGACAGGGCAGAGATAGAGATTTTGTGCCAGTGTTGTTGAAAGCCCTGCTCTGGTCAAAACTGTTGTTGATGTTACTTACAAGCTACGCTTCCTGCTATTCACAAGACATAAGACATTTGTTATTTTTAATAATGGTATGAAACACTGGGCATAAACCCCTTATCTTGTACCGTGAACAATATTTTGAAGTTTTTCCAGACTCAGCTAGAAGGGTCTCATTCTGGGTTTACCATAAAGGTGTATCTAACAAGACTTTGATGCACCAGGGAGTGATTAGTACAATCTAAACTTATATGGTGCTAAGCAGTTTGTGCAACTTGCTAATGGAAGAAATGAATATAAATTAACATTAACAAAGTAATTTTATCAGATTGTGCACAAATTACTGCTTTTTACTGGGGATCTTGTATCAAGATGTTTTCCTTATAATTCTGTCGTCCTTAGAATTAATCTAATTCCATACAGTTTGTTATGGTTAGAATTTATGTATTCACTAAATGTTAGCAATCTGTTTTTTTCTCCTTTAACGTTTGGTTATTATTGTTTCTCACTCACAGGTTCATACAAGGGACACACACACTACTATAACATCAAACACCTCTCCTTCTTAGATCCTCATACTTATGCTTTCCCTCCTTCTCTCCTTGCTTGGAGATTGTATTAAGTTTTCTGTTACAGCGCTTCCGTTTATCTGATTGAAGTATATCAGGTGATGCTCACTTTTAAGAATATGTATGGATTTCTTTTTAAAAACATATTGTTTTATGGATTTTCACCCTCCTTACCCCAAATTTCATTTCCACTATTTGCTTTTTGTGCTACTCAAGTTGGAGTCACAAGTTGTTATTCTGTGAATCAATGTCTTACATTTTGTTCAGCTGTAATAGAAATATTACAGAGCATTTTGGTGAAAAGGGATGAAGTCTATCTTGGCATTTAAAAATGTTTCTGCACCACATATGCTACCCTACAAATTTCCTCATGCTCCATAATTATACCTGTCACTGAGCAAACATTGTGAGAAAAACATAAAATGCCATTGTGAATTTTCCCATAAATTTCTTTCTTGGATTTGTTTTAAGTCTCTGACGTGTTACAGATTGACTTTGTACCCATCATTTATGAGCAGTTATTCATTTTATGTGTTTGTTTGTTTGTTTAGAGACTTATTTCAGCAAAATATGGACTAAACAGGTATCAGATGGGCACATAGGCAGTTTGAATACATAAGCAGTGATCCCCAGACATACTGTACCCATCACATATCGAACCAGGCATTCTGATTAGTGCACACATTTTATACAATAATTATTAGGGTTTTCACCTTTTCAACATGCTAAAACATTCAAGGTCAAAATTCCATTAAATTCACTCATGTTTCCTCGAGCTGTACTTTATATTTGCCATTGTCAGCAGTGGTTTGTTCTACAAAACAAACTTATAGAGGTCAGCCCACAATTTGCAAAATTATACTGAATACATATTTCTGCCTTGACAAGACTGACACATTGTTTCTTTTTCACTTCTTTTGGAGATTTTTCATCCTTATTTTTGACAGATGCTGTGACTTCTGGCAGCTGTCTTTATGATGATTTATCAGTTGGGGATTGATAAAAGGACCAGCAAAGATGATTTTAATATTTGCTTTTTTCAATTTGGAAGGACACGGACAAATGGCATTTAAAACTAGACACCAGGACTGTCAGGGTAAAAACTGGATGAGTGGCTACCATAATAATAAGTGTGGTTAATTATATGTATTTGGATTGGCTTCTTATTTTAAGAGCACACACAAATTAATGAAAGAAGGAAGATTGAATCCCCATAGCATACTCATCTCTTTACCCACTAAGTGGGGAGTGGTTTATTTTATTCTCTGCGTTATTTTTGTTTCCTTTGTACACTTTACCTCTGCAATCATAAAATGACAACAAAACCCTTAGGCTGGATTATTTATTTCCTCAGGCTCCCTTGGCCTTTCTGAGAGACAGAGAGGGAGGAGTTACTGCAATGAATCTCACACGTTGGAGAGCTCATAGCTCTGTTTTATCTGCAGCCTAACACCCGATAGACAGTGAAGGCATTCGTCTCTTTTGTTTCCTCCAAAAGGCTATTTAGAATTAATTTTCTACAGAGCAAACAGTGAAGTTCTTCTAATAAAGCACAGCAAAAATTATTAACTTGCCCAAGAAGGGAAATGCAATTAAATAACAAATTAAATCATTGGCCAAGCTTTCTTTTTTTTATTAAACCTCTACCATGGCGGGGGGGGGGCGGGGGGGGGGGCGGGGGGGGGGGCGGGCGGGGGGGGGGGGGGGGGGGGGGGGCGGGGGGGGGGGGGGGGGGGGGGGGGGG
>CM074956.1:14945029-14964537 GCA_037577455.1 Pangasius macronema | reverse complement strand
ATATATATATATATGTGTGTGTGTGTGTGTGTGTGTGTGTGTGTGTGTGTGTGTGTGTGTGTGTGTGTGTGTATGCACTAAGCCAAATATACAGCTATCTTAAAAGGTAATCCAGGGGCCTTCCTTCAACCCTCAATCCACCAGGTAACACATGCATAGCCCTGATTGTTGGAATTCAGCAAAGTCCACACCATCTAAGTGATGCAACTCATCTTCAGGTAATCCAAGTCAGACATCTCTTGCTGAATGCCACAACTATTGACCTAGACATAGCTGAGGCTGCTGTCTGAGAGTGAAAAAAACTTCCATAATGATGAACATTATTTCAGAACCAGGGGAAAGATGGAGGATTGTAGCATTATATACACTTTGACAGCAACAAAAATTGCTGTTTCTTAATCTGAGGAATAAACTGTGAAAGCCATACTGTTAAAATAAACCAGTGATCAATGTGATAATTAATGTGATAATTAGGATAAACCACAGAATAATGTGATAATTAACGCAATAAATTGGCAGCAATAAATTGGCACTATACTAGATTCCTTTTCGATGTTTATGTAAAAGCTTGCCAACTTCTTTTTCATTTATGATCATATTCATCTTTTTCATTTTTAAATTGTCTCTTCTCTGCATTTTCTACCCCTGTTGTCTGAGCACTATTGAAAAACAAGGTCTTGAACACTTCTATTCACTGATACTTTAACACAATGAAGCTAAATTCTTCTGCTTCTAACAATGTGTGTCTTATTTCTAACCAATAAGTTCCTGAATTATGAAACTGAAAAGTCTGTGTGAAAAATTTAAAAATTGGTTAAATGTGGAATCTCAAAACACACCTATGTTACTGTAAGATATAAGCCTCTATTTATACCCAACTGTATGTGGAGCAAAGCTTCCTTTGGGACATGATGAAACTTTTTTTTTTTTTTCCTGTAAGCATAGTAAATGTCCTGGTGTACTGTAGGTAGGTTTCCCGTTAATATACATCTTTTAATGTGGGATTGTGTTTTGAATTTCACAATAAAGTAGGACTTTGTAACTCATCTTAGTAGACAAAGCCAGTGTGCTTATATATAAAATATATGTCTGCAAAGTTTACATATGTTGTTTGCATAAGTTTTACATAACTTTACATAAGTTTATGACAGATCAATGGAATTATATGTTCAAGTATTCCTTTTATTCTAAGAAGCCATGAATGAATCATGTACATGATATACAGCTAAGCAAGTATTGTCAAAATGATACAAGAAGAAGAACTGAGACTTCCTCTTTGTGCCAACAGGCCATATCACCTTCAGCATTCATCACACACATGACAAGACATTTATCTCGCTCCCCCATCATCCACTCTCCACAGGACACTAAACGAACAAGGGAGGAGAGAAACAGATGGGTGCAGTGTACTTAAGGATTTGACACAACCACAGGAAGAGGAGGTGACTAAAGCAAGGTCACATGTCTATAGACACAACTAAAATGCAAACACATGCTAGGTTTCCTTTTATAAAAAAAAACTATAAAAATGTCTCGTACAACTACATTCGTCTAATTGTTGTAATCTACCTCAGGAAATAACAAGATTCAAATGGCAGAAGGCTTAATTTGAACAAACAGACAATGACCCTGGTACTCACCAACTGCAGCTGAAAACTAGTATAGTTGGTATATTTCATACTGTTACAGAAAGCATTCCCAAGAAAAATAATTAGCTTTTTTTTTTTTTTTGGTCAGGTAACAAAATTACATGATGAGATCAATGATGAAATGGAATTCATTACAACGCAATCACATGATTACCATGAATAATGAGGATGATGAAAATTAGTGGATGATATGGAAATTCTAACAAGAAACTCTAACATGAAAAAGCTCGAAATATAATAAAAATATGTAAATTCAAATTATCTTACCTAATGACTTTCAAAATAAAATCTACAAAATAAAAACATAGTAATTGACTTAGGGACAATCATATAAATGTGAAAATACAGCATAAAATTAGCACTAAATTATTTGAAATGATAAACAGAGACTATAGCTATCTACAGTGTTTTCTAAGAGACCTATACAATCTGTAGTTCCAGATGAATAGCCATACTGCCTCATTCCATCTTGATACTTTGCCCTTGAGAGTTTTCTGGCATCTCATTCCAAATGTCAATGAGAAAGGATGCCAACTTTTGAAATAATGGATTTTGAACAAAAGATTCATCCTTCAGAAGAAAGCCTGTATGAATTATTTTAGATCCTGTTCTAAAAAAAATAGAACAATGTAGTGGTTGTCTAAGCTGAACATGATTATGCAAACTGTTTATTTGATTATATAAACCATATGTATGTCACATAGTGTAAAGTTATCTAGCAGAAGTAAAATAGCAACACACCAAATCATAAAATAAACCTGGCAATATGTTCCAAGAACTATGGTCTCTTGTAGTTCCTAAGTCTTTAAGGACACAATACACTTCATTCAGGTATTACAATCAAGTTAGATAAAAGGCTTATGTAGATTAAGCTGTTTAAACTGCCATTGTCCTTGTAGTTAGACCAAAAGCCAATAATATGTTAACAGATCTGTGTGATTGGAAGCCTAATGCAAAGTAGGTGATCGTGGTCTTCAGTGTTCCTCTGGCAGGTAGAAAGACAAATATAGGACACTGCTATTGTTAGTGTGCTAAGCTTGTATATGACACAGGATGCGTTGGACAAAAAGGGCTTAATTTATTCTCACTGGCAGAAAGCATTTAATATACACTAGCATCAGACATAAAACTCAACTGAATCAATCCAGATGCCAGACTTGATAAAGTTAAGCATATGGAACAGAGCTCAGGTATTTTCTACCACACTGGCAAGCAAAATTGTCTTGTATGCTGTCAAATAATGGTTTCCTGCAGGAAATCTGAAATCCATTTGTTAACATTCACATTGTACATGCCAGTTTTGTATATTATGACTGACAAATAATATTTTCTTTAATCAATAATTCTGGCACCAGGATGATTTGCAGTCTTTAGGCTTTCAATACCTCATCACAATGCATTCAAGATGACTATGCATGATGATAAAGATTATGTCTTGTAAAGTACAATTCATGTTAGCTACTTGCATCATCTTCTGGTCTACGAATGAAGCAACAAAGAAATGACATGACCACACACTGCATTTAGACCCTATCAATTCTTGTACCATAAAACCATTAGTGCAAAATCCATTTGCCATCTATTACACTTTACTCAAACATGGCCTTGGTCATCAGCCACTTGAATGTGTCAATTTAAACATAATGGAGATATTAAGAAGGTGACGTCAATCTGATAAGACCCACTAGCTCCCATAGTCATAACTCTCCAGTAGATGAAAGTGTTAGCACAGTCAGAGTCTACCAGACATCAAGATACACGAGTGAGGAATGTGGTAATAGAGATATGTCATAAGGTCCTACAGATTAACAGCAATAAGCATTCATCTTCTCAACCCATTCAAGCAATACTGCACAAGCCTTGGGATTACTGCTCTGCATATGTGAAATGATTATTTGGATATAAATGGTGTCATGTTCAAAAGCCCTCCAATTAGGCAAGATGTAGCGCCTGTCAGCTGTGCTTGCACAGTTCTTCTCATGTATTTATTATAGTATATGTGGGAGAGGGAATGATATCCATGGAAAATGTGGATTCTTTTATTGTAAAAGAACGGTACTCTGTCTCTGGTGTTGAAATGCTAACATTTAGGTGCACTTGTACTTTCCTTTTCTCTGTTTTATAGCTCGATAGGAGGAAAAGTCTTACCATGAAAAGTAACTTTTTGTAGAGGAAATGCTTGAAGTCTTTTGTTTTGTATACCAGCATCTAAGCATTTTCTTTGCACTGGAAGATATTTTATAAACCTTAAATTAGACATGACTGCTGTAATAGAATAACTGTAATGTGATAGTTTCAAATGCCTAAACAAATAAAATCCCCTACCATGTTTAGCGAAGCTCATATCAACTTCTTTACAGACTCAAATGAAAAACAACTCTTTATGCATGACACACTAATGATCTCCAACAAGTATATTATTGATTTGGCTGATTCTTAGTTCAGACTATTAATCATGATTATGAATGCAGGTAGTCACTGTATTAAAGATGTCTAACCCTAACCCTAGGACCACGTGATGTGCTGGTGCTGGCTTTAGGTTTTTGTGGTGGGGTGTGTAGTGCCAGGCAAGAAGTCATAAAACTGGGTTAGGATTAGGGTTAGTGTTAGGGTTAGGGTTTGTCAAATGGGCTCAATATATGATTTAGATTTTTTATTCACTGTTTAACTGATGATTTTATAGTATGCGTAGGTGTTATTATATTCACTCCTTATGCCTCGATTTCTAAATGTTTGCATGCATAAAAATCAATTTATTAGCAGACTTTAAGGAAGATTATGTCTTTCTCATTTTATGTGAGGAAAATGGAAAGTCTTGCCATTTTGTACATTTGGCATAATGAATATGCAACTTGGGGTATTTTGTATAAAGATGCAAAATAAAGGCCAGTGCCAATGAAAACTAAATAATTTTGCTTGAAAGCCTGAAAGTCACATTGGGTTATGGTGATTGTGTGTGCAAATAATACATTCTGCTCAATATTCAGATCTGGCCACTTAGAGTAAGTTCAACATTTTTGGCAGAATTTACATGTCGGTTCCCAGCTTTTTCTTGAGTAGAGACAGGGTTTGACATTAGTGTCTAGACCACTACTTTTAAACACAACCACTTGCCTTGATGTAAGAAAACATCAGTGTATAGAAAATGCTGTATTCAGAGTTGGTGACTTAAATCCAAAAGTTATATAATTTTTTTTTCCCTTCCTCAGATTTCCCCTTATTTTCCTCCCTATTCTCCTTATTTTTCACCTGCCAATTGCCTCTCACTAGCCAGCTCTCCCCTATCATACGTCAGCTACTACCAGGCGAGGGTGAAGGTTAAAAAAATGCTTCCTCCAAGACATGTGAAGCCAGACAACCACATCAATTCATAGCATAACACACTCGGAAGAATGTATCACAAACATAAGTTGACAGATGCACACACCTGGAGAGGGGCGTGGACAGAGTATGCCACCTCTCTCACTCAGATGGGAGGCCAAATTTGTTCCTTAGGTTCCCATCCACGGATTGCCATGGCATCATTGGGATTTGAACTTGTGACAGTAGTGAACACTTTTCTTGTGCCACTCAGGAGGCTGTTGGGGAAGTCACACACATTCAGAGATTCATTAGACAGGTGCTTAAGTTGATTTTGATGGTGCACTATTCAGATTATGCAAATTGCCTACATGTAGTTCATGCCTCTGAAGTTGCCAGATTTTTCTTGAGCAGCAGTGTATTTTTGAATAGCTTCTAAGCCACTGCTTTTAATTATAATTTAATTTAAATCAAGAACTTGTTTTTAAGCATGAAAAAAATAGGGATAGATAAATGCAGACTGAAGAAGGAAATGGCTTTTTTTTCTTTGCTGTCAAATGCACTATGATGTAACATAAATCATACATTCTAAAAATCAACATGAAAAGGCTAATATGATGATATATGAATGGCAAGATGGTAAGCACTGAAATAAACATCTAATATTATATTGCCAATACCTAAGTCCAGTCCTAATTGCAATTAATAACTGCAAATTTGGTTTAGCAGCTTATAAAATAGCTGTTTATCTAGTACATCCTACTATTTTGTTTTTTAATATCATGCACCAAAAGTTCACTGTGCACATATCTTAATGTAGCCACAAGAAGCTAAATGGAGGTAGCAAAAACTTTAGGTGTGACCTCACTGTATATATTTTTTTGTCATTTAAAGCCCAAAACTAAATTTCAGGATGACTTATTGTGGTTACCTAGTGGCATTGGATTTAATACTGTTTCTCACTTGAGCTCAGGTACATCTGAGATATGAATACTTATGCGAAATTAGGTATTAACTCCTTACTATGTGCACATGTAACTCAACGCTGAATACTCAACTCAACTGTCTGTTACATGCCGAAAAAAAGGCACTGGTCTCTTAGAGGCTAAAATAAGATCAAACTGATGGAATACACTCACATATTGTGTTTTACAATTTACACAGCAGAAATGAAATTACTGGCCTGCTGCACTGATAAACAAAAAATTAATCCAAATCCCGTTTCAAAGCACTTGCTAGTGGACGATAACAAGCATGGTGGTGATTTGATTAACAAAACAATACCACACTGTTTTCACTGTTAGGGAATATTATTCAGGCTATGCTAGATCTACCTCTTTGAATTAGGACTGGTCCTTAGGCTTATTAAATGCCTGGAGCCTGTGATGTTCTGCTGCTGTTTTTTATGCATAAATACATATTGGTATGGGAATTCCTGAATGCTTCTCGGGCATATTTACATTTACTTTCCTGTGTATAGGCTTCATGATCAAATCATGTATTTACCAAAAAAAAGATGGCTTAATTGGATTTGTGAAACTTATTGTCTCTTTATCTACTGTGTGAAAAACTGCTAATATTAATTAACTTAATATGAATAAATATCAGATCTGTAATTTCTATTGTTGTATAATTACACATGTGAATTAGTGAATATTTGCATGTTTCCTTTCTTTGAAGCCAAAGTATATTTTTTCCATGTGATTGTGTTTGGGAACTTTATGCCAGAATAATGTCATACTAAATCTAATTCGTTCTGATAAATGCATTTCCTTACTCCTATTCATTGCTCTACCCACTAGTTTTATCAGAAAGGTCAGTTCTTTTGCTATGAAGCATTTCATATTTTTCATGGTCATGCTGTTCATCACTTGGCCTTCATTAACCTTTTAAACTCCAGAAGTGAATGACATTTCATTTCAGTGACTTGATGCACTCTCATAGATTCCCTGTATGACATTTTGACATTTATTATTAGTAGTATTTTAAATTTTCTGCTCCAAACAGTTGCTTGTTAAATCTATTCTTAAGCATTTATCTATATCTGTTGTTTTGGAAGGTAATGTGTTATTTGCCTGGGTGCATGGTTGCATTTTTCATAAATACCTTTTTTTCCCAACCAATATTAAAAGGCTTACATGGAAGACTATTCTTTCAGATGCTTTGGAAATCCATTAGTAAACATGATAATTTGAGTTCAGTTTTACATGGTCAACTGAGGTTTTTTTTTTTTTTTTAAGAATAAAAATACAAAATGAATTCAGGATACAGAAACCCGACTCATACGTCAACTATTTGTTTCAGTTCCTATATAATAATATTGTATGCTAACATACATAGTGTATCTAAGAGATTAACTGAACTGCATCATGTAGAAAGCTCATTCAGCGAATGGTGGTTTATATGATGCATCATAAATCAAGCATAATAGTTTCTCATATTTAAGGTAAATATATTTATCAGTCAATCCCCAAACACACATTCATGTGGTTTATCTGATTTTACTCTTAAATAGGATTCTACTGCTATCAGGATTCAACTGAAGAGTAAGAAACCAGCATCCAGCTGTGTAGTAGGCTTATCAAGTCTGGAAAGAAATAGTAGTAGTAGTATTCATAGGGACACCTCACACTTGCATTTCATAATAACTGACATAAATTCCAATAGGTATGACATGCCATTGTCCAGGTATATAAAATGTTATAAGCAGAAATAAGTCAAATATTACTTAATGGTTATGCACGCATACCTGTTGTTGCAGTGTAATGATTGCCAGTATTTCCTAGGTACCACCAATGTTCAGAAGACTGCAGAGTATCTTTTGAGTTACTTTTTTAAATCTCCCAAGTTTAGCCTCACCTGGCAAGATATGTCACCTCACCACAATTACGGGACTCTGACATACTAGCAGTACACCGAGCCATAAAGCCAGTTGTCATGACATTCTAACATAAATCATCCTGAAACATGTCATAACACAACCTTATGACAACAAAAATCTATGTCACTTCACTCAGGTGTTGTCAACTTGTTATCAAAGTTAAAGAACAGGGTCTTTATGACAGCTGCTGCCTGTTGAACTAAGCCTTTATGTATCATTTCATAATATTTGATATATTGTAGTATAATTTGTTCTGCATGATACCAGTTCCAAATACATTCATTTACACGATTGAAATAAAAGCCTGTTGTATGTGAAAGAGATCTTCATTTCTGCTGAATGTAAATTATTAAAAAATAAATATAGAAGAACCACTAGCTATAGTGTATAAGCTGAAGAGAATTGTTAAATATTTTACTATGCTACAACATTAAAAGTAATATTACATATAACAGGATCTTTAGTTTCAGGCAGGCACCAAGTAACAAAACACAAAGAAAAAGGGGAAAAAATCATGCATTTTTAATGACACAATAACTTAATGGCCAATCCTTAGGCCAAATGTATTGCAATGACTGGAGACATATTTTAAATAGTGCTTTACTGATACAAGAACACATTTGCCCAGAAATGAAGCCATTCACTTTCGATGAACCCATTGCTCTTCCTCTATTCTCACAGTTCCTGTGTTGTAGATATTTCCATTCATTTTCATTATACATGCATCCTGCTGTTGATGGGCCATCCTGCTCTGGAGGGGTCATTAGTAAACCAGTAAGCGGTCCAGGGTGGACCACCAGCTGTCACTCGGTGTCTCTGGATCTACTCCCTCCAGACACTTGCTCTCCAGCTCTCTCTCCTCACAGCAGGTGTCCTGAGTGTGCTGCCATAATTGAGGGTGTACTGCAAGGCTAATGGAAGCAAGCTAATGTAAGCTGACATTACAATCATAGGCAGTTGATGTGCACTTGAGCATGCTGCTTGTTTCTGTTCAACCAGACAGCTATGAAGAATAAAATGAGCTTTGTTAGATGTTATAGATTTTCAGTTTTTCATTAATAAAACAATGCCAATCAAAGTAATAACAATAAAATGATTAGAATGAGAATGGTATTTGTTACAAATTATTTTCTTTGCTAATTATTAAATACAATATATAATGATATAATTAAATCAAATTACTTTATAATGTAATCAGGTCCCTGGTGGTCTAGTGGTTAAGGATCCTGCGCTCTCACCACTGTGGCCTGGGTTAGATTCCTGAGCATTCTCAGTGCCAGTCCTAAGCGTGGAGAAAATGGGAGGGTTGTTCCAGGAAGGGCATCCGGCATAAACTTGTGCCAAATCAAACATGCAGACCAATTATCTGCTGTGAGGGAGCATTTTTTTTTTTTTTTTTTTTTTAGTTTTGTGATCCAAGGATAATTTTTTTTCTGTGTGTAAGGCTGTTATTATTGTTGACCTGGCACTGTATTCACCATAATGTGACTCACATATTCTATTCACACACACGCAAAGCTGCAGATTGCTAGCTGTCTATGTTGAACTGTGTTCTGGCTCCAGTACATATGTCAGGGGGATATTTTAAAAAATGCTAGGCTGAGCAATACAACAGCTAGGGGCAACAAAGGTGAGAATATCGGTATTCTAACTACAGGCAAAACTACAGACTTACATCCTATTCACACAGAAGCACATGCAGGGTGGAGTGTACTGAAAAAAGAACTGTATTTCATTTACATGTGATTTTTTTTTCTTTCTCTCAAGTAGCACTCTGAAGTCCTGTGTCACTGTCTGATGATTTCTAGTAACCACAATATGTCATGCTGAAATATTGGCATTCAACAAGTATATTAAAGTTCATTAGGTAAGATTTGTGAAAAAAGCCTCTATTGGTTAAATGGGTGGATTTGAATAAGATTAGATTTTTTTTTTTTTACTTATTAAGCCCACCCCCATTTCCACCCATGTACACAAAGCTCCACCTCCAAAGGTTATGGTGGTTCAAATAGAGTTAGAATGCTAACCACAGTTACCATCAGCAAGGACTTTCATGACATTACTTTTAAGCATATTCAATTGCTTTAAAGCCAGGTTACGACTCTATAAGCATGTAACTTCTGATGATGTGAAGGGGTGTTGGGGTGTGCCCATAAAAAGACTGACAAAAGGCAAAAGGACAATCCAAATACAAACATACATTCCGGACCAAACATCAGCTTTTTAAACTGTTTTTTTTTTTTTTTTTTTTTTTTAGCAGCTTCGTAATACAATCGTTTTAAAAGCAATAGCTTAAACATTTTTTTAATAATTTTTGCATAATGTTCCACAATTTGTATTAGTAATAAATGAAAAATCTTGACTATTGCATATATATATATATATATATATATATATATATATATATATATCTTTGGTTTGCAGGGATCTTGTGGAACAAATTTAATATGGCACACTAATTAAACAAAATTATTACAAAATTAGGAATTCCACTTGTGCGCTGTAACTATTGCAGATGAGTGATTGGTCCACTTATCCATTAAATTGTGGGCAATTTTTTTTAAAGGGAAGAGCACAAATTAACCAAAACATGAACAAAATTTATACACCCCTTTTGTAATGTGTGTATGCAGCTGTTCTGTTTATCGCACTCCTGCCCACTCCCAGAGGTATTCTGGCCAATCATTCCCACTTATTTTTGTTTGTACCTAGCTGTGATGTTTTCTAATGACCTCAGTTAGTTCTATTACTCAAAATATGTAAGTTAAACTACAGCATTCCTGACAATGAATGAATGACTAGGGAATATTTGATTTACACCAGATGCAGTAAACAATTAACTGTGCCACATTCATTACAGTTATAAACCTGGCCTTTCTTTATCCTACTCGTATAACTCTCATAGCTGCCCCCGTGATATTTGTTGGGTCCTACAGGATCCCACTGCTCATTTCATGACCTCATGTTTGTATATTATTGTGACATTAAGTTATGTATCCAATTTACTATCTCAGCACACCAAATAAAAAAAGAATAATATATATATATATATATATATATATATATATATTTATTTTATTTATTTTTTTTTTTTTTGTGACTGGTTCAATCACTTCTGCACTTTCACTCCTGCCTAAGCTTCATGCTTTCTGCCTCTGGTGGTACCAAACCTTATTCTACTTCCATTTCGTCATCCATGGAATTCATATCTTCAAATTATCTGGAGAAATTTGCAGTGATTGTATGACTAAAATGATCAGTATGACTAGAGGCCTTTTTGTGTCCTGTTCATGACAATTAGCCTTAATATGTTTAGACTATATTAGATTACTACATAAACAACAAATAAAAAACAGAACATGAGTGTCAAAGGCTTAGTAATGTAGGCAGAGAATGCAAACAATTCTTAGTAATGGACATGTGAAAGTAACATGTATATGCACAGAGTTCAAATGAGGAACAAGTGAATATAATCAGAGTGCTGGTGAGTTTGAGCAATTGTAGAGATTGAGGGAGTGGGAATGGCTTTAGACTGGGGATTCAGAATTGGAGTTCCCAGGGAGCAGGGAGTTTGTGACATATATGAAGAAATAAAATATTGAGGAATTGGCATATAGTCTTATCCAGTCTAAATATAATTTATGATGATGCTAGGTAAATATTGTTGTCTTTAACAGAGGCTGCAAAGGTTAAAAGAAAATGCTTTCTTTAGCCCTATTTGGATAGGATTACTTTATCTAGGGGACATTGGTAATATTTTTTTTATACATCTCCTCAGCGATATACATCTCATGTCCAGACATAATAAGCCACATGAGGAGCAAGTTGTATTTTCTACAAAATCGGATGTTTGCATCACACGATCATATGATCAGGTTCCATTCACAACTTGTCAACCAACGGTTGTAAAGGCACCTAATAGAGAAGAAATGGAGGCTCTTATTTCAATTTGGGGGAACCAAAGTTCCAGCAACAATTAAAAAAAAAAAAAAAAAAAAAAAAAAAAAAAAAATTGTAAGCCTTTTGATACAAAGGTTTTGAATTTTTTTTTTTATGTAGTTTGGAGTTTTTTAATTGGGTTGGATGGTNTTGGGGGAACCAAATTTCCATCAAAAAAAAAAAAAAAAAAAAAAAAAAAAAAAAAAAAAACAATAGTCACGAGTATACGTGTAAGCGTATGAAATTTTTTGTTTCATGACTTGGGAAGTGTTTAATATCTGTGGCAGGGTCACTGTTATGCATGCTATAAGACTGAATACAGCAATTAGCAGCAGTCAAATATCTTTTTTTTTTTTTTTTTTCCAGTGCAAGGAAACATTTGCATATACAAACATGAATGCGCATCTGGATGGGACTAAAATGATCAGATGACCACTGAGTTTGGCAAAAAAACAGTAGGTAATTCAGCCTGTACTTTTCTCATAGGAGGCCTGAGAAAAACATTAACATGGCCATTCCAGATGGAAATAGTCACAGAGGAGCACCTGTAAAATAGGAAATTACCCCAGGACCCCATGTAAATTTAATCCTATCCAGATAGGTATTTGAAGTGCCAAAAGGTTCTCTAAACACAAAATGTAGGAAAGCAAAATTCCTCTCTTTGCATAAGCCAAGCATAGCTGACAAGAAAAGGCTTAGATTTTCTTTGTGTAAAACCAGAATACAGAAAAAAAACAGATCCAGCAAAGCAAATAAATAAATAAATCAGCATATAAAATGACAAAACTAAGCATGAGCTTCATCTGATAATAATTGAAATACTCCAAGATGCTTTGCTCTGATTATGGTAAAGATACATAATTTTTGTTTTGTAATTTTTGTTTGAATGCCTATGTGCTTGCCTCAACAAATTCTTGAATGGTGATGCAATTTCTCTGGTATTGAAGGTCTAATGACACCTCTGGGTTTCACCCTGCTCATATCCTTTAGTTGTCTCTGATTAGCTACTGCCAGCTACTCTCAATAAATCTAATTATTGCAGCAAGGATAGGGTGTCACCTTTGAACTTCATCAAATTAATTAACTCCATTCATCAGGGAGAGTGGTAGGCAGGACCAGAGGACACACTAAATAGGATGTGTGACAAGAGGGACATAAATATCTCAATAGGCTGAGGATCATTCAGTGGCAGTAAAATCAAGAATTTGCAGGACAGATTGTCTCCTTCAAATGTAAGAAAGTGAAGAACATAACAGCATTAGAACTTTATTTTTATCTAGGCACAGTCATAATGTGTTGGTATATTTCTAATTTTCTGATATTAATACCTGAGGTAACACTGGTGGAGTGATTCAAAATGTGATGTGATTCAAGATTTGCCTATGCAGTGATATTTTTAAGCACATTCTTCTCCAGCATTGTTCCCTCTTAACATGGACACCATTGTTCCAAAATGGCTGCTACTTTCTTTCAACCTTGTTTTGTGGATGTACCCATTTTATCTCCTCATTTAATAGAAACAGACTGCTTCACCCAAACAGGTACAATATTTACAACGAATATAAAGAGACAGCTCAGATGTGGATACTAAATGTGAATTTGAAAGTTGGGACACCATCATGCACAGTCCCTCATTTAATTAATAGAAAAGTGGAAATTAATAAAATGCCAGTCTCACCAAATTTATTGCCAAAAGAGAGAAGGAATTGGCCAGAGTAAACTCTATGCCCTGGTGTGCTCACCCATAAAAGTGCCTGAGAAGACAAAAAGCACATTTGTTGTAAGTTTGTTGTAAGTCAGCCAGACAGCTAGATCTACAGATCTATTACATATATCACTCTCCACTTGGCACATTGCCATTCTCATGGTGACAGTGGCATTGCCTCATTGTATTACTGAGCCTTATTCATTACTGACTGTGTCATTCTGTCTATATTCATCATTGACTTTTTGTCTGTTTGTATGTGTCTCTGGATGTATGTAATACCCTAATATTGTTATTGTTCTTCTCTTGTCTGTGTGCCTTGTATTTCACTATGACTTTTATTTTATATTTATATTATGTGTGAACTAAAACCTGCCAAGGCAATATAACACATATACGTGCATATTTTTGAAAAGAATATACACATATAAGTGTGTATTCCCCCAAATGATTCCTTTACTTATATGAGTTGCACACCAATTTATTGCACCAGATGGATGTGAATCTGAGAAGTACTATAATAAAACACCACAGTAAATCTTATGTAGCCTTAATATAAATTAGCACACAAAATGACTGTACACAATAGTATACTGAAAATGTTATTGGAAAACCATAACCCAAATTATATGGCTAGGCCACAAACTTATAGTACATGTAGCCATGGTGGTTAATGTTATACAATATGAAGCTATCACTATTATTTTGGTTACATTCAACATGGTTGTTTTAACAATTTTTAAGAACTGTAGAAAATATCTTCTTAATATTTGTGCATACAGAGAATACTTCCACAAAGCGTTAATAAAGAACTTGTGGTATTTTTGATACATCTTTGACACAAATACGGGTGCATTGGTGACAATATTTTTTGTTTTGTTTTGTAATTTATTTATTTAATTTTATTCTTCAGTTCACAGATGATTTGGCTTTTATACATCTTGTTTGTTTTATTTGAAATCTATTGTCGTGGTGTATAGAGCCAAAAATGTTAGAATTGTGTCGATGTCCCAATATTTATGGACCTGACTGTATGGCAATGCCCCCACTTACCTTAAAGAACTCCTCACCCCACAGATTTCAGCACGTCCCCTTCACACCACAAACACTCATTGTCTCCTCCCCCCTAGGACTAAGACCTGCACCATCGGGGATCGAGTCTTTTGCGCCGCTGCTCCTCGCCTGTGGAATGCCCTCCCTGACCATCTGAGGGCTCCACAAATGACTGATGGTTTTAAAAGAGGTCTAAAAACTTACCTTTTTAAAAAGTGTTTTAATATTTAGAGTTTAAATTTCTGTGCTAATCTCAGTTGGCAGCTGGTTTTAATTGCNCAGAATCAATGCACCACAGTGCTGTAATTAGAGTGATTGCCAACAATGTGTGTGTGTGTGTGTGTGTGTGTGTGTGTGTAGGCCGGTTATACTTGGTGGGGTCCAAATAACAAGAATTTAATAAAAAGGTTAGGGTTAGATTCAGGTGTAGTAGTCATAGCATTAATTAGCTGCCTTATGCCAATGGAAGGTCCTCACAATGACAGTAAGACAGACATTTGTGTGTGTGTGTGTGTGTGTGTGTGTGTGTGTGTGTGTGTGTGTGTGTGCGTGGCAAAACATGCGCTTTGTGTTCATTGAAAGCACTTCAAGGTCCTATTTAATAATGGACACTTTTAAAAGACAACACATTTGTGATCTAAGATGTAGGAAATAAATAATGATGTCCTTTTAAGAACAGGCAGGTGGTAAAGTACCATCATAAAAGACATAGGAAAATTAAATACACTTAGTGCTCTGAATCAGACTGCCATTGACATGAAGTCTCTAGGGAGAAGCCAGGGAGGGGCTACTTTCCTTTATTAACGAATGATAAAGGAATCGTGTTATACGGTTTTCCTGCCCCCTCTCTTTCTCTCTTGGCCTTATTCACTCACATAAACTCATTCATTTCTTTTCAGTATAACACACACTTTTTCCAGCAAACAAAGCAAACTCATCACTGCGTGAATGCACCCAGGAACTTTGAATGTAAATATCAGTATTAGATATCAGCACAAAAGGAGGGAACTATCCTAATGTTTTTGCTTGAGAAATGAATTCATTAAGACAGTTGAGCAAAAGGAGGTTAGGAATTGAAGTGCAAAGCATGAATAAATATGAGGGTAGAAATAAATAAGACAAAGCAACAAGCCAAGCCATCCATTTTAAATATAATGAGAAGGAATTGTTTACATTTTATGCATAAAAGAGAACAATGGGAAGCTTTCATGCTTCTGACTACATCAAAAGCAGAGAAAATATTATGGGAACAAATAATTTTAAAAAAGACTGAAACTTTGCTTCAGTGATTTCCTGACTCTGAGGAGGGTCACAAAGCAGAGTAACAATGACAGACCACAATAAATGCCGGTGGAATAAAAAAAAAACATTTCATATATATATATATAAAAATATATATATAGGTTACATTTGGCATTTATATATATATATATATATGAAAGCATTTAGAGGTTACTATTAAACTAATATTAATGTTCTGTACTTTCTAGCTTTCAGAGTGTACAACCATAACAATGTAGGTATAGACCACAGAATGTTTTTTAAAGACTATAATCTATTTCTGAAAGCCACAAACACTATACATTGATCTGGTGTAATCTAGTACACAAAGTATTTTTGCATAGTCCCATCATGCAGCAATTAATAAGAAAGTTTGTTTGTAATCCTTTCTAGTGTCTACACGTTAACTAAAACAAGCACCTTGTGTATAACCCTCTATATACATAAGTGTCTGTGCTGACAGGCATAGCAGAACATATATCAGTTTCCAATTGTTATTTCCAATAATTCATTAACTGATTTGCTTGTTTGTATATTTATTTATTTTTAGTCAAAGTTTTTATGCCATTTTTGGCTATTTTCAGGAGAATGTTTTGGCGACATTTTTAATAAACATAGTTAACTGATTATAACTATATACTTGTATAATGTTAACTAAGACAAGGATTTTATTTTACATTAATGAACTCAGTAGAATCACCGGCTGAAATGCACTATATGGCCAAAAGTTTTTGGACGCCTGACCATCACACCCATATTTGGGCCTTCCTCAACTGTTGCCACAAATTAGAAAGCAAACAATTACACTTTCCCTTCACTGGGGCTCAAACATTTTCCAGAGATCCAGATGCAAAATGGAGAAGGGTCCAAGGGATCTCTGTTTATGAACCTCAAAATCCACTACTGCATCTTGTGTGTGTGTGTGTGTGTGTGTGTGTGTGTGTGTGCATGTGCTCATGTATGCTTTGTGTCCACTGAAAGTAATTGAAGGACCTACTTAGTTATGGACACTTAAACAGCAGCAAATTTGTGATGTATGATGTAGGGGATAAATAATGTATGTCCTTTTAATAAAAGGGGCAGGTGGTAAAGCACTTTCATAAAAGATTACGAAGACTAAATGTACATACCTAATACGTTTAGTGCATTGCATCAGACTGCATCAAGCACAAAGGTGTGTGTGTGTGTGTGTGTGTGTGTGTGTGTGTGTGCTTGTGTGAGAGTGGTATGCTTGGGAGTATTAAGCTGTCATAAACCAATCCTTTCTTTCATTTTAGAGACAGTCAGATATTATTTATATATGCTGTGTGAATAATTAATGTGGGTGCAATATTACTTTTCCTGTGGATGTGTATGAGGTGCATACTTTCAAGTGTAACACATATCTCCAGCATGTATTGGGGCATCTATAACGATATACTGGATTTAACCTTAGTTCTGTAAAGGGTAGTTGTGTAAGGTAAGGGTTCTGTGGAATGAATAGTTAATGTGAATGTGGTCATGTTCAGTACAGAAGGAAAGCTCACAAAAACTAATTTCCTATACTTAAAGTTTCTATATGAAGGGTTCGCTTTTCTATACTAACTAAATCCTATTTTCTATACTTCTTTCCTCAGTGTAAAAACATACATAGTAGACTTGTAACATTACCCTTACTGTTCATAAAATAACACAACATTTTTGTCTGCTACTAGGCATGTAACTCTTTTTGCAATGTTTGTCTAGTTATGAACAAAATACAGAGCCAATGACAAGGAAACAAAAGACTATTTGTCCTTTAATTACTGCTGATTGAAAAGTTGCTTTCAGCATTCTGCACTAGTCTTTAAGGGAAATTATCAAACTTTTTCCATAAACAATTAGAATGTTTATAATTTTGTTTGCATGGTACCAGCCTTGTCAGTGTATGATTGTACAATGTTAATTAGTAGAGATTGCAACTGTTGTGGAACAGATACGAATGTTAATTAAAAAAGTTGGAAATGACCCAAGGGACAGAAGCCTGTGCAAATAATATGTGATATTTATAAATTTCTATATTATAGAGGTATTAGTGGTAAATCTTTGTATAAAACTTACAAATTAATGAATTGCATGCAAGTCAAGTCAAGTGGAGTTTATTGTCATTTCAACCATATACAGCCAGTTAGCATATAGTGAAACGATACAACGTTTCTCCAGGACCAAGGTGCTACATAAGACAAACACAGAACAACACAGAACTACAGGGGACTACTAAATTTACATAAAGTGCACAAGTGCAAACATGTGCAGACAGCACACGACAGTACATTGACTACTGGGACAGACAATGGGCACAATAAGTCCCAGTGCAGCGCTGACCAGTACACAGTTCTATTAGAAAGTGAATCCAGTGACAATAGTGCAAAGAGTACAGTACAAGTTGTTGAGATAATGTAAACATAAGAATAATTCCTATATGTAAATAAAAGGTAAGGCAAGTAAGTAATAAATTTAGTGCACATTTTGGTGAAACCAGCCACTCGCACTGTCCTAACAACTATGAATCCTTCCAGAACATAGATACAAGTAGCCATGCCAATGAACTAAAACATTAGCTAGAGACCTAGCTGGGGATTAGCATGCACCTGAACACACACACACACACACACACACACACACACACACACACACACACACACACACACACACACTCTCTGTAGGCATCATACCACTGTCCACTGAAGTGCAACAGCAAAAATAAAATAAAATACATGTGCATATAATTCATCCCAGCACCTCCCATGGAGTGAGGGATTTATGCAGATGCAGAATTCACTGAGCCTCAGCAGATCACATCTGATAGCAATAAGGCACAGAAGTAGTGGACATACACATACCGCAACAATAATACAGCACCTCCTCCTGTTCTCTGGCAATCAGTGCCTTGACATCCGAGAGATTTTGGACAGAGAAAGACTGAAAGATGTGAAAAAGCTGAAAATGTTTACCTTTTTAAAATCGCAGTTTAAGCTGCAAGAAAAGCAACTGTCGTGAAGTTATACTGAAAAAATAATGATGTTTGCTATATTTGTACATTTCTTTTTCATCTTCATCGTCATCATCATCATTTGTATTGCATCATTGCACTATAAGTGAGATTTACAGTTGGCTGGAGTGAGACAGGAGTGTATCTCTGTTCTGGAAGGCTTCTGAAAAGTGCTGGTTTCTGTCAACTTAGATGCAGATAACATGCATATCCATGGTCGCACTGCATAAAACAATAATTTAACCACAGACTGTAGTTATTAGTGTGTAGAATATGTTATACCAATGATTATCAAAGATAAAAAGCATTTCATCCTGGATTTATAAAATTGTTGATCATATAGGCCTGGCCTTGTAGCTATTAAATAACGTTCTGGTCCTGAAATACTACAGGATATATTCTTATTACTCCTAAATAAATAATCAGACCAATTCAATCATGGGTATCATGGTGCTACAGGGGTAACATTGCCATCTCACAGCTCCAGGTTTGATCCTGAGCTCTGTTTACTGTCTATGTAGGCTTCTCTCTCGGGGTCTGTGTGGGTTTCCTCTGGGTTCTCTGGTTTCCTTCCACTTCCAAAAACATGTCAGTGAGCGCATAGACTACTTTAAATTGCCTCTAGGTGACATCAATATCTTTACATCATAATCACTAACTTTATCAAAAGTTTAAAATCTTCACTTCCTA
>CM074956.1:14911019-14925631 GCA_037577455.1 Pangasius macronema | reverse complement strand
TGCAAAAATATGGCTTTAATGTCATTGTCCTTCAGACAGTCACACTGTCATGATCTCCTGATGGCAAAAACAAAAAGCTTTCTGTTTTTGAACGTGGCAGGATTGTAGAGGGTATTTTTGGGCTATGGTATTAAACTTTTGATCAGCTGATGAACAGCCTGTTTGAGTTTAAATGCTATTTTCAATTAATTGCCAATCTCTGTTTTTTTGTCTCTTTCTCCTTTTTCTTCTTTTGACATTCTGAAGCAGTTCTTACAACCAGGTATGTATATGTATATATATATCAGTAAGGTTACACAAGTTATCACCCATAAAATGTATTATCTTTATAAAAAATCAGCTCAGATTCCATATGGCTTCAAAAAGCTCTAATCCACACCTTATGCATGACACACATTACAGCCCAGAAAAAAGAACTTGTTCTTGCTTTGATGTTATTGCTGTAAGTAAGTTTCACCACTTTCTGAAAGACTCTAAACTAAATCTAACCTGAATGCTAAAACAAGTCTCATTAAATTCTATTAGAGGTTACTATGCTCAGAAAACAATCAATTCCAATGGAGGCAGTTGCAAATGCAGGAGCTACATTTAGATGCTTTCAAGCTCAATTTCCTCCCTATGTAATCCCAGCATGCAGTTAAGCAATCAGACAAGTTGTAGCACATTGCTCAATGCAGGATCAGCCCTAGAGTGTCATCTGATAACACAAAATCAGCTAGCGCAGCATGATCACCACATGGTGAATCACACATTATTACTATGCAGGACTGAACACTGGGGAAAAGAGAGGTTGTGAGCAAACAGCCTTCCTCTGGATGTACTACCATCCTGTGCACCATGTTAAATCCACTGCTTTATATATGCTAGCTATATGCTTACTGAAATCTATCAAATAATTTAATGGTAATCATCTTATTTCATTCATCACCATTAATGCAGAACATCTGCATAGAATTGAAAAGGAACAAGATAAACAAAAGAGAAAACATTATAATTGATGGCATGTACCTGGATGTGTGTGTTTGACAGTAACAGGACAATAACAACCAAGGATTCCAGTTATGGAGAGTTTTTCAATAGATGCTAGATGTAGATGTAAGTGAAATTCTTACACAAGCTGAAACATCAGTTCTGCTTTGCAAACACTGCATATGAACAGTATGTACATTGTTTCAATGTATATAGCCTATACACGATAGGGTTTAGAGAGTTTACAAATGTTGCATAATTGAATAACACATCGAATTAGTGAAGCAAAGGTTTGAGGAAAATAAATGATGAATAATTGCCCAAACATTTTTTTTTTATTTCCAAGTAACAGGCACAAAATTAGCAATACATCACTCTCATGTTTAATTATAAGATTGTGAATGAATATTATGTTATAATACACTGATGAATTGCAACTGAATACCAATATAATATTTAATATGGCACAATACATTTTAAAACTGCAACTGATTTTCTTTAGCATTGATTTTGAATTAAAATATCAGCCTACCAATCTATAAGCTGTGACACAATCTGTGATAAAAGCCAGCAATCTATTTGAATTCAGAATCCAAGTTAAATCTCCAGAGAATATGATCAGACATGGAACTCAGATATCAAGGCATCATAGCAAATATAATCTGGACACATCTGACACTCAAGTGGACACATTCCTTAAGAAAATCAACTTAAAGCAACATTTGTAGTAAAATGTTCTATAGCAACACTGTAACTGTAAAGAAATCATTTACAAGCTACTGAGGAAGACTGACATGTGACCTTTTTGAGATAACTATCTAGATTCTACATATTTACAGCATGTATGTTTTAAATGAACCTGATAGCCAGCAGATTTTGGTTAATAATTTATAATTATTTATAAGGCTATTTAAATAAATAAAAAATAAAATAAATAAAAACTATTTACTGTAATGGTTTAAATGTGCAATAATGGATAACCAATATTATTCATATGTTCATTATGGCTAACCAGATTTTAACCAAATTTTAACTTACTGACATGCTTAGTAATTTTTTTAAACAGTGTGACAACACTGCATCAAGATATGATATTACAGATAGGAAGCATGCATTACATTGCATTTGGCAGCTTCTCTTAGTAACCAGATGGCACCAGGAAATATTCAGTGGTGTAGGTTAGGGTCATCTGTAGCTCCTTGTGCCAAATTTCTGCTAGACTCACTAGCAGAGCTGGCACTCAGAACTAACAGGTCTTGATGTAAATTCACAAATAAAAATTAATGCAGAAGGTAATAAGCTGTTCAATTCTGTTGCACAGTGAAGAAATACATGAATTGTTGGAGAGAAAACAGAAAGGGAAAATTACACACATCAGTATGGTCAAACACCTCTGACACTCTAGGGTTGGCTAGACAGAAGGTGAATGATAGAAGCAAGCACAGATAGACAGAGCAAGAAGGAATGAGCGTGAATCTGTTTGACGAATCTGACTGTTACTTGTACACATGGACATGAGACAGGAGTGAAGGCCCTTTTTGATTTACAGTGGATGCATGGCATACTGCATCACTTCCTTCCGACAGCGTGAGGAGGTCTTATGTACAAAATCACATCAGCTGCCCTACCAGAGGATATCACATAGCCAACACCACATTTCACAAACTAAACTCAGAGAGCTGAACAGAAGGACATGCTTACCACCAGTCTGGTCCTCATAAAGCTGAAATATTGCATTAGGATTGTTGAAATAGAACTGTTGGCTGACTTAATGTTCAAACGCTGAGTATGGGATTCAGAATCTAATGAGTGTCTATGGCCAGAGATGAGAAATGAGTCTGGAACTTAAAAGCTGCAGACTAGAAACAACACTGCCTCATTAACAAGCATTAGTGCAGAATAAAACCCAAGTGAGCAGTTTTCCTTAAGGGCCAAAAGTAATTAACTCACCTTTCAAAAGCACAGCTTAAAACGATATACTCTGAGAGGTAAATAAAATGAACCTGAGATCACAAATGGAATAATGAATGAATACATGACTAAATAAATAAATTATCTATCTATCTATCTATCTATCTATCTATCTATCTATCTATCTATCTATCTAGCTAGCTAGCTAACTACCTAACTACCTAACTACAAGGGTCATTAAGACTGAGCTCCCCATCTATACTATAGTTAATGAGGATAATCTGAACACCAGTACTTTTATTTATTTATTTATTTATTTATTTATTTATTTATTTATTTATGAATCATAAATATAATAATAATACTAATGATATTGATGTAATATAGTTTGATTTAAAAAATGCTTCACATTTTGATAATCCCAATATGACCCAATTCATCCCTCTAGTGTATGTTTGACACACTACTAATTCATTTTATTACTATTTTTATAAAGTGTCTTTGTTTAAAACATAGTTATAGTTGTTGCCTGTTTTCACTCTGAATTATTGTGAGACAAACCTTTCAACACTGGGAAAAATGTTGAATGGATGTTTCACTATATTATGTCTGCTTTGACAACATGTGAAGTACAGTATGTTGTCTAAACATGAAGTTGAAAATACACAAAACACAAAACAAGAACTCCTGTCAAAAACATTTTTCTTTGTTGAAATAATCTCTGGTGACAAAAAACATATTAGCTTCTCAACACCGTTTTGAATAACTGTGACAATTCCACTGCTGACGCTGTTGCCTTCCTGACTGTGAAGGACACGTGACAACATGATATTACATTAATTGACAGTCCTATAATTCTATAAAATAATAAAATAAAATAAATCATTTGAATAAATACACCAACTTCCCTCATGAGATTCAGTTAATCTTCTTCATATGTTATGAACTAACCAACAAGGAAATAAAGCAAAGATGTTCTGTACCAGAAACAGTAAGGCATTCCAAAATGTTCAACATGCTACAGGAAGCTACTGTTCAAATGCTAAATCAGTTTTTACAGGGACAAGGGACAGCAAAATCATAAATAAAGATCCTGCTGTTATGTTATGAATGCTGTGGACTAAAAGGGTGAAGGGTGAAACTTAGGTGCCCCTGAGTGCAAACAGCTCCTGTCTGAGAAGAGTAATTCACAGCATCACTTGTGATAGAATTAGATCTTCTAACAACATCTGCATTTATTATTCAGATTGCTAACACTTTCATCCAGGTCCCCTTCTGAGGTCCTCTTGTAAGCAACTTAAGTGCCTCACTCAAGGACACAACAGCAATGACTGGAACCAAATTCATAAACAAATAAGTTAAACCCTAGTCCTCTGAGTGCTGAAGCTGTGACATCAGCTGTGTCACGCAGCAGACATTTATAGCCACATGTTAGAGCTTAATGCAAATATAGAGCATACTGAATTATATGACAGAAAATGCATTGACAGTAGGTGCACTTATTCAAATTTGGTATTTGTTTAGCAAATTTCATGAGTAATATAAGAATTTACTTATGGACACTTTGCACTAATCAAAATCTTTCAATCTTTCCAAAACCTTTTTAGCTTTAAATTGTCTAAGTTAAACACATACCACAACAATCGACTTAACTAAATATAACAGATCACTAGAGACTTCAAAATCGTCCAGCAAATTTGATTTCTTTATTCCTGGAGTGTCAATATTAATGTATTCCCAACAAGAAGAAAATGCAAGCAGGGTATAAATTAATAAAGCTCTTATTTTGGTTTAATTACAGTAATTTTATGAGGAAAAGCTATGTATTTTCCACTTATTGAGTTGAACGTCATGGTTAGACATTTAACTTAATTTGCTGTAGAAAATGTCTTCAGCAAATGCATTGAACACTGCTAATATACCTCTCATTATTAGTGCTCCCATTGCAGACTGACTTCAAAGTTATCATCTATACATGCTTTGGCTTTGCTATTTATTAGTCAGGCTTCCTTGCCTCTTCAGCAAATGCACCATTTTCCTGAGGTTTTCTATGTATCCCTTATGTTCTATTGGATTATTACCCACTGTGTTAGAAGCTACAGAAACCTTTTTTTTTTTGTTGTTGTTTTTTGGTCTTTCTTTTTTTCATCCACTCATCGATTCATTTATGGTATGCAGGCTGTAAATAAACACTTCTGATCACCACAGATGTTGTTTATACAAGCAGTTTTGTCTATTTGATTTGCTCATGGGGTTAAACTCTGGGGTCTAATTTAGCCACCATTTTCTTCTCCTGTGTATTGTTGAATTGCTATGCTTCCTCATACTTTAAGCCCAAATTGTGCTTATAGAAGGCCCTGTCAAGCAGTATTGATCGGACTGTTCAGCTCACTTTCCTCTGCCAATTTCAGAAAAATACACGAGGGTTCAGAAGGTAAAGATTAAAGTCAAGTCTTTTTGCAATGGTCAGTCAGAAAGACACAAAAAATTCTTATTTTGAAAAATAACTTCCCTGAGTACTGATTCATGATTATTTATAATCCCACTGTGCAATGCTGGAATTAATTAGAATCAGAATTCTTAAAACTGTGATATTGCTGTAGAACTCCATCAGAAATTTCAAAATATAGAGATGTTACTTCATAATCATACCAAAATTCTCAAAATATTGAAACTTCACTTCATAATCACAAAAGAATTCACTAAGTTTTGACATATCACTTCATAATCACACTGAAATTCTCAAAATATACAGAACCATGTTACATTGTTTTTTTTTTCTGTTTGTGGTGGCCCAGAGTTAGAATGAAAATTCCTTTTGAAAGAATTTGATGAGCCTAAAATTTTTAACAAAATTAAAAGCAAGTTTAAACCTTCTGAATATTATATAATTCAGGGCATAATGCATTTGCAGTAAAGAGTACTTTTGGCTGATAAACCAGGGAAAGAGTGAATAGGCAGCAAAAGACAAAAATCAGTCTAGTATAAGGACCACCATATTGTTAATCTGATTTAAAAGAATGTAATGTATTAACAATTACTTTGCATTAACAACAAACATTTCAGTTGCTCTCTGATTGGAACAGCTTCACATGATCATGTGTTTGAGGAAAGGAAAGTTGCTTCTATAGGTTGGTTATAGCTGGGTAACCTGGTTGTGTGTCAGTGTGTAGTCAGCTCATAATAATGCTGAGAGCACCTGCATTCGGCAAGCAAGAACTTCATAAGACATCACCAACCCATTAATTAGTTATCTCCTAGACTGTGGAGCAGCTTGTTCTGACCTCACTCCTTACAGGAGTCTTTTTAATAGGACCTGTCAGGACAGGGCTCAGGCATAATTTTCAGATGTTCTCCTCTTGACATTCCCACATGCTCTGTGTGCTGAATGTATTTGATACTATCCCTCTAATGTGAAGGCAAACTTATTTCACAGTGAGTAATGGCACTGGTAATGGGATCTTTTAGTAGATCAAAGAGCAAATTATTAAAAACTGCTCATCTGACTAAGTTGAGGTAAGAGAATAAATTCAGGCAGAGCCTGAAGGTTCCATCAAGATCAACAAACATGCTGGCTGATAAACAAAATGCAAATGAGAGAATAGTACTTGGTCTCAATAGGACTCTTCGATGAACTCATGGGCCCTGATTTACTAAGATTTCAAGTAAAGAATCCTAATTTGAATGTGCAGTTTGATACTGAAATTAAGACATGCATTTGTGTTCTATATTAAAAAAAAAAAAACTATATGATGGAAATGATATTTCCACAGGTTCTTAGAATGTTGCTGACATTGAATATACAGATACACTATTGTAATATTAACATTAACCCTCCTACAGTATTTTCCTCAAAATTACTAACATCTTTTATCCTTGGTGTCAATTTGACCCCAGAAATTTAAAGCTCCAGAATATGATTTTTACCCAGGTTTGTGTATCAAGTAATTTATGTTTATTTGTTGACTACCTAAAAAGACCTTTAAATAAAATATAGACCCTCATCCAACCCCACTCCCCCCACTTTATACATCCAGAATACCGATTGTGCAGCTATGGAAAAATTGGAAAGGTAGATCTTTTTGTTTTTTAAAGGCTTTATATTATTTCTAAGTACAGATTTTTGTTATTTATAACATTTGGAAAGAAGAACAATTTCTGTTATCAAGGATAGTAACACATATTCTGTTCAGGGTCAGTTTGACCCCAGGAGAAACAAACACAATTTCAAACATTTTTATTTGTAAAACAGAAAGGGCCAACGGGCAGTCATGCATCTCCAGCTGTAGGTAGCTGTGCCCTGTCCAGATTATCAACCCCTCCCTTAGTCTTATTGTAGTCCAAGACCATTTGTGGTTTCCTGTCTTCTCCGGTGCTCAGGACAGCATCTTTATTCATGGTGCTCAACAGCAAGACATTTTTCCCTTTCTTGGGGCAATAGGAGATGACAGTGGCTCTGTCAGTGAAGGCAAACATTGAAGATGTTACCTTCTTGTTCTTCATTGCAAAAATCTCAGATGGAAGCTCCTGCTTGTTTTTTTTCTCATTGCCCCCTACATGGTAATCTTCCTTTTCAGCAGTTCTTCACCCAGGGTGTACGATGTGAAAGAAATATCACATGTAACGTTATGACCATTCAGTCTTTCAGCCATGTCTAATACCAACCTCAGCGTATCTGGTGGGGCTGGGACCAGTTTGATGACATTAGCAGCGCTAAATCTACCCTGCCGTTCAAGTGGAGAGAGGGACCATAATAACTTTGTGTCTGCTGGTGGTTGAGATACAACAGAAGAGTCAACATTTCTAAGAATCTCATTCTCATCAGAGGAGATTGCCTCATAATCATTGTCCTCCTCAACATTATCCTCTGTCTCAGACACATTCTCATCTATGTCACTTACACTGCCAAAGAACTGTGACAAAAACTCATTGACCGAAAACCTTTGCTAAAAGGTCATTTTCAATTCATTTTCAATCTTTTTTTTTTCATAAAAAAAGAGCCCACAGAGCGCCAAGAGAAATTTTATAGAAGGCTTCTGTGTAAGCTTTTATATGTTTGCTCCTCCTCAGTGTTGGGTGAACTATCAGTGTCCTCATGAGAATTGTGTTTTCCCCTTTCCATTGTCATGTAAACTATGAGTGCTTCTCACAATACTACACATATGGTTATATTAGATTAGGGACCTAAAGCAGAGGGAAGTTTTTTGAAGATTATAAAATTGTATGTTATAGTGATCCTCAATATCATCTAAAACAAATGTGTGTAAAATTTTGATATTTCTTGCAGGTTTTATACAGCTAAAACAGCCTGGGGTGAAATTGACCCCAAGGAACACTGATGCTGCAAAATGTATACAGGACATTGAAAACATATCATCATGTTAGTTTTATGTTTTCCCCATTGTCCCCATTAAATTAGGAAAAGTCATTAAATAAGAAGCAAAAAAAAAAAAAATGATGTCAACCATTTATTTAGAGACGTTAAACACTGAATGGGGTCAAATTGACCCAAAAGATAATAGGAGGGCTATTTACGATACATTTTCATTACTTTGAGATACTGAGACATCTGAGATACTTTAATAAAATATTGAGTACATTTTGTCTTCAAATAGCATAAATAGGCTTACATGATTCATTCCTCCTTTCTGTGATATTTATTTTGTACATACATTTTTACACATGCAAACAATTACTAAAAGAGAGCCATATAATTGAAGAGAAAGAAAGAAAGAAAGGATATATATATATATATATATATATGTATATATATATATATATATATATATATATATATATATATATATATATATAGATAGATAAATAGATAGATAGATAGATAGATAGATAGTTAGATAGATAGTTAATGTAGTTTTTAATAAAAATGTTAATAATAAAAAACTTTAATAATAAATATTTTATAAGCATAAACTACTTACAAATATGTGTCATTGTTGAAAAGGAAGAATCATTTTGTGTTTTTATAGTGGTTCAGTGTCTCATGAGCCACATTAGAATACTGGGCACTTACTGGGTGTGGTTCTTCATTCAAACTCATTAAAATTCCTGGTCATTCTGGTCATCAGGACCATGCAGAGTATCCCATCCAGCATCATCACCATCAGCATGGACAGCCCTGTTTTATATAAACAGACAGAGGAGTGATAGAATTAATATTAAAAAAATAAGACACAACTGCACTGGCTTAATGCAGATCAATAACAGTGTAAAGAGGCCACATAAAGAGAACAGGCACAGAATGTGTAAGATGCACTCACAGTTGCCCTGCCTGACCTTTGTTTCTGCTCATATTTGTAGAATCCCTGAGTAAAATCCAGAAATGCCTTTAGGATATTTTCACTGCTCTTCTGCATGGGTTGTGTTCCATTAATGCTGTCCCATAGCAGTGTGCATACAGTGTATACATAATGGATAAAGGAAAAAGAAAGTGCACCCTCCATCAATTCTAGGTTTTTATTTATCAGGGCCTAAATGGTGTGGTCCACACCAACTTCTATAAACAAACAAATAACCTCAACAAATAACCTCAATCATTTTTCCAGAATGCAAATCAACACTCAGAAACGAGGTGGAAAACAAATATGTACGCCCTATAATTCAGTAATGTAAAAACAACTTTAGCAACAATAACTTGAAGTAAACATTTTCTGGAGTTAATCAGATCACATCATTTCATCGTTTTTGGCCTACTCTTGTCTACAACATTGCTTCAGTTCATTGATGATTGAGGGCATTCATTTATGCACAACTCTCTTAAGATCCCACCACATCATTTTAATTGGATTGAGGTCTGGACTTTGACCTTTCTATTCTAACACATTGATTTTTTTTCTCATTTAGCCATTCAGATGTTGATTTGCTGGTGTGCTTGGGATCATGGTCCTGTTGCATGACCGAATTTTGGCCCAGCTTAAGCTGATGGACATGTGGCCTCATATTTGTCAAAAGAATATTCTGGTACAAAGTGGAGTTCATCGCTATCTCAATGTCTGCAAGTTTCCCGGGTCCTGTGGCTTCAAAACAAGCCAATCATCACCCCACCACCACTATACTTGGCAGTCAGTATGAGTTGTTTGTGGCGCTACAATGTGTTTGGTTTTCGCACTTTTGTGGTTTATTCAGATGCAATTTTCTAACTTAAGTCATGTCTCCAAATTCTTTTTGGAAGGGGCTTTTTCCTAGCCACCCTTCCATGAAAGCCATACTTGTTCATTNCCTTATTGTATTACCTTAGCTAACACTAAGTAGCATGGTAAGTCTTGCCTTTTTAAACAAACTATACCAACAGAATGGGCAAATCGCTAGTCAGACGGGTTACTGCAGATGGCAGAGCTAGATGAAAATCACAAAGAGAAGTGATATTTTTGCAAAAAAAAAAAAAGGTTGTGTTGAGTGTAAATGTTGACTGCTGCTTACCAGTATGTTTTCAGTTGGTAGTATGCCAGCTAGATAGCAAATGGGAGCTCAGTCTTTCATGATTCATGAAGTCTAAAATCTGTTCCTGACAACTGCAAAAACAATATACTTGCACAAATTATAGTATAACTAAAATTGATCATTTTGCATATACAGTAATAATTCTGTGCTTACCACTCTGAGCTAGCATCCAGTACACCATCTTAAGTTACATTTCAGGCAATATCCATCTCTGTGTGCACTCCTGGCACAAAGAACGACCAATATAAGCAGGTAAGTGGCAGACCTGCTGACTGACTGGCAGTATCTACTGCGCATGCTCTAGCTCCAATTTTGACCTATTTCTCAAACTCAGTCAGTTCATTTAATTCCACATAATGGGAGTCAGTGGTGCCAAGTAGTCGTTATATATATCGACATATATAGTCATTGGTGAAAACAACAAAATGTGAACTTTTAACATGGTGTACTTTTCACTGCTACACTGTAGTTTTCTGATTTTGGTTGTCAGAAAAATCCTTCCTGGTTTCCAACCTCTTTGAGCATTTCCAGCAGTTGTGTTATAAGTATACAAATAATTGAAACACTACTCAACACTACACTACAGTGACGAAAAGTCCGTACAGACATCACCAGAGTCCATGGATATGTTTAGTTTTCTTAAGCTAGTTCCCCAAGTTTTACCATTCTCAGTCGAAAGTACTTTTTTTTTCTAATCGTGACCCTATTTGGATAACAAATATAGATATGCCCAACCTGGTATGGATTAAAACCCTGACACATGGAACTGTTTCAACATCTTTCTGTGTGTACATCCAACTGCCTTTGGTTATTATTACCCACTCAGAAGAAAGCGCCATCAACCCTCTTCCGCACGCATTAGCTCACAGACACACTTGATTGGCTAGTGTCACTGTGATTGACAGGGAAGAAAGTATGCCATTCCTTCCCTCACAGAGAGCAGGGCCAATTTTTCTCCCTTGGCTCCTGAGCATCCTGCCTACACTACACTACCCAAAGTTTGAACACTAGAGTTTAGGAAAATGAACATTGTAATAATTGATATTAATGATCTGTAATTACCACATATTAACTTACTAAATATGTCATGTTACTGTACTGTACATTCTCAGTAATGCATTTGATTTCTTCTAAGAGACATTTAAAATAAAATTTAAAAAGCACATTCATTTTTCGTGTAAGGTTTTTCTGAGATCGACGACAAAAGTGTTACTAAGAAAACTGCACACAGTCACACAGAACACAGAGAGGTTATGAGTGTGAAAGAAGGTTGTGAATTAAAAGTAGATTTCTACTTTTAATTGTGCTCAAGCTGAGAGATTAGGCACACTGAACATCATGTACACCTCTTTAGCAGTTTCGCACCAAATGTTTTGGAAAAAAATGTGTTTATTCCTTGAGTGCATTTCCACAGTGCTCAGTTTTTGGTGATATTTTGGTATATTCAGGTAGAACATTTACAGCTTCTTTAACAGTACATTCTCTGGCATTGTTATGGTGCTCCTTTTAGTCATATTAATACTGTACACTTTGTCTTATATTGCTACTACTACCACTACTAATAATAATAATAATAGGAAGAAGAAGAATAGCAGTTACAATGCAAACAATGTAGGAGTGCAGCGTTATTTTGCATAGGGGAGAAACACAAAAAAACAACAACAATAAAAACAAACAAACAAGTGATTAGGTTCCGATTACTGCTAACAACACTATAATCCAATATAACATCCACAAGCACATTTTCTTTTTTCCATTTTTGTCACCAAGGGAAATCAGGCTTTCAAATTTGTGAAGAAAGAGTGAGAAAGCGTGTGTGTGTGTGTGTGTGTGTGTGTGTGTGTGTGTGTGTGTGTGTGTGTGTCTGTCTGTCAGGAGGTGGTATGTGCCTGTGTGTTAGAGCCTCTGAGACTAGAGAACACATTCTTGTCATTTATTAAGTATAACTGAAGTAATGTGTTCCATTAAAAAAGCTGATATCAGGACTTCTTACAGCTGAGTTTGTGTTATAGGTTGGGGAAATATTAAACACATTTTTTGCATGGCACATTCCTGAGTCTGAATCACAGTGGAATTAATACCTTTGCTCTATTTATATTTATTTATTTATTTATTTATTTATTTATTTATTTATTTATTTATTTATTCATTCTTTAAAAAAAGCAAAAAATGTGGACCGAGGGGTGTGTAAGGTTGCAAACACATTCATAAAACTCCTTCATTCATTGTTCAAAAAATTATGGCAGGAAAAAGGTAAACAAACCTCTGCCAAGTGTGTGTAGAAAAAAAAAAATCTCATGAGCACAAACAACACAAAGTATATTACTAGATGATTATAGAAATGAATCGTTTTCTCTCTTTGTTTTTCAGTCCAAATCTCTAGAACACATCACATTTCCACAGTGCTTAGCTCTGTACTTGCTCAATTTACACCTCACGAGTCAGTTTTTTTTTTTCAGCTCAAATCTGCTGGATAATGTCATCCTAACCCAAAGCACACGGCTTGTTTGGTTCACTTCCTATATTTTGGGTTGATTCAGGATTGGATCACTTTCTCACAGCAATTGAACTGTGCTATAGCCACTACTGCACCGGAGTTTGACTGCTATGTTCTCACCTGCACAAACAAACCTCACTAAAGAGGAAATCATTGGTTCGGTTCACCATAGTTAAATTCAAATAGAATAACTATAGCTTAAAAAAAATACACTAAAAATACACTGTGCCAAAAAAAGGGGGGGGGGAGCCCAAAATTGCAAATATAAAGAAAAAATAATAAAATAAAATAAAAAAAATGTTGGTCAGGAAATTAAACAAATGAATTGGTGAGACCTCTTGTGCCCCCAGTTGCTTGTCTACTTTTGCTGCACTAATAAATCTTCCAAATTTCTTTCAGGGTTCATTGGATAACGAAGAGTTCTTAACTTCCAAAATATATCTTTTAAATGCATAATGGCTTTATTGATCCTAAAGCCACAAAGAAGAAATTGTGTAAATATCAGGTTTGGTTTTGGTTCTTAGCTATAAAGTGCACAGTATATTTTCTTTCTTTCTTAATTTCTTAATTTCTTAATTTTCGTTATCTTGAACTATATGGCTCTTTCAGTATTTACTACATATCTGATTGTGTAAAAATGTATACAGATTAAATTATGGGCAATTATTGCATTGTAGCAAGGGGTACTGCTGCAATTTTAACACAAGGAACTTGTGCAATTACTACTGAAATTACTGTATATCAATATAGCAAATACAAGGTACTTAATGTGCTACAAAATGAAGACTATTTGGAAAATTTTGATTAATGTTAAGAAACATTTAAAATCAGAAACATTTTGAAACCCATTTTTGAGAATTGCATTGAACAACTGAAAAACATAATTCTAAGGTTGAAATGGATGTCTTGCCCAGTGGGATGGTGCATTTGTGAAATTGTAGCTGCTTTTTTCCCCGTAATGATTCTTTTGACCTGTGTCAGTGTGTCTTATGTGAGGGGTCATGCGTGTGAGAGTAGGTGTATGGCGTAGTGTTTGAGCTTTTAATTTTGCTCAAGCTGTGAGGTTAGGCACACTGGACATCATGCACACCTCTTTACCAGTTTTCAATGGCACCCTTGCTGTGTACAAATGTGGGTTGCATAAGTTTAAAAAAATATCCCATTCAGTAGGTGTTTCTCTTTCTTTTCATCTTTCTTTTTCTCTGCTTCTTTCCCACATGGTGCTTTTTTTCTGTTCCCTTTGTGCTTGGACACAAGGGACTCTGAGTTCCTTACCTCCATTACAAAAGCCAGAGGTACATACATTTTATTCTTCTGCTTCATGTACTTCTCTGTTCTCTTTCTTGGTTTTTATAACTGTTAGAGTAGATAAAAAAAACCTGGTAGTTAAAATGCTCATTAGTTTTTTAAAACATAAACAAATTAATCCTTCAAATTGTTAATAACTTTGAGAAAAACTAAGTGATATAGATTTAGCTTTTAGAAGAGAAGCCAAGAGTCAAGAAATTGTATGATGGAAAAAGAAAAAATTGTTTATGGAGAGCGTACAAGACAGTTGCCAGGAGTGGGTGTCCCAAATTCAGCTCAGGTCATTTAATGCTCAAAGATATAAAGAAAAACCCAAGAGCCACATCATGTGACCTGCAGGCCTCTGTAAGCACATTAATTGTTCATGTTCATGAAAGCACAATCAGAAAAAGAATGAACAAGTATGGCTTTCATGGAAGGGTGGCTAGGAAAAAGCCCCTTCCAAAAAGAATTTGGAGACATGACTTAA
>CM074956.1:14881688-14892094 GCA_037577455.1 Pangasius macronema | reverse complement strand
TCATTTGTCTTGAAGTAATGAGGGAATGGACCACACCTGGTCAATTAACTTCTTGTCAGTCAATTGTCCAAATACCTCTGAGTCCCTGAAAATGGAGGTACTTTGCTTAAAATGGCTGTAATTCCTAAATGGTAAATGCCATATTTTTGTGGAACGTTTTAAAATAAAGCTGAAAGTCTACACTTTGATTGTATTATTTCAAATCCATTATTATGGTGTATTTTGCATCACAAAAACTCTGTGTATGTATATATATATATATATATATAGATAGATAGATAGATAGATAGATAGATAGATAGATTTGATATCTAACAGATGGATAGGCTGAAGCAGAACCCAGCAGGAGAGTGGTGGAATTTAAATACAGATATAAATTTATGATGGAAGGCTATGTTAATTCGATCCAGTGGCCACACTCACAAATTCATATGGAGCCATGCATAAGCCATGTGTGTGCAAAACAAACCTAAGCTATTGCATATGTAAGAATGTCTGTGAAGTATTTGCATCATCCATTCAGATTATTTTGAAATGGTTCTTAGTAGTAAATGAAGGTAACTGGATTTGTGATATTATGGTACTCTATTCTGTGTATGTATCTATGCATCACATGTACAACCTCTAGCCACTAGATAAATCCCCTCAGACAAGCTCTTGTGACTACTGAATGTCCTTTCAACCAGACAGCTATCGTTGCAGTGAGCCTGGCTCACCACGCCAGCAGCATTCATCAGAAGAGGAGCAGCAGAGCTAAAGGACTCCCCTGAGGAATACATGAGGAGAGTCACAGAAGTGATGGCCTCCTCCAGGGCTTTCTAACCTTAAACATAACCCAGATAGCCCCCATTGGCACAGAAGAACAGATTTCCTGTCAGTCAGGTGAATGACTATTAGTTTACAGACACTATGGGAGATATAAGAGGGGAAGAGACAACATATAATAGTGTTGAGATGGCCTTCAAGTCTGAGCTTTTCATTTCCTTTCTGCTGTACCTCTCTGTTTCTCCTATACACAGAAAAAAAAAATTCTCCTGTGCTGTCTAATAGACTTACTCTTACACAGAGTGCATAACTTTCTTTCCATCTCTGAATGCTGGATAATGACAAATGGATTGAGGACACACTCGGAGAAGGAATGAGTCGACTGGACTATGAGAGACTGGACAAAAGGTTAATAAAGTGAGAGAATGGAAGAAAGATGTTGATTCGTGATGGTCAAAATGCGGATAGAGAGGCGGTGACAAGGGGTACAGAAAGATTAGATGAGTGGAGACTATGAAGCCTCAGCTCTCAGCAGTTTGTAATAAAAATACAAAGACTTTGAAGAAGTCCTTTAAATGTCAGTAGTCTTGTGAAAGATTTCTGAAGTAAGAGTCATTCTAAACGCTTGCTATTTGACATACATATATTCAGATAATCTTGTGTGAACAAATGATTTTGTCTCCTGTTTTGGAAGAAAGGCTATCAAACACATGAACAGAAAATCAATATCAATATTTTATCTAGCATTTTTAAGGACACAAGTATGTTTGGCAGTATAGAAGATCCATACTGTTTTCTAAAGGCTAACACATAGTTTGAAAGCCTTCCCAAAGATGTGTCTTTCCTAGAATTTAATTTTAGGTATCTGCTTTTGAAAAAGTAATACTCTATTCTATGGTTTTCCCCACCCACCTCCATCACATTCCTGCAAATTAATATTTCATGTACTGCTGAATGTCACCAAAAATTTGAAGTCATATTCATCTGAGCAGTGTGTGGATTTCATTTTATTATGCAGATGAAGAAAAGAGGTTTCTGAAATTAAGTCATTACCCAGTCCACTAAGTCATGATTTTCAATCATAGGGTAATACTTGCACCATCAAACATCTTACAACACAGTATTAACTGAGCAAATACATACTAGGGCTCACAGTACTGGGCTCAGAGTACACAGTAGTTTTGACTTTCATTCATTCATGTTCATTTAATTATGGTAAGATTTAAACACTATTTTTGTAACATGACTTGGATATGATGTTTATTTAGGCCCTTTTTAGACTGAATCTGACTTAAGTCAATGTGTAAAAATGGCTGATTTATGAACATCTGACATACTTCAAATAGTAATGTGTGTAAAATTATCCTCTTGTCTGTTATATATAAGGACTTTCCCTCTTGTACTCCCACACTATCAACTCTGATTTGCAAACATCAAAAAGAGAGATGGCGAGAGAGAGAAAAAGAGAAAAAACTGGAGACAGATAATAGTTTGCGAATACTATTCAGTATTAAACTCTATGTACACCTCTTCAAGTCCAGTGCTTTACAAAGTGTCTAACAATGTCTAGCATTCCTTCCTTTTAAAACATTACATGCAAAAGATGTACCTGGGGAACCTGTCAACCCATTTCTTCTTCTCTCTTCTCTCTCTTCAATTCAATTCAATTTTATTTGTATCGCTCTTTTAACAGTGGACATTGTCACAAAGTATCTTTACAGAAATAAATAGATTCAAATGAAATTGAAAATAATTTGTAAATAAGGGAATTTTTCCTCCTCCACCTGTCATAGCTCTTTGTCCTTGGATAAGCATTATTCAGTCTTACAGGCTACATTACATGATAACCGCTTTTTTCTAGGTAGGGTGAAGAGTGAGGTGTTTCTGGATGTGATCCATGATGTGCAGCAATGCTATCAAGTTGCTGGGGTTCTATATTCCTGCTCAATTTGTCCAGTAGAATTTTCTCCATCATTCTGCTCCTCATCATTTTTCTCATTATTCCTATTTTTTCTCCTATTCACCTAGCAAGGTTGCAATCCTGTTCCATCTCACAAAGTCATTCCTGAGTTTAAAAGCTGCCTGTTTCTGCCCTGTAGGACCTGGCTTCTGGTTGGCTTTATTATTTCACACAGATTATGGGAGGAGGTTATGAATCTGAATCATTCTTTAAGAATTTATTGGTTCAGAAAGATGTATCTTCAATATATTGTGACCTTAGTGTTAGAAGGTTAGGGTTGTATCTATTATTCATTGTTAATTCATATAGAATACATTTTTATGAATGGATAGGTTAAATCACCAATGTTGTTTTTTTGTTTGATCCTGAAAAATCCAACACTCTCAGATTGCATTAATAAAGGGAAATAAAAACTGTCACCCTGGCACATAGTCAGTCATACTTGATTTGAAAAGCTCTACAGAGCACTAAAAAGCCTCTTTTGCATATGAACATTTTCATGCTAATTTAAGTGTCTATTGTGGCAGTATAGTAGTATAAGCAATGTGATGAGTGGCATGTGCAGCAGGTAACTAGGTCTCAACATCCTGTCCACACCTTGTCAGCTCTGACCCACAATCCATTTTAACATCGCTGCTGTCTTGTCACGAACCTTCTAGCTCAAGGGCAAAAAAACTCTGATTCCCATAAGCCCTCTCAAACAAGGACACAAGGACAAGAGTACCCTTCTTTCTTATCTGAGCTTATGGCTCTCATAAAAAAAAGGCGGAAAAAGAGGCACTGATAGCACGATCATCATCTGTTTCTTGCTCAATTATTCAGAAGGCTGATGATTTACCATAAAATGACCCATCCTCACACAGCACTCCCCTAAATCACAGTGACTGCAAAGCACATCTTCTGTCTTGCATTGTGCTTTGAGTAAACAACTTCAAGTAAGAATTGGCCCCCACATACTGCCACTGCTTCCTTTATAAACCATGAACCTAGGGAAGAGATAAAGCGCTGCAATCCTACCATAAAAAAGGAATAAGAAATCATCCTGACACAGCCACGCATCTTGAGCCTGAAGAGACAGGGAATAGTGAGAGGAGAGTTTCTGAAGGTCATTGCGTGCCAGCCACTTCCCTAGCCGTAATCACCAAGGGCCATGATGAATTTGAAAGGGTTGCTATAGGTGGAGGTTAATCCATTTGGTTCAGGTGGGAAATAGGTGGCAGAGAAGTAGGAATAGTGTCTAATAGCTGAGAGTGAGAATCGTAAGAGTGAAATTCATGAAAGCCAACAGAGGCTGTGACTGAAGTGAGAATTCTGTGTTAATTCTATATTTAAGAAAAAAGGCCACTCAAGGACATATGTGCCTCTTTTGGCATCTATCTTAATATCATCTAGATATCAGAGAAACTGTGCATTTTCTGCCATGCATTTGCTAGTCTGTGGAGTTTAATGTGTGCTCTGGAGCTGATACACTGCAGGTGAAGGAAAGAAGTCATTAACCTCCTGGTACACATTCAGAGTTTTCCTCTCCATCAAACATGGGTCACAGACAGACAGACAGACAGACAGACNATGGGAAGAGCTTCTTTATTTATTTATTTGGACCTCAATGCAAAAACCAGTATTGGAAAATTATCTGAGGCTCATTTATGTCCACTGTTCATCCTAACTATTTGAAAGCCTTTATGGAATTCTCTGAACTAAACAAATACAATGCTGAAAGAGCATGAAAGAATGACAAACTGACTGAGGCCTGTCTCAGAACAACAAATCAATGAAGCAAAAGATTTTCTATATGCTATACAGCCATCAAGCATTACACAGAGACAATACAGCAGACAAAACACCGCTGCTCACATTTAGAGTGTTAGGAGTGTTGGGTTGGGGGGCATGTGGTTATGGAAGTAATCAATGCACGAGTCAATCAGTTAGTCAACACTTATACAAAGAGTCAATGAAGTTCACATGGAACGAATGCAAAAGGCAGGGGTCTTCACACTGCTTGTTACTACACAGCTACTGGGGTTCATGTGCTCAAATTCAATTTAAATCTAATCAGCTAATTAATGATGATAAGAGAAAGTAAGTGCCATTAATAAGGAATTGCTCTATTTTAACCAAATTTGTAATATGAATATTACAGAATAGCTTTTTGTTGACTTCAACCATAATAGCACATAAACTGGCCACTAGCATCTCAAGATGAAAATCCAATATTTTTCAACTACAAAATGAATCCTTGAAATGAAATATGGCTGAGGAAATGTGTGAAAGAATGATAATCTAACCAGCCTGACTCAGTACAGCAGAAAAAAAAGATATTTATAGGAAATATGAACATCAACAATCATAGACAGACAATAAAACAGATGAACTACAGCTGTGCATATTTAGTCTGAGCTGGATGGCTGGTGGTTATGGATGAGATCAGTGCATTAGTCAATCTCTCAGTTGACATTAATACAGATGTTCAGCAGAATTCAAAATAAAATGCCTAATAAGCCAAATTTGTCTATGCACTCATTCAATTATTGCGCCATGATGAAGATGTGCATAAATAATAGGTTATATTTGGCAAACAGGTGGATGCAAGCTGTAGTTCTATTAAAAAAAATAAATAAAATAAAAAAAAAAAACTAGAACAGGCAAAAGAAATTCAAAGGCAATGCAATATTCAGAATGATCCACAGGCAAAGAGGCCAGCGGATTGACAATGAGGCTACACTAAAAGAGAAAATTAAAAGACCAAGCTCGGGTCAAAAACAAAAACTCAGCTCAGTGAGGTCAGTGATATGTTGAGTGGTTACTTCTTGTTTGTCCATGATAACCAGTTTCTAACATGCAATGAGGTGTGCATTATGGGAAATGTTGTTTGTTTTGTAATTTATATTAAAAATATAATCTCGGGTGACAACAAAAAACAAACAAACAAACAATTACAGTATGTACCCAGTTTTTCCCAAAAAGTAAACCAATATTCAGAAACCAGGTGGGGAAAAAAGCAAGAACACCTGAAATCCTGTGTGGAGTATTGCATGCTTTCTTCATGTTTCTGTGGATTTCCTCTGGGTTCTCAGGTTAGCGAAGATGAATGAAAAATCTAGCAATGGTGATTGCTGTAGCCAATTGACTAAAAGTAACAAAATAAAACTATTATGTATTTTGGTCAAAATACTAAGACTAAATATAAATCAGCAAATTAAATGTCAAAATTAACTCTGGAAAAGCATATCCCATTTTCCACTAAAAACAGAGTTGAGTGTCAACCTTTGGGTGTAATATAATATATAAACACTGTATATTGCAAAAAATAAAAAATAAAAAAAAATATATATATATATATAACTAGCTTTCACCATAAATTACCCCAAAGTAGTTATGTAATACAAGTGATTAATGCCTTTGTAACTCCTGCATCTCTTACACATTTTCAAGCAATGCTGCTTGTATTTTAATCTTGCAAAAAAATCTACAAAAATAAAGCCAATTTCCATTTCTCCTTGGGCTGAATCAGTGCTGCTGGTTTTATAAAAAATAGAGCTCTGCTCCTTGCCACAATTGGGTATAACATTACAATACAGGAAAGAAGGAGAGAGGGGAGAGTAGAGAGTATAGGTCTCTGTATGTCATCCCAGGGGTGTTTGGATGAATGTATTCATGAATGTTGCAGAAGTTGCTGGTATGCATGTCATTATCCCTTGATCGTGGTGGTGGTGGTGTGTGTGTAGTTTCTGCTATACTTGCACTATAGATTCTTCCACCAATGCTGCCCACTGAGAACTACAATTATGTATTAAATACTAATAATGCAATGCAATGACTTCTATGAAGCACAGTAAACACAAAAGTAACCAAAATGAGTGAGTAGTCATACTGAGAAAGAATTAATACAGTTTAGCTAAAGAATTAAAAAAATAATAGTGACAAAATTCACATGGGAAATCACCACTGTGTGTGTGTGTGTGTGTGTGTGTGTGTGTGTGTGTGTGTGTGTGTGTGTGTGTGTGTGTGTGTTTGTTTGTTTGAGTGTGAGAGAGAGAGTCTCAATTGTTTCCATTTTTAATCATTGCCTTGTTATCAGTCTGCAATCATCACATATGCACACATCATACACACCTAAGAGAACGTGCTAATAATTTGAATTTTACAAGACAGATTCCAGTTTTTCATCTAATTGTTCCATTGAAGAGTGAACACGGTTTACTGATTAGCATCTATGGCAGCTATTAAAATGAGCTGCACACAATGGCATCACTGCCAACTGTAGCTGTGAGAAATGTTAATCATTCTGGAATAATATTTGGAATAAACCTTAGACAGATTTAGTGAACTGCTAATGCATTAGGTATGCTTATACACTACGTAATGAGCTATAAAAATGTATAGTATAGTATAGATTTTCACATTTACGGTAACTGTGTGTGAAAGTGAACCTACCTTCTAATTTCAAGATTATTTTTAGCAAGATAAATTTCACTTAATGCAACAATGTGAGAGCATCTTTGTGTAGTTAAGGGTTTCCTTTCTTACTAAGTCCTACCAGAGTGAAGATGTCTTAATACAGCTGAGATATCTGAATAGGACTTTGCCAAAAAGCTTTTTACAGTTATTGTAAGGATTCCAACTGAGCTATTCAATATTTCAATAGGACTCTCTGAAGTGAAGCGTGTAGCAAAAAGGATGAGAGAGAATAGCAGAAGGCAGGAATCACCAAAATGCATATTAACACAAGCTAAAATAAATGGTGGGAAGAAGAAGCCAGCTCTTGTATGAATGGTGACATATACCTTAGAGACAGACAAAATATAGCAGTGTGAAAAGTGTGGCCTTCTTTTACCAGGCGTTCACCTTCAGTCCAAAGGCTTTTGAGAAATGGATTCACTTCAGTAGGACTCCCCACATTGCAAAATATGCATACTTGTAGCAATATACAAATCCCACATGATGGGAAAACTGTCAATCAAATAAATGAGTTTCCTCCAAAGAGTTCGGATATGACAGGCTGTCTGGTGTCCAAAATGTTCATGAATGTTCATGTTAAACAATTTAAAGGCATAACCCCAAGTCTCTCAGCACCTGTCCTCAGCCCCAGACTGGGTTGTATGGTTTTCTCCTGCTGTAATATGCCTGACTAATTTCACTAATGGCTTGATAATTAATTGACCTGAAGTATGCAAACTGCAAAAGTGTGTAAAGTATGTTCTTTTTCTTTTTCTTTTTTTTATTATACATGCATCTGACCGACCTACTCCCCATTCAAAAGGACACCATCATTTTTAATCAAGAAAATGTAATTTCTAGTATTACAAGTAATCTCATATTTGACAGGGATCTTAAAAGGCTAATTCATTGACAAAGGCATTTTCATGGTTATTAGGGGATTTGCATGGGTCTTGGAGTTCTCTCAGTGTGATTAAGGTAGTTAGGTCATATTATCGCCTGAAATATCTTGACTTTAATAACTAGCAGTATGATTACAATAGAATGGCCTCAGGCTAATGTGGCACTTGATTATTGTGCTTAGAAGACTGAGGGGAAAAAAAGACCCAAAGTGTTTCAGTTTGCATATATTTCCGTATCACAGAGAATCTATCACCTTGCAATAATTTTAAGAGACACAAAGCGTTAAGGGAGAAAAAAAATTTAGTATTTACATATTAAATATTGACATACCTGTGTAGAGTCTTGGATGTGCCAGAAAAAAGAAATAGATATGACATAACTGAATTCCTGTAGTGCTTGCAATGTTAAAAATTTATTAGTAAAGGAAGTGAAAATGCTCAAAATAAGCTATGGTTAATGGAGCAGAGATTCCAGAATTGATACTATTTAATTGTTTTACAACTGAGCAAAGTGAGGGCTGTAATGCACACTAAGCAGTTCTTAGTTATTAAACAAATAATAAGACAAGCAGCAGTCCAGGCAGCATAGCTTAAGGAACCGATTTGCCAGATATCGAGCAGCATTAGAAGAGCATGGCCATTCTCTTGGGACAGACTGTAATGGATGAAATGTAAGGAGAACTTCCTGTTAACTGAAAACACATCTCCCCACAAAAGCATAATGCTCTTGTCACCTCTGTGGCACGGTTGGATTTCACTAATCAGTACTATATGTATCACACATCTGCTCAATCGAATTAAAGTAGCCAAGCTAAGCCATAAATATTATGATGTGAGAACAAGACTTCCCCAAGACAAAAGGTCTTACACACTAATGCTTCATTACCATAAATAGACATATACTAAATGGATGATTTTTCATCTAAGCAAATATGTCCAATGTCCAGAAAACAAATTAAATTGCTTTAAATTGCCTATATTTATATACAGCTCTCTGGGCAACATCATTTCATAGGAGATTTACACTAATTTTAATTATAGGCTGGTGTTTAATGCCAATTAACAATTGTTTTTTTCATGGTAAATTATCTGGAACCAATCAAACATGAGCAGGGAAAACAAACTTCTGCCCACAGGAATTTCATTAGTACATAATGGATGGGGTAGGATGTCATTACTGTGCTTGTGATGCTCACATTTCCATATAGTAACATGAAACTAATTGAGAAATGTCCTCTCTGCCTTCCGTTCAGTCAGTATTAGTATGTTTAACAGTCCATAAAGCACAAGAGAAAATATTTGTTGTTTCATTGAATAAGTTACGTGAAGGAAATTTCATTAGAAAGAGGGAAAGAGCAAGAACATAAAATGGGACATTAGAGGAATACAGAGGTAGATATACAGGTGGCTGACACCCTGTTTCAAGATAGCAACATTTTACTGAGGTTGAAGAAAGAAAGAAGTAGGTAAGTAAGTAAGTAAGTTTAAGTCTGTGCTTATGCATCTGCCATGTATAACATGGTTCTATGTGATTCAGAAATATATGTTCACAACTGTCCACTTAATGTTTTCTTTCTTTTTTTCTTGCCATGACTTCTTCCGTACCTAGGTTTACCTCCTTTCCCTACATGTTTCCTCTTTACACATGCCATATCCAGCCACATTAAGCCTTCTATGATTCACTACTTGGCATAGGCCTACTTAGTAAAATGGCCACTTAGATATAACTTATGAATTATGCATTTTAATTGATCAATACAATTGATTTGTGTCAGGCGTACAGATAATAGGGGTTACACAACGCATGTGATTTGAGGTACAATGTAGCCTGGATGAATTTACAGTATGCTGTATCTATCTACGTCATCAGTGACAGGCAAAGAGCTAAAAGCATGATCAGTTGAGGGTGTCTGTTGTGTAAGGATGGATCAATTAAAATGGATTGATTTTAGTAGTTGGACCTGCTGGTAAGCCCTGTAGAGTATAATTAAAACCTGCAATTCCATTTCCACCACACCCGATACTCTATGGTTGGGTACATTTTGGAGCCGTAATACACTGGGCCCCAATTTTTATGCATTAGTGTCCCTTGGGCCTTAGGAATATATACCTTTACTGAAGCAGGGAGGTGGCAATTCTACCCACTGCACCACCATGCCTCATGCATCATGCTTGTGACAGAAGATCATGTCATATTTTTTTTATCATAAAAATCAGTAAACCAATTCCTTGCACAGCTCAATCCATGTTTCGGTTGCTTGTCCAAAATACCATTGCTTTGAAAAAGATCTTCTTCTTCTTTCGGCTTTTCCCTTCAGGGGTCATCAGCGAATCATCGCTCT